>CM025627.2:2413557-2427275 GCA_014621495.2 Entosphenus tridentatus
CCGCTTGTGTTGCGCCCGAAACGTCGTGATTTAATTTATTTTATTTTATACCCATGTGACTTTACCGAAAGAACCAAAGAGTATGGATCCCTGCAGTTACGAAAACTTCAAATCTAGATTGATCATGCACGGTATTTAGCTGCAATGCATCCCACACACTATCCAACCAGATTTGAACACTAAAAATATCTCGTCGATTCAGCAGGCACGACCAGTTGAAAATAGACAACTTACTGAAATGCGGCATATGTGTATGTGTTTGGCAATGGAACATGTTTAATACCTCTTGATGTGACGATTTTATATATTTTATATGTTGTCGATAATTGAGGATACATTCAATAAGTTATTTAATATGTTGTCGATTGAGGATATACTAAATACGTCGATACAATATTTTGGCGAAAATCAATAATTTTTCAGAAGTCAAATATCATGCAATAATATTCTTGTTTTTTTCGGTAAAGTCACGTAGATGGAAAAACAAAAATCCAAATTAAAATAAAACCCCACGACGTTTCGATCGCAACACAAGCTTTTAATTTGTATACACTATTTGTTTTCTATCTACGTGACTTTACCGAAAGAACCAAGAATATTAATTCCTGCAGTCACGAAAGTTTTAAGTCTAAATCATGCGATGTTGGCTTCATTATCTGGATGGCTTCTGTCAGTAGATGGAGCCCTTGCTAAAGACAAACATGGAGTGGTTTAGCTCATGCATTCGAGTGTTTCCAATGTAGTCTGACAAGCAGTGTTTTCAGAGCGAGGCCACCTATCTTTGTTGGTGACACGGAATATATCGTAACAACAAACAGCTTCATATAAATTTAACACGTAGGCTTTCGCAACCAATGTCATCCATAATCAAGGTTTTTGGGTTAGATCGCGTAAACATAAATGCGTCGTTAAACCCGCCACCACCCGACAGCCAACAAAAAAGCCAATTCTAAACATCCAAGAACTCTGGCTGTCGCCTGATGATGATGGTTATAATTACGGGCGAAACGTCGAACTCGAATTGTAAATGTTGTGGGTTTACTCTCCAACACACCGGTGTGCTGTACGAGTAATGGATTGGCACGTTCTCTTTACGTGACAACCCTTACTAATTAGCTGCGTCGGGTGGTGGCGGATTTAACGACACATTTATATTTATGCAATCTAACCCAAAAACCTCTATAGATATATTATACTATATAATATATTATAGAGCTATGTATCATTTTATTTTTTTATCAACTCCCCAATGTATTTCGCCATTCTCTCAGGGTGTCCATTGGCCATTTTGAACTGACAAGCATGGCACATTGTGGCTGCAACAACTTTGTTAGGAATCACAACTTTTCCGTAATACCCCGGTGTATGTCGTGGATGCGTTCCTAAAAGGTGCTATGACGAATATCGAAACGACGTCAGTCAAAGCGATTTACAGGGTAGGAGGTGGTGGAGACGAAGGCTGAGAGGCGACGGATGACGAGAAAGGATGGACGATGCTGCCAGCGACGTGAGTGTTGGGTTGAGGCGACGCAAATCAGGTCGTGGTGTTCATAACGTGACGACGTATTTGCGAAATTACGTAAATTGGGGAGACGTAAATCGGGGCATTGCTGTATTATGTTGACACTGTGTGCATGTCTTCTTACATCCAGCATCGTCAGGCGATTTGGCAGAATAGTGAAGCAGTCCACCAGCTTCCGGTCTTAAATAGAGCAAGATGACGTCATCACTAGTCTCCCACCACCAAACGTTCCTTTTTGCTGAACACTGACAAAGCAAATAGCAAAATAAAACCCAAGGTATTCCACCAAGAACTCATCCTTGCTTTTTCCTACCTCGGCCATCAATTGTTATCTTTCACACCTGTAGCCATCATGTTTGCTCCTATTTTTGAGGTGTGCACAGCTGCCTAAACATCCTTCCCGATAATTATCTCCTAACCCCTTTCCCACACTTCATCCATGCTGTTTTCTTTAGAATGCTAACTACCCTTCCTGTCTGCGTGAAGTTGACGGCGAATGTCTGCCAAGTAAATGTTTGGGTGTGCATTGTCTTCATCCTTTATGGAACGACAAATGGCCTGCCATTCTTCGCCTGCTGCAGTCTGTTGATGCCTATCGCGCAACACGATTGGGCCAACTTGATCAGGAGAGAGAGTGTGTGTGTGAGTGTTAAGAACGATAATATGCTGGAGCCCTGATGGAAGTTCCCATGCTCCACTGCACGCAGGAATCCCCGCAGGTTACATTTTGGAAAATTAATAGCCCGCATCAATTTGTAGTGTTTTTATAATTAAGAAACACAAACTTCACACGCAGACTTGTTGGTCAAATATACATCTATTTATACATTTATCTAAAACATAAAAAAAAACTACTTCAAAAGTAGTACAGGAGCTGCAGAATATTTACTTGAGGAGTCTCGTCAGGACTTATTGGACGCAATTATCTCCTGTGGCTTCACTTAACCACATTTTTTCTTCTTTTTAACACGACTCCAAGGCTCGTGACCTTCCTTTATGTCCCACGAACAACCTTCACCTTCCGTAACAAAGGACGATGACCACAAAGTTGGGGGTCACCGTGGTCCGCCTCGCCCCGAGGCAAAATGCTCGTGGAGAAATCACGCCCCGACCTGTTGTCAGTGCGGAGGTGTCAGAGGTTAGGTGAGCAGGTTGAATGGCACAGCCTCTGTCCAGGAACACAATTGAAGCCGCCTGTTTGGTTCATGTAAAACCCAACAGGGTGTGGGGACCTAACAACTTAACAAGGCAAAAAAGCAGGCAATAAGTGGAGTCGTATTACCTGTCCATTCCTCTTAGCCTGTATGCCACGATCACTATTCAAGCCAAACTTGAGCCTTCTAAGTAAACAAGCTGACCCATACACCGACACAGACATGACAATGTGTATATATGTTTCTTCGAAACATATGTTAAAGTAATAATAGTGGCAATTGTGCTAGATACAATGCGAGTGGGCGCATGGGATTTCTAAGCATTTGTGAGAAAATCCATTCAGGAAAAGTGGATAAAGTGTCATAGACAACGGAAATCAGCGAAATGAAAGAGCCGCACGTCACCCACAATGCATTGTCTCCGAGAGGCATCAAATCACGGGCCCTTGTTCTTTATTTACCCCTAATGCGTCCCCCATCCCCCACCCATTGTCATGCATTCTGTGAAAACCCAACAGGTTCAACTGCATGTGTCAGCTTTGTGGATATTACGAGAGCCGCCGAGGGTGTGGTTAGTGCACCAATCCTTTTGGTTTCTGACACACACACACTGACACACACACACACTGACACACACACACGCACACGCGCGCGGCACAGCGGCGTTCAAAGTGGGGGATCTGCTCGAGGAAAACACCTGGGCTGGAGCCACTCCTCGGTGCAAGATGACCCCCCTATCTCCCCCCCCCCGTCCGTTCTCTTCGTAAAATGTTGAACTCCACCCTTTCAGTAATACCTGGGTCTGCCTCCCGAGCGAGCCCATTTTTAAAACGTGCAGCAGCAATTACTTTAAATTGCGTCGCTCTTACGCGAGACGGAGGAGATGCGCGCGGTGCGTATGAAGAAAATAAACCACACCGATCTTCAAGATTGTTATTTATTTGGAAGTTGGAAAAGACTCGGGCGCACGACGAGACGATGTATAATAAGCAGGTATATATCAGCAGCTGAGAGGGGAGACTGGTGACGCAACTCCCACAGAGAACGGTCCACCCAGATATTAAATATCGGCCACCCCTACACACACACACCTGTGTTTATTCGCTTTCATACACGACATTGGTTACAAGCACGAGATCAAAGCTTTACAGAGTTCCATCGCTTTTGGAAATACCCCTGTGAAGGCACCCGAAAGCACGGGAGGGGGAGGGCAGGGCTTTGTGGAGGGAAAAAAAGGCACAATCAAAGAAAAAGAAGAAGGGGGGAAAACGGGGAGCCTTTGGAAACCTTTTTTTGTTGTTGTGAAGAAAAGGTACAAAGTTCTGTTTAAAAAAAAAAACCGCACATCTAAAGGTTACACAGTAAAGAGGATTACACAATCACTTTACTTATGACAGGATTATTGATTACTCAATGATCCCGGTCACAAAACACTCCCGTAAATATACACAGAGTGCCGTGTTATTGCAACGTGGTTGGGGGACCTTAATGGACGAAGATCTACAGAAGTCTATACGGCGCGATAAACCTCGACAAAGCCTTGTCGCTTGTGCCCACAATTACACGCGCGTTTCGTCCGAGGCTTTGCATCGATAACTATTCATTTATTTGTCCAAGAGAGCCTCACTGAATCTCCAAGTTTTTTTTACCCCCTTCATGACTCTTCTTTACCCTGACATGTTTGGATAATTCGGCGGACGAGTTGTTTAGCTTGCCGGGATGAAAACCGGAGGCACTTGCATCAGACTCCTGCTACGGCGCACGTGAGGAGGCTCCACAAAGCAAAATTCCATCTCCTGGGCAACCTCTCAGCCGCCCCCCCCTTCTCGTCCAACACATGGCGGGGGACGTGGTTGGTCACCCATCCGAGTACTAGCCAGGCTCAAGGCTGCCTACGCTCTGGAGGTCTGATGAGCTTTTTGGTTCGTTCAAAGTGATTTGGGCAGTGCCTAATTATCCGAGTAGCAAAGGCAACAATATGCTACGGGACCCGCACTTTCAAGGGCTCCGCGCTAAATGCTTTCAAGCTATCAATTCCGGTTCAGTGATTCTGCACTTGCTCTATTACTATAGTACTATACCGCCTTCAACTTTTATGAACGACTGGGTGTTTAAGGTTAGAGATTTGTCGTATTATCTGGCTGTATAGCAAATGAATAAAACAATTACTTTACGATGCAAGTTAAAAATGTGTTTTAATATTAATGTTTTTTTATTATTTAGGACCCCTTTGTAACATCTGCAACAGGCCCCGCGCTAACTTAATCCGGCACTGGATTTGGGGCATAGGCCATCGATGCATCGGCCTCCTAAGCCTGAAAGATCACTCCAGTGTCGTTCAGAAATGCGTTTGTAAAACAAAGTTAACAGCCGCGTCGTCGTGCGTAATAATCTCATCGTATTAATAACACCACTCAGTGGAAAGTAACGCGACCGGGCACTTTGCCGAATCGAGTGATACCTTCTACGTATGTAAAACTCGTTGTGATGTTGATTACATGGACATCATTATTGTCTCGAAGATCATTGAACTACAACGTTGCACGTGGATGTGTGCCGGGCTCAAAGTCACACGGGACACCCTTGAACAGCGTATTGTATATTCTTGCTTCTTTCGGTAAAGTCACGTAGAAAGGAAATAATAAAATAATGAAAATACGTGACTTTACAGAAAGAACCAAGAATATGAATCCCTGCAGTCACGAAAGCTTTAAATCAAAACGTATTGTATATTGCTCTTATGCACTGTAACAACAAACCGTGTGAGACATTCTTCAAAAAAGAAATAATAATAAGATACAGTTATTTAAAGTAAAGTTGTACATTACATTTATTTAATACGACATGCCCTTTAACAACAACATAAACGCATACCGGGGGCTCACGCATGATTGTTAAAGGGCTGTAATTACCCTGCCTTCATGTGAAGCTTCGTGACTTCATAGGCAAACAGAGCCGTGCCCTTGCTCTTGCGACAGCTCATTACGTAACCTCTGCTTGTCAAGAAATGTATTTTATTGCTGCAGACGACGTAACTAAGGTGACAAGGCATTAACAAACACGAGCATTTAACGTATTTTTCTTTTAAGAAGTTTCAGTTTTGTATGCAGGTCGTAGCAATCTTTTTTTGTGTATGATAGTACGGAGCTGAACACTGTTTTTTTCTTTCTAAAACTATGCGAGGGCACATGCACACCTGAGTGGAACTGACACCAAAGCAGAGGGAGAGAGAGATGGCAAAGCTATGTCGCTTTTATTGTTCGTGTTGCCATAGGAGATGCTGACTTTTGAGTTTATCTGAAGACCAGCAACAGCGACAAGAAAAAAAGGTGACCATTTGGACAGCAACTAAGATTAAAATACAAAATCTTTTTTAAAGTAGAAAAGACTGGGTTTTTTTTTTCTCCCATCAGATATCCTTGGAACAACCTTACTCGAATATCAGGAGCCTCGAGAAAAATAAAACAAAACCCGCGAACGCGAATAGAAGAGAAGAAAAAACACGAGAACAGCCCACATCAGCCGTGGCAATCTGCGATGATGGGGTTGTCTCCGTGGGGAAATAGACACAACCGCCACGCTGTTATTTTTGAAAACATCGCCGCTGCAGCGCCGCACGTTCGGTCCTGCTGCTGCTGACGGTCTGTGGCCTCTGCAGAGAGCCGTGAGAATGTATAGAGTTACAAAATCGATCTTCCCCTCCAAAAAAACACTTATAAGAGCGTTACGCAATTATGATAGGGTGGGGGGGGGTGCCGCTTGCTTTTGATGCCCTCACAGCTCTATTAGCGATGAGCAATGGTCACCGTATTAATGCCTGAAGGTGAATGCTTTTTATTTATAGAAGGCTGTAGGGCCACATGTGACGTCGAGCATGTGTGCTATGCAACATTTCCAGCTGAGAATGCGTTTTGCTCCAGCAGGCAAGTAAATAACAAACGCTTAGGCATCATGCAAATTTCTCAACGTCGAATTTGTGCCATTGATGTTATTAATTTGCCCATGTTGGCACTTGGGGAGGGGGCGTAATACCTATACCAAGTGTACTGCTGAATGAAGAGGATGTTTCACACCATGTGTGGCTGTCTGCGGCTCCAGCAAGGGCCCTGCAAGGCTCACACCGCCCTGTGATGTCATGTTTATGGCTGTTATTTTTCAAATTTTGCCACGCATTTAGTTGATTAAAATCTGCATCTTTCTAACAGAATAAAGAACGCGAGAAACACAATTACCTGAGCTACAATACACAACAGACAAACATGAACAGTATTGTTGTTCTTGTCATTTAATGATAACATTCTACAATGGTTTACAATCATAACCATAACTCTTCGCCTGGACATCTGTTTAAAAATAAAATAACTTTACAGGTAATCGGATTCCTCCAGTATAAATAGATATTCTGATATTCTGATTCTTCGCCACATGGTGAGTTTGTGACACGCTGTAATCGTGAGATTATCACTCGTGCCAGGAGTCGCCAGTTTTGCAGTGTTGTGCCCGTTCGTGCGAGAATGTTTTTTGTTACACACTTCTCATCATAAATAACGATCAAAGAATGCAGCGGAGGGCAGCGGTAGAAATGTCAGAGACAGCATCCCAGAGTTGGCAAAGACAAAATCCCAGGCAAAGCAAGCAGGGGAGGGCAGTGGAAGAAATGTCAGAGACAGCATCCCAGAGCGCCGAGAACACTGGGAAGGAGCGACAGAAGAGAAGAAAAAATTGGAAATCAATGGAGGAGACCTCTGTCCACCAGTAGGAATTCACAGGCTGACAACATCAATAATAATAACAAACACAACAACAACATTATTGTTGTTTTCAGAATGAGGCTTTGAGCACAGGAAAGAGCGAAGCAGTCCCTTCACCCTCAAGATGTTTGTCCACAACCATCACCTAAGCCTTCTCTACAACCCACCGGATTCTCCACCATCGCTGTCTCCACAGCCCCTGTAAGGGCCTCAAGGGACCACATGGAGACCGGCCTGTCTCTGCCGTGGAAATGATGAGAACTGGCTGCACCTGTTCTGCACCACGCAGACCTATTGGCTGTATAGCTAAACAATTTCACACTCACTGTAACTTATGGGTTACACGGTCGATAAGCATTTGAAGGTGACAGGCTATAGCAAATGATATGTAAAATCTGAAACAGGTGGTCGTTAAATTATTGTTACGGAGCACGGTGATTGACGTACTATACATTGCCGGAAAGTCATCGGTTGAGGCTCGAGAAAAAGTGATAAAATATCTAGCAACGTGATCACCAGAACAGCAACATCTGTCACGAAACATCAACTATTCCCCAATCAGTGACAGAGTGATCACCGTGGCGGTTGTGCCAAGCTAGGTGCAGGTGCACTCTAAGACCCACTAGACTGGGGTGACTGGCAGATGCCCTCTCGAGCGCATTTCCCACAAACACAAACACACCCTCAATCGTGCACATGCACACAAACAAACACGCAGGTAATGCATGACTGCACACAATTGTTATTTATGACACTTGGTAGGAAAAAAGACAGTATTTGTTTAGTAAAGATATGTAAAAAAATCAGATTAAAAGGATGTTTGCTTCTTCGGAGGACGTCAAAACAAAGCGGGCACACTGTGACCCCAAGTTAAGCATCGTCAAAACGGCGCTGCCAAAGGGAGCGATTTTTTAATCGACGGATGACCAAACTGATACTCAAATGTGCGGCGGCGTTTTGAGACTGAGGGACAGCGCATTGCAGCTGGGCCAGGGTCGTCACGCACGCACGCGGAGAAGTTAGGGCCGGGGCCAGGGTCACGTGGTGTCCGCCTGAGGTTACGCGGCCACGAGTTACATTTTGAAAAATGTTACTCTCAAAATAAGCGGCCCTTATTTTGGCTGAACACATCAGAGCGTCACGGACACTGCTAAACGATGGCGATAGTTTCAGTGGCGGCGCATCAAACACCCCACAACCCCGGGACGGCCACCACCACGGTCCATCATGTATGTCACCTGCATGTGCCGTGGCTGTCCCTATGACCCCCCCCCCCTTCCTCCAACCCCCGCCCAACAATAGGGCTGTGGAAGCACAGAGCTTTGGTGAAATTTGTTAAGAGGGATTTGCTGGAATTTGTGCAGATCGCGTCTCCTGGTTTGGCTCCCGCTTGCACACCATTCGCGATACCATTCAAAGCAAGGTGCACTTTGTGTACAGATCTAAAGGTGCGGCGATATCGCCGAGCGCCGAGCATTGCCATTAAAACACCCGTGACGCGAGCGCTGCTCTCTGTGAATGGGTGTTCGCTTTGCCTGTGAGAGCGTCGCAAGACCCGGCTATCCAGCGGTCTCTGCGCGGCGACACGTCTGGGTTAAAAACCACAGTCTGCAGAATGCGCCGCGTCTCCATGCACACACCTGGACCGCGGAACTCACGTCGCGTCTCTCAAGGAGTTGTTGCGTGACGGCTACTCGTCTTTAAATGCAGCGCGATACAAATTCATACGGCCCATTTTTTGTCGACCTCCAAAGGGCGCGTTCGTCAAAAAAAAAAACAAGATTTCTGAATCGCATGCGTCATCCCGGTTTATAATTGCTGTTGGCTTATCGATGATCGTGGAATTTAGGAGAGGGGGTCTTTAGGGGATAGAGAAAGTGGCCGTGGGGTCAGGAGGTCGGGAGTGCCTGTGTGGGGTTGCAAGAGATGCCACGGGTGGCATGAGAGGAATTAGAGTTTGCAGTGCGGCTATGCACACATTTGTTAACCACACAACGCAGTTGTCAGGCTCATAGCGGCGTGCACAAACAACTGCTCCACTGCTCCTAACCGTATCAATTATTCTTATTCACGTGGTTATCAATCAAGTAAATATGGGAATACGGCGTAATTTTAACGTGGATTAAATAAATAAACACCTGACATTTAAATGCGAGTGGAAAATTCAAAGAACTTTACACAATCTTGTTTACATCATGTTTTTAATACTCACAGAGTGCTGTAGTTTATCTTTCAAATACCAAAAACTCACCACATTATCAAAACAATGAAGCACAATCTACTTAAAAAGACACTCTCAAAATCCTATCCAACAATAACGATATCATAATTGAATCCAATCCACTGCTGGTTGAAAGCCTGACGTGCCATTTCAGCCATGGGGGTCGTTTGACCATACTTCACCACACTGGTCAGTCCAATAACAGTACCGAATATTTGAACCGCTGATGAGCCTCCCTTAGGTCGACTCAGCCTCAAATGAGTACCTTGTGCGACGTGTAAACATCGCCACTTGGGAGACAAAGGCAGCCGTGCGTGATGCTGGCCGCCCACCAAATCGAGTGCCGTGCTGGCTTTCATAGGCGCTCGCCAACGGCACTTGCCCCAGCAGTCTGTTAAGACTATACGGCGGATCTTTGTCTCTGCACACTGGTCAGTGGAGGTTGGCGAAGTTGGGCGGGTGGGGACCGCTCCAGATATCACTCACCACTGACGTTAGTCAAGGCCAGAGATCAAACTCGGGTTGCCGGTTTCACAGCTACTCCGATTAGCACGCTTGGCTACGGTACGGTGAGAAAGAGCTTCAACATACATACGGACCAGTGCCACTGCTCCAGCCCAGCATAAGAAGAAGATTAATACTGACCGCAAGGACAGTCCTTCACAACGTACAGGGAGGCCATCCATCGTCAGAATGAATTCCTGTCAACAGCTCCTCTCTCATGTACGATCCTGACCCAGTGGTGGAAATTCCACATTCATAGGCAGGGGACCAGTCCACCCATAGGGCAAGTTTTTTGACATTCAGGTAGCCATCGAGGGGGTGGGGGGGCGCATTTTGGAAAGGGTTAACAGAGCGAGCTGTGCACCTACGAAGTGAATCTCAGCCCCGCAACGTGGGTGGGTAGACACTGTCGGTCTTCACTCTCAGTTCTCCTTCTCACTGCAGCGCACGCAGAGACGCATCGCATTCAAATGTGGCCGCCGGGTATCTCGTATTACGCGGGGTCGCAGTGACTTGATATGCAATATTTTCGACAATTGGTCGGGGTAGGGTGGTCGACCACAACTCTAACCGGAGCGCCTTTAAAGGGCCCGTGCAGGGGCCTACACCTGGTGATCGCTCATGGGCTCTGGGCTGCCCCTTTGATTGGCAAGGCAGCTTGTTTTCTTTTTTTCAAAGAAACGTTCGTGAAAGGAGAAGGGGGTGGGTGGGGGGGAAACTCCGTGTTGAATATTGCTGTAAAGCTGCGTTCACGTTCACAATGTTGTATTGTTACTGATATTACCAGCGGGATGGGTTTATTTTATTGTGCTTTGAACGTCAGGTGGGAGGGGGTAGGTCACACAGCTCCATATATTCGGCCTTTCATGAGGCTCTTTGTGAAATGTGCTTTCCATAAAATATAAATGTAAACAAAATATAGTACCTGTGAAGAACTTATAAATACTCTTTGGTTCTTTCGGTAAAGTCACGTAGGTATAAAATAAAATAAATCACGACGTTTCGGGCACAACACAAGCGTCCATCATCAGGTGGGAAAGCAATGATGAGGGACGCTTGTGTTGCGCCCGAAATGTCGTGATTGATTTTATTTTCTACCTACGTGACTTTACCTAAAGAACCAAAGAGTATGGATTCCTGCAGTCACGAAAGCTTCAAATCAAGATTGAACTTACAATTAGTTGCACTGTAGTAGAATAATGATGATGTTCGGCCCTTATCCTGTCACTGCTGGGTGAAGGCCTCCCCACGCTTTGTCGGTCAAAGGAGTTCTTTGACCATACTTCACCACGCTGGTCAGTCCAGGTATCACTCGTCACTGATGTTAGCCATGGCCAGATGAGTCCAGGTATCACTCGTCACTGATGTTAGCCATGGCGAGAACTAAAGTTAGATTCCCGAGTTCATAGAGCATTGCGCTAACCACTGTACCATCTAATACTTGTAATTATTTTAATTGAGTTTTTTATTTTATTATACAGGGTTTATTAGTCAGCTTACTGAGAATAACTAACATGGCCTTAAATATTCATCTTAAGAGGTTCATTCAGCTGTGACACCAGCACGACGTTTTCTTAATTATGATCTGAAAGGTTTAATAATAATAATAAAAATTCAGATGTTTTTGAGAAGATATCAGGCAGATATGTATCTATTATTTGTGGTCACGTGGCGTCTGAAAAAAGAGTTATATAGCTCAGTGGGCCGTACCTGGTAAAACATAAAACATTGTTTCGTTTTAGTTTAGATGACAAAAATGTAGACGGGCCTGACAAACCACTGCACCTGTGGGTCAGATTGGAGCACACTGCTCACCACCCTGGCCCTCCTTGACCTGTCTGCTGACCCATTAAAGGCTGCCACCACATTCACTCCTCTTCCATTCAATAAAGAAAGGCTCAGTACTGTCACTCAGTGCTGAAGTCAGTCTACGTTTTCAGAGGCAATGATCGAAGGACAGAGAAGTTCTAAGCGAGTTGAGAGCAAGCACCTGGGGATCACCAATGTCTATCTATTATAAAATCCCGGCGTTCCATTTGTCCGTTAACTAAACTTTAGGAACCTTTCAAAAAGCCTGAATCAAAAAGTTATAGAAAGAGGACCTCCACCCCCCACCAGATATGGGGGTAAAAAGTTGATCCAATAGGTTTCCAAAAATTGATGACCCAACCCATCCCCAAGGAATATATTCACTCACCCCCACTCCCCCCCCCACCCCAATTTTTTGTAGGCATATATGCCTACACACCCTACATACAATAGAGTCAGTAAGATCTGCACACATTGGGGGAGCGGATGGAAGAAGAGGACATCAGTGGGGGCGACGGGCGAGGCGCGACATGCTGAGAAGCCCTCCGCAGGAGCCAGAATAAGGTGGCCGCAGACCAGCAAAATTCTAGTTCTTTAAAGAAGTCATTTTCATCTTGAACCGGACGAGAGCCAATTACCTTCACCATGCCCGCACACAGCAGCCCAATCAATTTCAAGAGAGATCTGGGCCATGAAAGCAGGCAGAGTGATATAAACCAGGATTATACAGAATTTCGATTTAAAGCTTTCGTGACTGCAGGGATTCATATTTTTGGTTTTTTCGGTGAAGTCGCGAGAATTTTCTTGTTTTATTTTTATTATTTTATCATTTTCCTTATACAGAATTCTCGTCAAAAAATTTATCACGAACAATGTTATACTCTGACACAAAAAAACCACGACTAACAAAGCAATAATTATCCAGGGATGCAGGCATCTGCTCATGAAGTAAAAAAACCCAACGCACGTGTCAATAGCACTGCTCAAAAAGGAAGGAAAAAATAATCATAGGTGACGTTTCGGGCAGTGACTCTTCTTCACAGCAGAGATAAGCGACGGGGGGGGGGGGGTGCGATGTGAAATCGTCTACGGATCCTCGCAAGCTTAAAGCGGGACTGCCTTCTCCAGTCCGGCGCCGCTTGAAAAATGGAACTCAGTTGGGAGACAAGCAGAGCCACCAAAGCCCTCGGTGGTGTTTACCGCTAACCCCGTGGCGCGCCGAGATGGGGCCCGCGGCGGTGGCGGCCTGGGATTGATCAGCCCAGGAAGGTGAAGTGAGGAGTCACAACAAGCAGAAACCTGAAGCCGCTTGAAAGTCTTCCAGATTAAGCCGTGGGCGCAAAACGGCGGGGCCGGGCATTGTGAAGCGCGCCGCGGTGCTTCCCAGCGCCGAGCGCGCCGCAGTCACGCTCGCGCGCTGTGAAGGGGGGAGCGATAACGCGCGCGCCCGGACCGCTGCTTTATAAAGTGACTTCCCAATTGCCGTGCGCGATTATAAATACCTCGGCATCGCTGCCGATCGTACTTGATAAATACCAGTATTTAGAGCCGTGCCCTTCAAAAGATAACCGTCCCTTTCTTTTTTTTTTGAATGAAACTATTTCCCAAAATACAGTATTACATGCGAAACACAGCTCGCACGTTGATCGCCGATATGGCACGAATATCAAAGCTGTAGGCGACAGCGTACGTTGTGGCGGTCAATAAAATAAAGCAACGCGCATCCGAACAGGAACACTGGCACCAAACAACAATCT
>CM025627.2:2452877-2476134 GCA_014621495.2 Entosphenus tridentatus
GGCTGGGTGGGGAGGGGCTGGGTGGGGCTGGGTGGGGAGGGGCTGGTCACCCCGTGGTGCCCTTATGAAACTCAACGTTTAACCTACTCACGCCGGCTTGTGCCCGCCCTCACAGTCGGCCATATTTGCGGAATACACCACGCCGCCGTTGACCCTGGCCATTGACCGAGCAACCAACGTTCCTACCAGCTCCCTCCGCAGAAATGTGTTTGAAATAATAGAAACGGATGTATCCAACAACGCACCGCATGTCAGCCAACTCCTGGCAGAGTGAAATCAGAAACTCGAGGCGCCTTTATTTTACACGAGGGCCCGGACTAGTTCGAGGCTTTTCGAATGCCTATCAGAGAATTTCACGTTCCTTTCACGAGACGACTTTGTACTTGCTTCCAGTGCGGCGCATGAAAAAAGGGGCGCCCTATTCATCTGAACGTCTGAATCGCCCTCGTGTCTGACCGCTCAATTATTCTCGGGGGACTTCAAACAGATGTGCTGCGGAAGGGCCTTGGCAAGCTCTTGGGGATGCTTTCATGCGGATTCACTTCATGTCATTTTATTCTCTCGTCTCTCCGGGTTCTTAATACCACGCAGTACACAGACACACACACACAAACACTCCTCTCCTCTCTCTCTCACAAAAGACAAAGACCCCCCCCCCCCCCCCCCCCGTATAGCTTTAACAGAGTGTTGGGGCAAGTGCTGTTAGCGAGCACCTATGAAGGCCGGAACGGTACACGAGGGGGTGGGTGGCTATCATCACGCCCGACCGCCTTTGTCTCCCTAGTGGCGATGTTTACACACCGCACCAGGTACTCATTTTAGGCTGAGTCGACCTAGGGGAGGCCCGGGACCGGTTCAGATAATCGTCGCTGGTGTAGGCCGTGAGCGGGAATCGAACCCCGGTCACCAGCTTCGTAGCGCAGCGTAGCGCTAACCGCTACACGACCGCTCTCTCACTCTCTCACACACACAGACGTACACATGCACGAGCCAACAGAGGAACAGAGGAGCCGACCAGAGACAGCCCTTTTCAAAACAAACACAACAGAACGAAATAATTTTACATTTTGGGCGGGGGGCACCCACCCTGGCCCCCACCTCCGCAGCCACCGCCTGGGCATCGTGCCACGTGCCTTTGAGAACTGAACGCGTGGAGGAGGCCCTGGGAGCTTCAGTCCTGCCGCATCCCAGGTCAGGAGCTCGATTTAAAAAAAAATACCGCTGAGCGTTAAGCGCTAAGCCCCCCCCGCCCGCCTGCCTCCCCCCCGCGCGACCATAATGCCAGTTCAAAGCGGCAGTGCGCTCTGTTGTGTATTGTGCAACAAGCCTGGGCATTAGCGTGGGCAGAGCAGAAATCCCCGTAAAAAGGGACACTCGGCCGCGCGTCTTTCCGCGTGAGCCGGGCGGTCACGACTCCGTGGCGTGCACGCCCCGGTGATGGCCCCGCGGACGCAAACAACGTGGCGGGGACGACTGTTTTCATGATTCTGGTTTGGTTGTCGTTGTTGTTGTTGTTGTGTTAAGTCAGAGACGATTAACACACCGCTATTAACTGGGGCTATGCAAGAATGTGATGACGGTTCCACGGCACGAGCCGAGATGAGAGAGAGCGGTGCGAATGCGAAAGCACGCGAACGAGCGCGAAGACGCGATGGCCGAGTGTGAGCGCTTGCTCGAGGCTTTGTCGGTGCTGCCACGCGCGCCGCCTGCACAGTGGCACGCCAGGGCGCGCGTGCGGAGACGTCGACCCAGAGTCCTGTACTCAGAAGGACTCAACGTCAGCACTCGGAGGAAAGGGGCGTTGGGGAACTGCCGACAAACGCAGGTGCTTGGGCAGCAAAGTGGGCAGGGTGTCTAACGTGTAGGCTTTCGCGACACTATATTTACGCAATATAACCCCCCTCCCAAAAAAACACCCACCTGTATTATGGATGGCCAAGGTGTGGCGGTGCAGCAATTTGGGTGGTGAATCTACACATTCGGTCTTTCGAGAGGTGTGCTCTCAGGTGCGTCGATCTCATCCAGCCGAGCACTCCAGTTTCCATCCCTCGAGCAAAACGCTCATGAAGCAACACGAATTGGTCACGTGTGACAATGGAAGCGCCCCCTCCTGAGAAAACGAGTCGTCAGACTCCGCGAGACTCGATAGCAGCGCTCTTCACAAGTTGGGGGGCGCTTTCGCCGATAAGACATCATCAGTGTGTGAGCGCCGCCACACATTTGAAACCATCGGGCTGCACGTCAGGGGCCGCATTGAAGGTCACCAGGGGCCCGCCAGTGGCCCGCGAGCCTTTCAATGAAGAAGGCTGATCGAGAGCGTCACACAAGTCCTGGTGGGGTAAGAGCGCTTCTGCTTTGGTGAACGCGCTGTACCAATAAACCTCGAGTTATCTGAACTGATCCAGGGCCTGGCCCTTCAACTCAAATGCTGCACTCACCAGCATGGTGAAGTATGGTCAACAACCCCCCCCCCCTAACACCATGACTGACACAGCGCGGGGAGGCCTCCATCCAACAATGGATTAACAGAAGGGCTAAGAAACAGTCTCTGTGGAGAAGATCAAGAGATGAATGGGAGCCGTGGAACCCAGGAACGATGTGACCTGCACTGCTCACAGCCGCTCCATTCAGCCGCACAGGGCACTGGGACTGCCGTGCCACTCGGGGGTCCCGGCTCCGAAGCTCGGGCCTGGGTTGCTTTTCTGAGGAATGCGAATTTCAGGGGTTCTCTGAACTTAAATCCCGAGTGGGTGCGAGTAAGGAAATACACGCGCATCAGCATCTCACACCTTATGGCGGTTACCCGGGTTATCATAATGTCCGTGACGCAGTCATTTTTAGTCTGTTGATGGTCGGCGATGCGGCGATCGACTCATCTCGACGAGCTGTACACGATGCACTAGTCAGAGTTGAATGTTTCGAGAACGGGTTTTTGATGCTGATGTTCGGCGTTTCGAATTCGCGTAGTAGCACTGATTTCGGATTGATTGGTACCCCAGTCGCGGAGTTAAGTACACCCCTGGAAAAATAGTGTCCCAGAAATAAAATATTCAATTGCCTCGGCCATTGTGTATTATTTGGTACCCCGGGGTACCGCCATAAGGATAATCTGATAAAATGCATTGCGCGTCTGTTGGCGCATTAACAATCGAGAGAGTACACCTATCCCTGGGGGAAAAAACCTACATTTCATTAAGACCTGCACACGAACACAATTGCCCACGCTCTGTTTCGCAAATCGTTTAAGGCGAGTGGTATTTACTTTCGATTCCTGACATGAAAGCAATTTCTGGCAATGTAGTAGCAAAAACATTGTTTTGTCGATTGCCAAACACAGGAGTCTGGACACGATACCAGACGCGCAGTAGCTCCAGAGTCTCGATGAAAGCTCACACGGAACAACTTTCTTCATTTACGCGGCGCTGCGGCGGCGAGATGTTAACTCCCTCGCCTGCTACACAGGAGGTCGTGGGTTCGATCTCGACCCTAACGCCTGCTGCTGTATAGTTGGAGTTTGGCATGTGCCTCTCACTCCCCGTGGTCGCGTGGACTTTTCTCCACTTCGTCGAGCTATCGTTTGTGGCCAGATCGCTTCTGAAAAAGAGCCATAGAAGCTCAGTGGGCCCTACCTGTTAAAATAAAAACTAAGTTTTTGTGTTAGTTGAACTCAATAACAGCAGCGTGGCTCACGAGCGACATTTACAGGATGTTTTGGGTTCGTCTGTCCTACTGCTGGTGATTACAAATAAAACCTTATCAGCTCCCAAGGTCAATTTAAAGCCGCCAAAAGGCGCTTTCATTCTGCAAATCCAAGTTAGAAAACAACCATAAATCCTAACGCGGTTTAAGTAGCTACACTGCTCCAAAACTAATGTTGAAATCGCTAATCCAAACATAATCCCGAGGAGCCCGGTTTTTGGTGTGCCTGCCCCCCTTCAACGCTCTATCCGCGGCCCGTGCCTTGACCACCCCTGCCGCGATATTGTCCAACTCACTCCTCCTTCCCTCCCGCCTCTCACTCAGAATCTTGTCCTTCACACTACGGGAGGAATCCCACGAGCTTCGTATCTCTTTCTCACGGGCGTCGCAATGTGGGCGAGTCACAACGGCCTCCTCTCTGCCTGTGTCTGCTCGGCAGTGATAACATTGGTTTCACGGAAGCTCGTATTTGTGTGCGTCTATCGGCAAGGGGCTGGGCGACCACTGTGCATAAAACAGGTGCTGTAGGCGGCAGGGCTATGCTGTCGACAGCAGAGGGCAGTGTGACGCGAGATATCGTTGTGCTGTACTTCTGTGCTCCGTGCCTATGCCAAATACCCTACACGGCACAGGGAATGCCAACACCGAGCAGTGGATTTAAAGGGAAACGGCTCCACGTGCACATGTGCAGGGTGTTAGGGATGCGGCCAAGAGGCGGTGCAGTTGTCTGTGCACTCTAAACGCGGCCTCCAAGGTTTCAATTCCCGGCCAAGGTTAAAATCGAATGAAACGGTGAGCGATATCTGAACTGTCCCGAGCCTCAATTCAATCCGCTGTGACCGGGTATGGTGAAGTATAGTTACCAATCCAGGTGACCGAAAGGTTCAAGAAGGCCTTAATTTGGCAGTAGAGTGACAAAGAGACCTAAGTTATATATATAAAGTAGCCTCCACCGCATCTTCGTACTTTTTGTCAAGATGTAATCGTTGGCCAACATCTCCCTGAGATGCTTACTGATAGCAGACTGTGCGCCTGCGTGTGTTCCTCAAACCACACACGTTCCGTACAAAAACAAAGCCCCCCCCTCCCCCCCCCCGCGTAACCTTATCGTCTACAGCACTACGCCCGACCGCCTTTGTCTCCCAGTGCTGATGTCCACACAAAACACTGCACCACGTACGGTACTCATTTAATGCTGAGTTGACCTAGAGGAAGGTCCAGACCGGTTCGAATGTTACCATCGATGTTAGCGGTGGCTGAACATCAGACCCAGTTTATTTGGTTTGCGGCGTTTTGTGCTAACCGCTACCACAAGTACTTTATAAACGCAAAGATCCCCCGTATGGAATTCGCCGAATTTTGGGGCAAGTGCTGTTAGCGAGCACCTGTGAAGGCCGGCACGGTACACGAAAGGGTGGGTTGCCAGCGCCACGCCCGACCGCCTTTGTCCCCTTGTGGCGATATTTACACACCCGGCCAGGTACTAATTTGAGGCTGAGTCGACCTAGGGGAGGCCCAGTTGAGATATTCGTCACCGATTTTGACCGTGAGTGGGAATAGAACTCTAGTCACTGGGTTCACAGTGCAGTGCGCTAACCGCTGCAACAGACTGTTGGGGCAAGTGTTGTTAGCGAGCACCTGTGAAAGCTGGTACGGCACACGAGGGGGTTTGTGGCCAACACCACGCACAGCCGCCTTTGTCTCCCCAGTGGCGATGTTTACACATAACAACAGGTACTCTTTTGAGACCCAGTCGACCTAGGGGTAGCCCAGGACCGGTTTAAATAATCGTCACTGGTGTTAGCCATGAGCGGGAATCGAACCTAGGTAACTAGGTTCATAGCGCATCGCGCTAACCACTAGACTACAGTCCCCCGCATTATATATACACACACACACACAAGATCTTCTGAGTTTTATTTGAATACAGACTGTTACACACAGACACATATACATGTATACATTATACATTCACACGACTAAATACTTGCCAGGAGGTATTGATGGTCCATTTTAGAAGTGATTAGGATGCAGCTGAGTAACCTTTCAATGGGCTATTAAAAGAGAATTCCACGTGGCAGGTGTGCCCGTTGCTGGTGCAGAGATTGCAAGTGCCTGGATTGGGTGAATTTAAAAGCCCCATTGTAAATCACCGGGATTGGGTTTAAAACGAGTCCGCAAGTTAGCCTGGACACCCACTTACCTTCGCTCGCGACAATGTCCAAGCTTTGTGCCACCTGATAGTGAGTGTATTGGGTAACACGTCGATGGAACCTCTTTGTTCCAAAACAATTCCGGGAGTTAACCAAAAGTGGCCAGCTGTGCTCGCTATGCAATCAACTCGTCTTCACACCCATTTCCTTTGATATCAGCTCGTTTTGTACACTTTGAACATCCCAGCAAAGTCACGACGAGATGATGACGATGAGACATCCTCGGTGACTTCTGAGTGCATTCACAGATGTGACGAATATGCAGATTAAAGCGGTGGACTGATGAATGTTTATTTATTTTAAACTCTTTTACCGCGTGCCAATTTTAAATAAAAATTGACATATGAAAAATGCGATTTTTTTTTTACTTTGATAATCAGTATTATATATTTTTGTTGTGGGGGAGGGGGTGGGGGCGGTGCGGGGGGACGGTTAAACACTTAGCAGCGTACCATAACCCAGTGGAGTTGGCAAGTATGAGTTTATGTTTTCCAACGCATAAATATGCGGTGGGATATAAAAACAGACAAAGGGCTCCTTCCTAGGTAGAGAGAGAGAGAGGAGTGTGTGTGTGTGTGAGCGAATCCCCCCCACTGTGGAGAGAGTTTAAAGGGGGGGGGGGGGTTGAGAAGGGGGGGGGCATTGTTTGGGATATGACTGATTAAATTAACCGCCCTCATGGCGCTTACATTATCCGTATAATGTTTCAAGAACCACCCCCACCCCCCTTTCCCCCCACCAAAAAAAATGACTCCTGTCCTTTCAAATTGTTTGCATCTAAATGTCACGGCGTGGCAAGGCGCGCGTTTGAAGTCGCTGCCAATTTGGGTGCGAGCGCGTTGTCATTCCCGCCGGCTTGGCCGCCGTGTATGGGTTGACGCGAATGCGCCCGGGCCGCTGGGTATTAGCCCAAGTCTAATCGTCCGCCCAGGTCGTCTGCCCAGCCCAGCACCAGCACCCCTCCCCCCTCCACTCTCCCCCTGGGGCAACCATTCAGAATCAATCACACTCTCAATCGCCTTAATTGCTGGGTCACAGGAATAAACACTCTGTGATCACTCGGACCCAGTGTGTTCTCAAACGGGCAGCTGCAAGGCACGTGTAGCATTAGTGAGGTGGCGGAGGTGGGTGGGGGTGTGGGGGACATTCAGCGACTCGGGTGACGTAGTGACCCCCCACGGCGCCACGCCCAAGACGCGAACATTAGCCCCCCCGCCGCCCCCTATTACCCGATGACGGTGTTTGTTTTTGCCGCTGTCATCTCTGACACACGTGAGTCCGATTGTGGCTATCGGCGGCGTTGCCTCATCGGACGAGACGTCCAATTGGGAGGTGTCACGGAGTGGCGAGGTGACGGCACCGTGCTGTTCATGAGCACGGTGGCAATGTCGTGGTCCGTTAACCGCGATGAGAGGGGCTTCGGGAGAGAGAGTTTGAGTCGTTGATTTTGTATTCCGTTCCCTCCTCCTCCCCTCTTGAATGAGCACAGACCGCTCGCGGTTTGCCGTACGGTCCACAGTTTTGATTGCATGGTCACAATCGCAGGACTGGGGCTTGTGTCTTTACTTTTTGCTGTTGTTGTTGTTGTTGACATTCATCGAGAAGATGTGCACGTCGGCCTGTTGCTGATGTTCTGATGAATATGTGGACTACTTGGCACCTGATGCTTACGTGACACAAGTGGCGCATCAGTTAAAGCGGTAGCTTCCTGGGCCTCCCTAGGTCGACTCAGCCTTAAATGAGAACACGGTGCGATGTGTAAACATCGCCGCTGGGGAGACAAAGGCGGCCGGGCTCCTCGTGTGCCGTGTCGGCCTTTATAGGTGCTCGCTAACAGCACTTGCTCCACATACGGGGGATCTTTGTATATTTGCACCAATTATCAGACGGCCTATACTTGGGTGCAAAGTAGCTCAGGCACCCACACTTCAAAGATTCTAACCATGCACGGCAGCACGGCGCAGAGGTAACTCTCTTGCGCCTCACAGCAAGAAGCGCCTCGGTTCGATTTTCAAGTCAGGCGCTTTTCTCTGCGGAGTTTGTACGTTTTCCCTGTTCGGCACAAGGTTTCATCTGGGTCCTCCGTTTACTTCCCACAGGAAAAACAAAACAAACAAAACGCCAAGTCATACATTACTGGTATTGGCATCACCAACACTGAAAGATCACACCGCAAGTTACTCAATTTGGATTCAGCGTTGCAACATCGCTCCCTGCTGCGAGCACCTGGCAGGATGCCCCTGAAAATTAAATCTTGGCCCTCGGTGAGACTCTCCTGGCTTCACGCGCGCGGTCATGATAACGACGGCGAATGAGAATCAAATAAAAAAAACCCCGCTACATTGGGCTCTATCAAGTAACACAATTTTATTTACTTTGTAAAGCAACATGAAATATTCTCGTGTGCATGCTTATTTTGCTTGCTTGAGGTTTTTGCCCTTGAAAGCAAACGCAATTACATTTAGTTTTCGCGAAAGCCGCATGTTGTGTGTTTCTTCGGGAGAGGTGAAAGGGAGTGGAAGCTCCCGCTTCCTTGGCCCAAAGCCAGGGTCAGGCCCTGCGCGAGGGCGACCCAGATTCCCACCGTACAAACACAAAACGCGGCTGAGTGACACGTCCAAATTACACAATCGCCTCCCTCGCTCAAATCATTATTTGTCTTTGGTTCTTTTTTTTAAAGGCCGCCCTTGTTTTCTCGTACACAGACGCACTGATGGGATTTTTTTTCTCCCACTGGCAGCCGCTCGCCCAGGATGTTTCACAGCCAGAAAGTTAATGTGTATTCTGGGCAATATAGGGCCTGTCACAGGCCAATGATGATAATAATACATGATTCTCACGCGTCCGTTGCATTGGCGCGCTTCAAGCAAACCCACGCTTGATGCAAAACCTCGAACGTGTGATCGCGACTCGCTTGGCATTTTACCTTGTACGAGTTAAATGCCGCTCAAATATATTCACGATAACAAAGACGTAAATACTTGAAATGCAGAGGAGCAGAAAAAAAAGAGTCGGGAAGCATGAGCGATTGAGTGATGGCAACGAGCTGCTTTGCTCTGTGCGATGCATTATTGGTAAAAAAAAAACATCAGCAGAACGCCGTGACTGTGTCTGCACGTATAAATAACATACATGTTTCATCCATCACCAGCCGTCTGGCTGCTCAGAACAACATTATGATGCAGCAGCGTCAGTTTCAACAAGCACGTTCTGGAACGTTTTCCCCCCCCCACACCCTTCTGGGTCTCATCAGCAATAGTTGGGCTTGTTAAGCAAACGCTGCTGTGTTGCCAGATGCTAAAGTCAACGTGAACACGACGAGGAATGATGCAGAGACCCCCGATGCCAAACAAATGGAGACGTTGCCCATCCTGTCACAGCCCAAGAATAATGATAATGATGATATGAAAAATAAGAATAGGTCTTAAGATGTTCAAACGCCAAACAAATACCTATTGCAAAGGAATCAAGTCTGCATTAACCAAACGTGCTTTTGGTGAACATGCAAACATGTTCTGATAACATACGGCATTGTCTTTGAAATTGATTTGCCTACACCACAGACAGCCTACTGTATGGTCTAGTCTCACCAGAATGGGTAAAACCTATTCTTATATTTCATACTTTGATGTTGGCAAAAAGGTCACAATAATGATAATGATGTTCATGTATCCGTTGCATTGGAACCTCGAATGTTTGATCGCGACTCCCTTGACGTCTTACCTTGTAGAGCTAAATGCTACGCAAATATACCGGTGTTCTAATTTTCAGAGGGGGTGGGGAGAACTTTCTCCGATAAGACATCATCAGCGTGTGAGTGCCGCCACACATTCGAAACCATTGTGAGTTTGACAGCAGCACGATGATGAGGATGAGGGGTGTTTTCACCATTTGTGTATTGTCGGGGGCCGCACTACAAGTGCCGCACTAAAAAATTAAGTGGCCCGCGAGCCTTGCAATGAAGAACGCTACTCCAGAGCGTCACACAAGTCCTGGTGGGGTAAGAGCCCTTCTGCTTTGGTGAGCGTGCTGTGCCAATGAACCTCGAGTTACCTGAACTGATCCAGGGCCTGGCCCTTCAACTCCATGCTGCACTCACCAGCATGGTGAAGTATGGTCAACACCCCCCCCAACACCATTACTGACACAGCGTGGGGCGGCCTCTATCCAACAATGGATTAGCGGAAGGGCTAAGAAAAACGTCTCTGTGGAGAAGATCAAGAGGTGAATTTGAGCCGTGCGACCCACATTTTGCGTAATGTCTGTCGGGGGCCGTACGTCAGGGCCCACACTAAAGACCACCAGGGGCCAGTGGCTCGCGGACCTTGTAACGAAGATCACTGTTGTATACAGAGGAGCAGACAAAGTCAGGAGGCATAGCGATGTGTATGTATGTGGGTTTGATGAAAACTATTTTTCTCACCGTACGTATCCAACCGTGTTAATCGGAGGTGTTGGCGGAAGGACAACAAACTAAACACAGAAAGCAAGTTTGACAAATCCCTCACCAAATGGCTGTTTCGGATGGTGGAGGGTTACGACACATTCATACTTACGCGATCTCAACCAAAAACCTTCATTATGAATAATATTGGCCGCGAAAGCCTACGTGCTCAACTTGAAACGAGTTTTCAGTCGGTAGCACGGTCGCAGTATTCTGCTCGAGTTAACTTTCCACCACGCCGTGCTATATTTATGTGAACGTTCCACGTTGTTGTTGTTTACACAAACGTCCCCCTAGATTTACTCAGGCGAGAGAGGAGAGAGGAGCCGGTGGGCGGGCAGTTTTACGCGAGGAGTGCTCGCTAAGTGGGGACGCGAGTTCTCGAATCTCCGCCCCAGAGATTGACATCAGTGTGTAGACTCCGCCAGGACCAGCAGCAGGTGTCTCGAAGCCCCTTGTCATTATCCCGTGCAACCAGGATTGTTGTTGTGTGTGTGTGTGTGCTTGTTGTGTGTGTTGTTGTTGTGTGGTTGTTGTGTGTGTTGTTGTTGTTGTTGTTTTTGTGTTTGTTGTGCGTGTTTGCTGTTTTGTGTGTATGTTTGTTGTTGTGCGTTTGTTGTGTGTTTGTTGTGTGTGTTTGTTTAGTGTGTGTGTGTTTTTTTTACTGGGCAGCTGTGTTTATAAACAATTAAATTGTTTTACCAACATATCAGTTTTATACCGACATGGTGGGAGGCTCCCCGCGGACATAATTAAACGTTGAACGGGCTAAAGTTTAGACCCTGGCATTTAGCAGATGCTATGCGACGTGTGTGTGTGTTTGTTGCGGAATGAAGACATCGCCACTCGGGAGACAAAGGCGGCCGGGCGTGGTGCCGGCCACCCACCCCCCTTGTGTGCCGTGCCGGCCTTCATAAGCGCTCGCTGACAGCACTTGCCGCTACAGTCTGCTAAGGCTACACGGGGGATCTTTGTCTTTGTCGCCGAGTGTTGCTCGCTGCACGCCTGCGCGCCTCGAGCCGGGTTGGCCACTTGAAACCCTCGGGTTTATCGGTGGCAAACGCGGGGGGCTGGGGGTGGAGGGGGTACAGGGCGACAGTATCATCATCGTCCCCCATGGGGGAACTTCAGAGAGCGGCGGGTTGCGGAACCCACACCCAGAGCCGCAGCCGCCTCCTCCTCGACGCGGCGATGAAAGCCTCCTTCGCGATGACGCCGCTCGCATGAGGGATAGAGCAGCGACGCAGCAGCGCCACGGGACGAAGAATAAGAAGAAGAATAAAAAAAATTAACCCGTAAAAACAAAGTTTTTCACTATAAATCCTTTATATGCGTGGCGGCTAGAGTCCTCTCGTCCTCTGGCTTGAGATGGCTGCCACCTATGGGTCAGATGATTGCCTGCCACCATTAAGCAATTGGTAATTAAATATATAAAAAATCCTAAAAAGTGTAAAATTTTGGAAGAAAATGTTGACGAAAATAAATTGTCACGCACAACGAGTCTGTGTGCAAAATGTCAACTCGATTGGATCACGGGAAGTGGGTTAAAAAACGACCGAAAGATTTGCACGGTCGTAAGCGCGCAAGCAAGCAAGCAAGTGAACTTAATATAAAGGATTTAAAAACCCCACGGTCATCCACCTGCAGCACGCGTGAACGCGCGCGTTCTGCTGAGATGTAACCATCGATCAGATTCGTGCTCGCACACGGAGAGGCTTCCATCCAGCAGTGGATTGATCATGGCTGATTGTTATTATTAGCACAGCAGCCGACTCCATCGCTCCATCTCCTCGCTGTTGATGACTTGGAGAGGCTTCCATCCAGCAGTGGGTTGACCATGGCTGATTATTATGATTCTATTCATACATATGGCAATACGTTCAGGAGCGAATTGCGAATGTCGAGCTCTGCTGGCCACGAGAGAGAGAGAGGGCTTCAGCAGAGAGTTCGTGTAGTTTTGCTGTTCCTCCTCCTCGGTTGAAGGAGCGCAGACCAGAGTGGTTAATTTACTCTGTGGTCCATCATGGCCTGGTCGCGGTGGCCCACGTAGCACGTGTGTGTTCACGTCACCGCTGACGATGAACACGTGTACTGTGACGTATCAGTGAGTCGTAAGCCTTTAATGATGACGACCGGGTGAGAGCGTGATGAAACTACAATTATATTTCCAGCAACAACAACGCAGCGCGTGTCACGACGCATTACTTTCTAGATACATTTAAATAAATGCAAAACATGAATAGAATACAGATGGTGGAGACGGGATGAAGTGGAAACCAATTATTAAAATAATGTAAAACTAAACTACGAACTAAATTATGTTTATTTTACCAGGTAAGACCCAGTGAGCTCTATAGCTTTTTTTTTTAAAGAAACACCTTGGCCACAAATGACATCTCAACCAAGTGGCTTATCACGTGGAAATGTATAGCAGCCAAATACTGTAAACGCATTATATAAATGTGGAGCGAAAAACTGGAGGACCAAAAGAAAAGTCCACTTGACCACGGGAAGAACATGCAAACTCCAAATATACAGGCGTCAGGGTCTGTATCGAACCCACGACCTACCGCATAACAGGCGAGGGAGTTAACATCTCACCACCGTGGCTCCCCACTTGTTTTTACACTCAACTTGTGCAAGCAATTGGTCCACTTCATCAAAGGAAACTGATGGGCAGGGGACAAGGTTGTTGATGAAGGGACATTCACCCGGTCGAGTGTCGCCTCCGTCGCACACGACAAAGGCATCTTGTGGTGCATCTATGCCACCAGATAAACCTAACGGTAGTTTCTTATCAACACGCTTTGAAGGTGAAATGAGACCGGTGCTGCAAGAGCCTCCGAGCTGGAAGGGCGAGCCCGTGCCAGAAGAGCCGTCACGATGATGGAGAGAGCGTCTCCGTTTAGAACCACACAGAAACACGCATGCATCGATCAAGACAAAAAAACAAAAATCCCCCGTATACCCTTAACCGATTGTTGGGGCAAGTTGCTGCTAGTGAGCGTCTATGAAGGCCGGCACGACACGCCAGGGGGTGGTGGATGGCCAGCATCACGCCCGGCCGCCTTTGTTCCCCCAGTGGCGATGTATGTACACCGTACCAGGCACTCATTTGAGGCTGAGTTGACCTAGCAGAGGCCCAGGACCGGTTCAGACAAATCGTCATTGGTTTTGGCTGTGAGCGGGAATCGAGCTCGGGTCGCCGGGTTCGTAGCACAGCGTGCTAACCGCTAAACTACCGATCCACAGCACACGCACACACAAATATGTGCGTACACAAACGCGACGTGCACACGTGCATGTCCCATAGGTACAAATGCAGGTAATCAGTTGATGTACGTAAAGCCACCTGTTGTCTGCTTTGATGATGTCATCGGTGGCTGTTGCTGCCTGGCTGCATGCTTGAGGTTGTGTGCCACGTGCATTGGGCAATACTTGTATACTTGCACAGACAAACGGCCAACAAATTGAAAATAAAATAATCTCCCAAATATGACTGTGGCACACGGCAACCAACAATGGAACACATCCTGAGCTAATGTGCACTGCGAGCCGATGGGTATCTTTGTGAGTCTATGGGTCTCTGTGTGAGTCTATGGGTCTCTGTGTGAGTCTATGTGTCTTTGTGTGAGTCTATGTGTCTCTGTGTGAGTCTATGGTTCTCTTTGTGAGTCTATTGGTCTCTGTGTGAGTCTCTGTGTCTCTGAATGAGTCTATAGGTCTCTGTGTGATTCTACGGGTCTATGTGTGAGTTTATGGGTCTCTGTGTGAGTTTATGGGTCTGTAGTGAGTTCAACTGAGTCGCAGACGTTGTTATTCAGAGGCAACTCATTTATTTCACAACACGTACATATATAAAAGGGGTAACTGCCTCTTTACCAGATACAGCCGAGGGTGGTGATCACCCAGCTAACTACAGTACCATACAGGAATTAAGGCTACGATGGACAAGGCCTTCACACGGGTCCCGGGCCACGTGTTGGTGCCTCTTCAGACGTAGGGCGTGGAGCTTCCAGCTTGTAGAACGAAGCGATCCCGGTCCCTCCCAGGGACCCACCTTATATCCTGCCGGGTTGGGGCCGGCTCCGCCCTCGGCTCTGCCCACCTTCGCGAGCATTCCAGCTCTCTCTCGATCCCTTTCGAGAGCTCTCCCCAGACACGTCATCTCCCCCTAGCCCCCACCTGGGGGCATCTCTATGGACACTCTGGATCACGTGTCTATGGGTTAACCAGAGTGCCATGGCCCTGGCAACCCTGTCCCTGGGCTGACACGCTCCCGCTCTCCCCTGTGGGAGCCCGCATTGCACGCCATGCGTGGTGCCCATGCTATCCCAGCGCTCACTAAGCCCCGCTAGGGCTGGTACTACACCCACCTACGGGGTGTACGCGATGAGGGTGCACTGCACGCCGTGCTCTGCTAGAGCCGGCCTCACTCAGCAACACACACGATGCTGTCCGCGATGTAAGTACATCACACGCCACGGCCCTCCTGGGCCAGCACCACACAGTGACATCCCCAATGTCACTACATCACCCCCCCCCCCCCTTCGTAGCATTCAGCTGTCCTGGCTGTCAACTCCCCCTTCAAACGAACAAGTTAGTGAAAGGCAAGAGAAAAAAACAACAACAAAAAGAACAGAAATAAATACCCCAACACACCTGTACAAAAATAACACAATCTACAAATGTGTAATGTCTTAATACTGCAGGAGACGAGTTGACGGGGCAGCACGTATTTATTATAACTCCTTACGTAATACAGTCAGTTATACAACCTACGACTATGCGTGCCTAACACTGGCTACGCTCTACGTACTTCCTAGGGGAGGCTATCTGACCCGTCCTAGCCAGGGTACGGGTCTCGACCACTGGCCCATCAACCCGGCCCTGACAAGGACATCGGGCTGTGAGTACCCAGGGTCCCACCACTGAGCCACACAGAGTCCCCGCCCTGATAAGGGCAGCGGGGCTAGGGGTCCCAGGGTTCTATGTAGCTTCTCCGTCTTCTTTCTTCACTGGTACGAAACTCCCCGAGCGCTCCCGCGCATTGCCTTATATAGGCCTCTGTTCCCCGAGGGCGGGGCTAGTGCGGACCGCGATGTAGACACCTGTATGCGGACCGTGATGTAGGCACCAGCTACGCGATGGCTCACTACACGTCGGTACGTACCACCCCTACAAATGTACAAAACCAACAGGGAGAAGGGTGTAAACCAACGAACCCATAACAACAACACAACAAAAAAAACAACAATGGTATAACGGCACAGCCCTCCATCCCAATGCATGAGTAAGCCGCCCCGCAGAACGACCAAGGCGACGCCGCCTCGATCCGCGCCCCCATCAGCTTCCTGAACACGACACCGCAATTGGAGCAGTAAAGCATCCTCCACCTGAAGGCGTCCCCTTTCCTCATAATCCCACCCAATGACCGCATCCTGTGCGACTGGACCGGCGCCAGCCCCGCCCATCGCCGCCTCAGCAGTCACCATGAGAGGAGGGAGCGAGGTCACATCGGCCGGTTTATAGCACCCGGAACCCGAAAAACATATACACCCTCCAGGCATTGGCAATCGGGACAGGGCGTCGGCGTTCGTGTGGCGAGAATCCTTGCGGTACGTAACATGGAACGAGAAGTCCTGCAGAATCTCCAACCAGCGTGATAATTGGCCTGAAGGCTGGTCTACATGCAGCGCGTATTGAAGCGCTGCATGATCGGAGTGCACCTCAAATCGTCTACCGTAGAAATAGGGGCGATATTTCTACGCAAAAACCAAAATGGCCATCAATTCACGGCACGTAACACAGTACCGCTGTCCGGCTGGAGACAGCACCCTACTGCCATATGCAACAACGCTCTCCACCCCGTTGACAACCTGCAACAAGACGGCCCCAATTGCGGTATTGCTAGTGTCCATATCAAGGATTAACGGCAATGAAAAATCAGAATAACACAGGGGAGGGGCGTTCACCAATCCATCGCGGATGGCATGAAATGCAGCCTCCTCCTCCTCCCCCCAATGAAAATTATGACCCTTAGCTGTCAATGCGTGGAGAGGTTTTGCAATTAACGCGAACCCGGCGGCGAAACAGTGATCGTAGGATCCAAAGCCGATGAGACTGCGTACCTCACTCACCGAGGTGGGGGTCGGCCAGGTTCGGATGCCTGCAGTTTTCTCCAGGCTGGTCGCAATACCCGATTTGTTAACTATGTGGCCAAGATACCAAACCGATTTCTGGTTAGCCGCATGCATTTTGAGGAAGACAGCATGCAGTTGGACCAAATAGTCCTCGAAAGTGCGGCTTAAGACGATTACATCATCGAGATATATTAAACACGAGTCCCACTTGCGGCCCGCTAGGACCAGTTCTATCAAACGTTGGAACGTGGCTGGTGCAAAATGGAGCCCCATAGGAAGCCGATTAAATGTGAACAATCCCTGCGGCGTACAAAAGGCCGTCTTAGGTTTCGAAGCATCGTCAAGCGACAACTGCCAGAACTCGGATAGGAAATCGAGGGTAGAAAAGAACCGCGCACCTGCCAATGCGTCAAGCGAGTCATCCTTGCGAGGCAAGGGGTACGCATCTGCAACAGAAACCTTATTAAGCTTGCAAAAATCAATGCAAAACCGTAAGCTACCATCATGCTTATTTACAAGCACAATCAGAGCTTCCCAGGGACTGATGGATGGTGAGATGGCATACTGCAGCCAACATCTCATCAACCGCCAACCGAACATGTTCCTTTTCTGCCGGGCTCATCCAGTAGGGGTTCTGCCGGATAGGGGCCACGTCACCCACATCAATATGGTGACTCAGGAGTGACGTGCGTCCAATATCAAATTTTCTCTTGCTATAAAAATCCGAAAACTCACGCAAGAGCTCCCGTAGCTTCTCCATCTGGTCTGCAGACAAAGCACCACTCTCAGCTCATAGTTTGTCTATTCAACCTTCATCCATGTCCTGGGGTTGTTGTGTGCAAGACGCAGCACCAACATTCCCAATGACGCCCCTTTCTGGATGCACCGGCGACGCATGGGCCAACACAGTACCCTCCTGGATGACCGTCGTGTCCAACCCATCGTTAAGAACCTGAACTAAAGGTTCCTGGTCGTTGGACACTAATGTCTGAGCCGCGATTGACCTTATTAGAAGGTCCAAAAACAATTCCGTCCTTCGTAGCCCCCAAATCGAGTGGCTTCCGTAAATGGAGGGGAACTAACATCTGCGCGCCGGGAGGGATTCTCACCGTTCGGTGCAGAAGCGCTTGCACCGTAGCGTTGGCCGTGCACAAACGGGTGGGGGAAGGCAAAAAAGCCATACGACAGCCGGATGGCAATTCCAAGCAGCCACAGTCAATACGGCTTTTTAAGGGCATCCTTCCCAGGAAATCGGTTCCAAGTTAACATGGAACAGCCAGGGATGTAGAAACAAGAATATGTCCCGACAATTTAACATCAGCGATGTGCACCTCGGCCGTTATCCGACCAATTATACCCAACGAGTCGCCGTTAGCAGCGAAACACGGTGCATTAACGGGATCTAGTGCCCAACACTTAGGGGGCAAAATATTATAAATAAATTCCGAGATGATGGTCGCCGACGCACCCGTGTCAACTAGCATCCTTATTTCTACACCCTTGATAAACCCAAGCACAGCAGACGAACCCGCGGTTGCAGCCACCACTTGATAGGCCAGCTCCGACTACTGAGCCGGTCGGAGCGGATGAACATCACCATCACTTATAAGACCCCTGTACCGACGCACGAACGGGACGTGAACCGAACCACCTAGATGGACGAGGTGAAGCCAGGGGTCGAGTGTGGAGTGCGTCGCGACTCGCCGTAGGGTGTAGGGAAGCGTACGATGATGGTAGTGCTGGGAGGCGCCGTCGTGGTACGTGGCAGCCCAATGGCATGTGCCCCGGCAGGTCGCAATTGAAGCAAATGACACGACCGCCTCTGGAACGAGACGACGAGCTTGTTTGTCCGCCGTGCTACACCATCACGCCGGTCGCCTCCACCCCAAGTTGACACGCATGCCGGAACGGACTCTGCTTCATCAGGTGCCACCGGCGCCATGCAGGACGTGGCACATGTCACCTGCACCCTGTCCCGTTGCAGAAGTTGCTGGGCCTGGATGCACTTAGCGATCTTGAGGGACTAAATGTCATAATCTACGGCTGGAAGAATGGAGTGGAGGACTTTCGCCAAGGCCAGTAGTATCTCGAGGAGCAACGCATCGATACCATCGTGTTCCATTTTCGGGAAAGCAGCTTTTTCCAGCGCCAAAAGCGCGCTATGGACGGCGAGGGCTGACTCGGTTTCACACTTCTGTCGCGTGGCGAACATGTGGCGCATATTCGCCAGAGGCTCGTAGATTGACGCCATCTGGTCGAAAATCTGAGTAAGGGTGGACCTCTCCAGCGGCGTGATGGCGAGAAATGCCTCAAGGTCGTCGTCGTCGAGGGTGGCAGGCAACGCCCGCAGTGCCTCTGCCTCCGTCCATCCAGTCAAGTTGGCATTCATGAGGAACTGCCACTTGAAGGCCACCCAGTCGCCACTGGTAGCTGCAAAATCTTTAATAAAAGGAAGCCGATGGTGGAGAGCCAGGATGTCCATCGACACTGACGGCGCATCTTCAAGTTTGGCGGGCTGCGTGCTCCGCGCTGGCAACAGAATGGTGGCTGAGGACACAGGCTGTGCCACCGGAATTCCCGCCTGCTGCGAAATGGCGGTGGAGTCATCAACGAGCGGCACTCCCTCCTTCACCGGCGAGACCATGGGACGGATCTCCACGAGGATCGAAGCCGGAGCATGGAGGAGCTCCGCGAGGCGACCGTGCGCCTCCCGGAGGGTCGCCTCCGCCGATGGCGAGGCGTCGCGCGCTCAGACGACGCTCTGCTCCGCTGGCAGCATCTCCCCTCTATCCTCCGGAGCCATAGGCAGCACGACATCCTCTTCCTCGCTGGCTGACGTCCTGGTACGTCGTCTGCGACTTGTAGACATAGTCTACCGCAAGCTTTATAGACTAGCGTGTTGGTCACTTCTGACACCAGTTGTAGTGAGTCCAACTGAGTCGCAAACGTTGTTCTTCAGAGGCAACACATTTATTTCACAACACGTATATACAAAAGGGGTAACAGCCCCTTTACCAGATATAGCCTAGGGTAGTGACCACCCAGCTAACTACACTACCATACAGGAGTTATGGCTATGATGGACCGGACACTCACTCGGGTCCCGGGCCACGTGTTGGTGCCTCTTCAGACGTAGGACGTGGAGCTTCCAGCTTGTAGAACGAAGTGACCGCGGTCCCTCTCAGGGACCCACCTTATATCCTCCTGGGTCGGGGCCGGCTCCGCCCTCGGCCCCACCCACCTTCGCGAGCGTTCCAGCTCTCTCTCGATCCCTCTCGAGAGCTCTCTCCCCAACCCCCCCCCCCCCCCTGGGGGCCTCTCTATGGACACTCTGGATCACGTGTCTACGGGGTCAACCAGAGTGCCATGGCCCGGAGCAACCCTTTCCCTGGGCTGACATTCTCCTGCTCCCCCTTGTGGGAGCCTGCACTGCACGCCATGGGTGGTGCCCACGCTATCCAAGCGCTCACCAAGCCCCGCTAGGGCTGGTACTACACCCGCCTACGGGGTGTACGCGATGACGGTGCATCGCACGCCGCGCTCTGCTGGAGTCGGGCTTACTCAGCAACACACACGATGCTGTCAGCGACCTAAGTACATTGCACGCCACGGCCCTCCCGGGCCGGCACCACACAGTGACATCCCCAATGTCACTACAGGTCGATGTGTGAGTCTATGCGTCTGTGTGCGTCTATGGATCTCTGTGTAAGTATATGGGTCTCTGTGTGAGTCTATGGGGCCTTGTGTGAGTCTATGGGTCTCTATGTGAGTCTATGCATCTCTGTGTAAGTCTATGGGTCTCTGAGTAAGTCTATCGGTCTCTGTGTGAGTCTATGGGTCTATGTGTGAGTCTATGGGTCTCTGAGTGAGTCTATGGATCTTTGTGTGAGTCAATTGTCGTCTCTGTGTGAGTCTATGGGTTTCTGTGTGAGTCTATGGGGCTCTGTGTGAGTCTATGGGTCTCTGTGTGAGTCTTTGGATTTCTGAGTTTGTCTATCGGTCTCTGTGTGAGTCTATGGGTCAATGTGTGAGTCTATGGGTCTATGTGTGAGTCAATGGGTCTCTGAGTGAGTCTATGGATCTCTGTGTGAGTCAATTGTCTCTGTGTGTCTATGGTTCTCTGTGTGAGTCTACGGGTCTATGTGTAAGTCTATGGATCTATGTGTGAGTTTATGGGTCTCTGTGTGAGTCTATGCTTCTGTGTGCGTCTATGGGGTTTATGGGTCTCGATGTGAGTCTATGCCTCTCTGTGTGAGTCTATGGGTCTATGTGTGAGTCTATGGGTCTCTGTGTTAATTTTTGGTCTTCCTTGTGGTGTGTCTGTTATTCTCTGTTGACTGTGGGTCTGTATAAGTCTATGGGTCTCTGTGTTAGTCTGTGGGTCTATGTGTGAGTATATGGTTATCTGTGCGAGTTTATTTGTCTCTGTGCAAGTCTATGGTTCTCTATGTGAATCTCTGGTTTTCTATGTGGTGTGAGTCTCTGGTTCTCTGTTTGACTCTGTGGGTCTGTGTGAGTCTATGGGTCTCTGAGTAAGTCTATGGGTCTCTGTGCGAGTCTATGGGTCTCTGTGTGAGTCTATGCATCTCTGTGTGAGTCTATGGGTCCCTGTGTGAGTCTATGCGTTTCTGTGTGAGTCTATCGGTCTCTGTGTAAGTCTATGGTTCTCTGTATGAGTCTATGGGTCTCTTTGTAAGGTCGTGTCCACTGAGAGCATTCTTCGACGGCACGATCGGGATTCACTCTCAGTGTTCTCTGAAGCCAGGACTTTGATTCACAACTTAAGGCCACAATGCATGTAGCCACTGCTCAATTCATATCCGTACGACATATGAAGGCGATTGGTACACGAGCAATGTTTGAGCTTTGGGTTCGAACGATACATTTGCAAACACCCATGCAATGACAAGGGCCACATCGCCCAGACTAGACGAGTATAATTACCGAGCAGCCCACTCATAATGACTCTTCACTCTTGGCATGTGCCCATTTCTGTGACAAAAACCCAACGTGTTAGTCTGCTGCTATATATGCGTGTGTGTATGTGTGCACGTGTTGCGTGTGTGAGCGCGGCGAATTTTATACACTTGAGGAAATAATTGCTCCACGTGACAATAGATTACGCGGCTGCTGCTGCTGCGGTGACGATTTACAGCTGCGGGTATTTTCAGATTCCTCCGCACGAGTTCTGGGCGCACCTGCCAATATCAGTCCCGCTCAGCCGGCGAAAGGGGCCACACCAAGTCCGGACACTATACCGCGTGGCATTACTCAGGCCCCCGGTACCACCTCCCACCCCCCGTGCAGATGAATGAGGACCCCCCCCCACCCTGATTATAGCCATTAGGCAGTGAGAAACAATCACGTGTGGCGAGCGGCTCACCCCCCTACCCCCCACCCCGGCCTTTGGGCGATAGGCAGAGGTTAATTGGAATGCCTCCACTGGGCCTGTTGTACCAAGGCTGGAGGTTCAATTCGTCTGCGTCATTCGCAGCCGCGCGTGTACACAGGTGCGCTCGGTGCACATAACACGGGCACTGTGCAGGTGCACGAAGACAAATACAAAGACGGATAACTTTTAACGGACTGTTTGGGGCAAGGGCTGTTAGCGAGCACCAATTAAGGCCGGCACGGCACGCGATGGGGTTGGTGGCCAGCACAACTCCCGGCCGCGCCTTTGTCTCTCTTTTTTGTCGATATTTACACATCGCACGAGGTACTCGCTTGAGACTGAGTTGACCTGAGAGAGGCACCGGTTCGGATAATCGTCACCGGAGTTGCCCGTGAGCCGGATTTGAACTCGGGTGGCCGGGTTCGCAGCGCATCGAGCTGCTCAACCGCCACGCATCCAGGCAGCAAGTCTGGACGCAAAGCTCACCGCGTGAACGCGAGACGCGTGGCAGCCAAATGAATACCCAGTTTCGAGCATAAATATTCATCGCTCTCGTCGAAAAACGCGTTTCGGTATCTCGCTCACTGATAAAAAAAAAAACATATATAGTTTCCCGAGCAGAAAGACGGTGATTATTGTCTTTGCGCATTTAGAAAACGGAGACGTGAACTCGTACGGCTGGTTGCACTTTCTCTTGGCTTTTGACACGAGTGTGCGCGCGTGTCGTCTTATGCGACGCGCTGTCAATCACGTGCGCGTGTCAAGCCACCGACGCGCGCCCCCAAATTGACGTGAAGCCACCAACAAGCGCCAAGTCGCCCACTCGTGACCGCTCGCGCAAAGCCACCTGGACGCGTCGCTCTCACCCCGTCGCGACCCCCTCAGTTTAACCCTCTGCTCACGTTCGGGTCGCGCTCGACTGAAGACCGCCTAGTGTTCGCGAAATGCGACGCGACGCGGGGGCTGCCCCCCGCTACGCACCGCGGGCACGGCCCCGTGGCCCCTCCCTCGCTCGCTCTCTCTTGCTCTGGTGCCGGGAGTCCCGTGCCCCACTCTTATCGATGAGACATCTCCCCCTGACACAGCCACAACGGCCCCCCCGCCGCCGCCGCCGCTCCCCTCCCACCACCACCACCACCACCGCCCTCCTCCTCCACCCCCTCTCGTACGAAGGCGCAATGACGACACCGGCGAACTTCAAACGCGCCCGCGGCCCCGGCGCTCCCTTACAAGTGGCCGAGCCCCGGATCGCGACCCCGAGCGCGCCGCGTCGCGCACAGTCACAGCGACCCCAGCGACGCAGAGGCAGGGCCCGCCAACTCACCTGTGCTGGGTCTCTCTCACTCACCTGTGCCACTCTCTCACC
>CM025627.2:2499219-2532962 GCA_014621495.2 Entosphenus tridentatus
TAGAAAAGAACGAAAATGCCCATTTTTCTGGCAGACCTGTTCTTTACCTGAGGACGGCTGCTTGCGTTGTGGCCGAAACGTCGTGAGAATTATTGTATTATGTTTTATTTTTATTATTTTATTATTTCCCTTCTACGTGACTTTGCCGAAAGAACCAAGAAGATCAATCCCTGCAGTCACGAAAGCTTTAAATCGAAATTCAAATAAAAATAGTTTGCAGTTTTAGCAGTTGGCAACGTCAGCGAACATCGGAGCTTGAGGGGCGCCCGAAGTCAGCGGTCGCTCACCGAACGCGCCCTCATCCCCTGGTTTGCGTTCCCTCGCCAGGGGCTGCTGAGGCAGCTCGTGCTGCTGCCGGGCGCCGACGCCACGCACATGCTGTGCCCCAGCCCTGATCCGCAGACGGCCGCACTGCGCATCCCCCCGGCTCTCGCCCTCATCCCACCTGGGCCCCCTCGCAGCCGCACTCCCTTCGGTGAGATCACCTTGCCCTCACCCCACCGCGCACTCACCCGGCCCTCACCCGGCCCTCACTCCTCCCTCACCCTGTCCGCACCCCACCACGCACTCACCCGGCCCTCACTCGGCCCGCACTCCTCCCTCACCCTGTCCGCACCCCACCACGCACTCACCCAGCCCTCACCCAGCCCTCACTCCTCCCTCACCCTGTCCGCACTCCACCACGCACTCACCCAGCCCTCACCCGGCCCTCACTCCATGCTCACCCTGTCCGCACCCCACCGCGCACTCACCCTGCCCTCTAAACTAAACAAAAACAAAACAAAATTTTATTGTACCAGGTAAGGCTCACTAAGCTATATAGCTCTTTTTTAGAAGCGACCTGGCCACAAATGATAGCTCAACGAAGTTGCTGATCATGTGGAGATTCATAGCAGCAAAATATTCTAAACGCGTGATGTTGATTCTAAACCTGGAGGGAAAACCCAGGGAACCCAGAGAAAAACCCACGCGACCACGGACAGAGAGAATAGGCAAGCTCCAAATATACAGCAGGCGTCGTCAGGATTGGGATCGATCACACGAACTTCTGCATACCAGGCGAGGTATTTAACTAGTTGACATCTCCCAGCCACCGTGGCGCCCCTCTCCCTGCCCTCTGAGAGTTGTGAAAGGAGCCGGCAGGCGCTGTGGGGTTTTCGTTGGGAAGGGTTGGGGTTCGGGCCGGAGATGCCCGGTTACCACCGGAAAACGACGTTATCAGCAGAAGCCTTTATTCCCAGCCGCAATCAGGTAACCCCAGCGGAAAGCCCTTTATGCCAAAAGACAGGGAATATTTCCAGTTTTTTTTGAAGGGACAGAGATTCAAAGAGCGAGCGCTGATGGCAGCGGCAGATGGGAATCTCATAACTATAAACAGGTGAGCCCTGCCCTACAGCACGCCGACGGTCTCACACCCACACACACACACCATAGACAAAGATTCCTTTGGAGGATGTTGGGACAAATGCTGTTGGTGAGCACCTATTGTGGGTGTCGTGGCTGGCACCACGTCCAGCCACCTTTGTCTCCCCATGGCTGATGTTTACGCACCTTACCAGGTTGTCGTTTTATGTCTGAGTCGACCTAGGGGAGGCCCGGGACGGGTTCAAATATTTGCGGGAATCAAACTCGGTTCAGCATGGGGATAGGGCAGTGCGATAAACACGACGCCACCGCTCCCGACAGACACACAACCAGATGTAGACAAAGAACAAACACACAAAGACTCCCGTATAGCCTCAACAGACTGTTGGGGCAAGTGCTGTTAGTAGGCATGTATGAAGGCTGGCACGGCACACGAGGGGGTGGGTGGCCAACACCACATCCGACAGCCTTTGTCTCTCTAGTGGCGATGTTTACACACCGCACCAGATATTCATTTGAGGCTGAGTCGACCTAGGAAAAGCCCGGGATCGGTTCAGATAATCGTCACCGGTGTTGGCAGTGAGCGGGAATCGAACTCGGGTCGTCGGGTTCGTAGCTCAGCGCGCCAACCGCTGCGCCACCGCTCCCCACACCAGACGTAGACACAGACACACACAACGCACTCGCCGTCCAACAGGCGTGTGGCTCTGACAGACTGCCCAGACAGGTTGGAAGAGGATGGTGTTTTCCACTCTTTGTCCCAACCGCACGTAATCTCTGTATTGGCACGAGGCAGTGTGTCTTCTGGAAAGATGAGATATATTCCTGTGCACAGTGCCTCCACTGCTCAGATGGGATCTGTTCGACTGTCGTGTGTCTTTTGGTGAGATGGCATCTGCCTCTTTCGCAGTGAAGCGCAACTCGAGGGCTGCATCTATACGACAGCGCATAGCTTACATGCAATCGGGTTGTTGTGTTTTTGTCCACTCACGTGCTGTTATTGAAATATTACATTATCGGTGGGGGGGGGGGGCAGTGGTGTGTTGGTTAACGCACACTGCGTTCTAGAACCAGTGATCTGATGGAGAATGATATCTGAACTGGTTCTGGGGTCTCTCCTCTCTCACCAGTCGGCACGGGATCAGTGCGATAAATTAGAAAACAAAAAACCCATTGACTCACCCAGTTGTAGGGGGCTCTTTCCTCCAGCAACTGCCTGAGAAGTAGCTGAAATGCATGTGTATATATGTTGAACTTCTTTCGCACCGTACGTAGCCAACCGTGCTAAGTGGAGGCACTAAATCTGGAAGTGCGGCTAATCGGAGGTGTGGAAATGTCAAATTAACGTGCAGAGCATTAATGCTGTGGACGCGCGTGGAATGCTGTGTGCAGCATCAATGATGGCAAAACATGCAAACGATCAACAAAAGCTGCTTGACTTGACAATGCATTTCCACGACACCGTCTAAGTGCAGTGCGCAATGCACTACATCTCTCCAAGACTTGAGCCGTATCCTCCATTAGTCCCGTAGGGTCTGAGTGCTGTGTGCTTGGTGGCACGGACAGAGTAATGCAACGCAGAGCCCTCTTCACGGGGCGCGCAAGCAGCGTGGATGAGAGTCCCCGCTCACATTGCAGCAAAGTGCTGCTGCGAGCAGGCGGGCCAGCGTGCTGGGAGCGATGGGTTAACGTACCACTATTTAATATATTTTTTTATTTTACTAGGTAATGCCCACTGAGCTATATAGCGCTTATTCAGAAGTGACCTGGCCAAAAATGATAGCCCAACGAAGCGGATTATTGATAGCAGCCGAAAAAAACCCCCGCGAACGCGTGATGTTGCTTCACAAAGTGTAGGAGGGGGGGGGGGAAAGAAAGAACCCGGAGGACACGTCAACGGGGCGAAGCGCTCGTGGGGCCCAGGGGCCGCGCTCGCACGCCTCGTGCGTAGGACAACGTGCGAGGAATGCGTGTCATCGCCAATATCCACTACATTTCCTCCTCGGCAGATGTTTTCCGCGTTTGACAACGGGCAGCCACGGACGCCCCCTCCCCCCTCCCCCGCTCCCCCTTCTCTCCACCACTTGCCGTTGAAACCTCGGCATGCTCGCGCTCGGGCCGCGGTCGCCGCGCCGCCACGCGTTGCTTCACGTCCTCTCCCTTGTGCTCGTCGACGCCCTGCGACCGCCAGAGACGGACCTCCGCATCACCCTGGGAGGGACGCCGCGCTGCGACGGCGCGTTCGCCGGCAGGGTCTGGTTCGACGCGCGGAAGAAATCCCTGCGTCTGTGCAACGGCACCCACTGGGCGTCCTTGTTCCGAGGTGACCGCTCGCGAGGAGCACGCGCGCCTAGACACGGACACGCGGCGACGCTCGCGGGCCGACGCGTAACCCCCGCAGATGCGAAACGAACTCGCGGCAGCTTTAAGGGCTTGGCCGTGTGAGAGCGTGCGTGGTTTGTGCGGCCCGTCGCACGTGTTGCTAAACCGCCGCACGTACCCGCGCGGCTCCACGAGTCGTTGCTCTTGACGCCTGGTTGTGTAAGCGTTGTTCGTTATGAAAACTTTCCGGCGCTATTATTATAAAAAAAAAACTTTTTGAGGACAGTGATCTCGGGTTAATATGAAATATTTTCGGATAATAAGTGTGAGCCGATGTGGTGTCTGTGGCTCGTTAGTTGAATGTGAATCTCTCTCGATGAGAGCTCCATTTCTGTCCGACTTTTGGCATAAATTTACCAATGGCTCCATCACCGTTCATGGTGGGGAGGGGCGGTGGGTGGGGAGAGCCAAAGGGACGTGTTTTTTTTTACCATTTCCAACAAGATGTCAATCTAGAGCGAGGGGTCGGAAACCAAAATAACAAGCGGAGCCATTTGTTTGGGGGTGAATTTCGGTAACAACAAACCCACCCCGCCTGAAAAAGTATTTCAAGAACGTTCAATGTGCACGTGAATGCACGACTGTGGTGGTTCTTTACTAAAGAGCGGTCACGAAGGCGGTCCCCTAAAGAGCCGCGTGCATGCGGCTCCGAAGCCGCAGGTTGCCGACCCCCTGATCTAGAACAAAAAATGTAAAACTCAGAAAACAGCATGAATTTAAAACGTATTACGACGTGAATAAAGCATTGATACAGTAATATAGCCGTGAATGTGAGCTACACACTGCTTGTGCGTCGACGCTGCGTTGGTCTCGGGGCGAACTGACTGCCGTAACCGTTTGGCATGTTTTATTCGGGCCAGCTGGGGAGAGACTCAATTACATTGACGACCACCAGAACCTGGTGGCCAACTCCGGGACGCGGGACATTGAGGTGTTTGAGATCAAGAACGTCGGCGTGTTTGCCGCCGTGGCGAGCGACGACGCCAATGCGGGCTCCATCATCTTCAAGTGGAGCAACGGAACGTTCCAGACCTACCAGGTCATCCAAACCAACAAGGCGGAGAAGTGGGAGTTCTTCACGATCGCTAAAGACGTGCGTCCGCTTTTGGCTTTGCCGGTTATTTCTCCCCGATGTATTGCTTGCATCGTTACCAGGTCTCTTCGCAGGGCCTTTTCTGCCACGGTGGCTAGGAGATGTTAACTCCCTCGCCTGGTATATAGGAGGTCGTGAGTTCGATCCCGACCCTGATGTCTGCTGTATATTTGGAGTTTGCGTGTTTTCCCCCCCCCTCCCCGTGGTCATATGGATTTTTCTCTGGGTCCTCCAGTTTTTCCCCCCACATTCAGAATCATGCGTTCAGAGTGTTTGGCTGCTATAAATGTCCACGTTATAAGCCACTTTATTGGGCTATCAATTGTGGCCAGGTCGCTTCTGAAAAAGAGTGATATAGTTCGGTGAGAATTACCTGGTAAAATAGAAGAAAAAAAATCTTCAGTTTAAAATAGTTTGTTTCCAACTAAAGGGATACTGCCGGAGACCCGGTTGAGGATCGCTGACACACATGACAGGAGAATATCAACTATGGCCCTCTGGGCGAGGAGTGGCTCCTCTCTGGCCCCACTCGTCAGGATGTCTGCGGCTGTACGAGGCTGAGGCTGGGGGGGGTGGTGACCACAGGTTCCCGTGGCTTGTCATCAGTTCGACCGCTACTTTCGAGACTCAGGGATGAGAAGGGAGATTGCTTCGGAGGGGGAGGGAGGGGCAGGGGAGGGGTGCTTTGCCAGGAGGGACCCTGAGGGGTTCGAGCCTCAGGGTGGATGCTCCCATTTGACTTGCGGTGCTTCCCGCACAGTCGCCGGCCCCCTCCATCAGCGCGCCGCGATCGCTCCCTTTGCCATGTTCACTCGGCTGAGCGAGCGCCGTTGCAGGGTTTAGAGATTTGAGCTGCCACCTGCGGTGTTCTCGGCTAGAGATTGAACCTGGGTCACGGGGACCCTCAGCACGTTGCACAAAACCACGATGCCGCCGCTCTCTGATACGCACAGACACACGCGCGCAACGCACTCGTGCAGACGCACGTGAGATCCACGCGTGTGCTTCGTGCGACAGTCGTACCTGGCCGTCGCCAACCTGGGCAGCGACGCGAGCGGGCAGGAGTTCTCGGTGGTGTACAAGTGGAACCGGCGCCAGCACCTCTTCGTGCCGTACCAGCGCATCGTCACGCACAGCGCCCGCGACTGGGAATCGTTTCGCATCGGCGGGGAGACCTACCTGGCAGTGGCCAACCACGCAAAAGGTGCCCTGCTTTGCCGCACACACACACACTAGTACCTTTATCCAGAACCAACAATTTTTTCAAATGTATTTTACCAGGTAAGGCCCACTGATCTATTCTTTCAGAAACGACCTGGCCTCAAATGATAGATCAATGAGGTGGCTTATCAAGTGCAAATTTACAGCAGCCAAATATAATCTAAAAGCGTGTTTCTAAATGTGGAGGGAAAAACCGGAAGACCCGGAGAAAAATCTACTCGACCACGGGGAGAACACGCAACCTCCAAATATACTGCAGGCGTCAGGGTCGGGATCGAAGCCACAACCTCCTGCATACCAAGCGAGGTAGTTAACATCTCGCCACTATGGCACAACGTGAGTCAACCGCTATTCTCCACTAACTAGCGGTGATGTGACCACGGTAAATTGTGGCCAGGCTCGGTGCAAAATCAATACACATGCACGGCCGCCTTTGTCTCCCCGGGGGCGATGTTTACACACCACACTAGTTACTCATTTGAGACTATCGAAATCCCTAATTTCGATTGGATCATTGGGGTTTATTCGTAATTAATCGGCATTTTCCGACCCCCACTGCCACTGTGTAGCATATTATTACGTGCCAGGGACTCTATGAGATGATAGGACAATAGTCTCAGTCCATAATTGGCAATAAGTAACGGCAAAGCAGTTATATGCGTATACAGTACACGACTTCACTGAAGGCATCAACACCTTCAGCGAGCGCGATGCCGATCACACAACGCGGTTCGAATTCGACCCTCGATCGATGGCTGCGCCATCGCCGCACACGCGTTTAATAAAAAGCAAGGGACCAGTCGTTACTAACAACTCCTCTATCATTTTTCATTGCTGGGGGGGTTGCCCCCCCTACCTGAAAATCCTGGCTCCGCCATTGGCTGCGTCGACTAAGCGTAGGCCTAGGGTTGGTTATATATTTTCCTAACTGGTGTTAGCCATGAGCGGGAATTGAACCTGTGTTTGTAGTGTAGTAAAACCACTTTCCACGGCTTAAAGGAGAGTGACTGGCTTTGGCCTGGCTTTGGCCAATCACTGGCTTTGGCCAGTCACTCACTCACACACTCACAAGCACTGACATAGGGCAGCTATGAACACGGGAAAAAAAAATCAATGGAAAGCCAGCCCGTGCCATCTCATGGGTCCGGAAACCCAGCGATGTCATTAAATCCATGAAAATTAAATGAGAACCCATTACAACTGCGCTGTTGCCTGTGTTGTATCATTCCCCACTTGGCGAAGCCAGCGTAGTCCGTGGTCAGGCTTGCCAACGATGTTTGGCTACAGCTGATATCTCCCATAACCCACTTGGGCCAGCAGTGTGCTCATGGAAACCATCCCCCGATATAACGGACAGCAAATGCAAAACCTGACGAGTAAAACCGATCGTGGTTTTTTTCCAACAACAAAAAAAGTAACCGTCGCGCGATGACGCCCGCAGACCAGAACCTCCTGACGGACAGCGTCATCTACAAGTGGAACTGCCACGAGCGGCGCTTCGACGAGTTCCAGCGCGTGCCCACGGCCGGCGCCTACGACTGGGAGTTCTTCCGCGTCGGGGCCTTCTCCTTCCTGGCCGTGGCCAACACCTACGACGGCGCCTCCACGCGCGTCGAGTCGCGCGTCTACGTGCTCCAGACCGGCAGCTTCGTCTTCTTTCAGGCCATCGAGGTAGCCGGCCCCGTCACGTCGTCGTCGCCGCCGGGTTTGCACTGCCGCTCCGCGCCACCCCAGAGTCCGCCCCCACTGTGGCCTGGTGCCTCGTATCGGGGCGGCGCAGGTGGCGAGATGTTTACTACTCCGCCTGGTATACAGGAGGTCGTATAGATCCCGACACTGACGATGCCTGCTGTATATTTGGAGTTTGCGTGTTCTCTCTCCACACGGTCGCGTGGATTTTTCTCCGGGTCCTCCGGTTTTTCCCTCCACATTTAGAATCAAAATGTGCGTAGAGTATTTGACTGTTGAGCTATTATTTGGGGCCAGGTCGCTTCCGAAAAAGACCTATATACCTCAGTGGTCCATACCTGGTAAAATAAAATGTAAAGTTTCGTTTTAGTATCTCTACAACGGGCAGCAGAATTAATTCTCACGAGCCTACTGAATTAATCAAATGGGGCCATACAGGTTCATTCTCTACTTGGTGGTGAAACTGCACTGGAGCCCAGACGCCAGGCTGTGCAGTGCGTAGCCAATCAGACAAGGGTATCCCATTGCATTCCATGCACCTGGCCATATCTATGTATGTAGAACTTCTTTCGCACAGCACGTAGCCACCCGTGCTAATCGAAGGTGCGCACCTGGCCTACGCCAATCACTCTAAGCCACAGCATTCGATGTAACTCACCACGTGGTACGCTACGTATTGCCGTACGTGTTTCACTGCGTCCAGCTTTTACGCGCATCGGCTCCCTGCGATTGGACTCGAGAGTAAAGTGTCGTCAGCGTGTGCGCGCGTACAATTATGACGAACTTATCTTGAGTGCGGGAGGGCGCGTGGATCCCCCCTCTTTATCTCCATCTCTACGGAGCCCTCGCATGCTCACAAATGTCTACAGTAACTTCTGAGGTTGCCTCCGGCTATCCGGCATCTCGGCTGTTATCACACGCTTATCTTATCTTTGGCACCTCCACGTGTGTAACTTTCATGTCTTTTGCCCGAGCGCACGGCTCTGCGCGAAAGGCCTTTCAACTCCTGACAGCGACCACCACCATCAGGGCCTCTAGAAACCCGCAACAAGGCACCGGGTTGTGGCATACAAAGCATCGTGATTTGCACTCTGAACACAGCCGGTGCGGTTTGTGCGAACTGACACGCTCAGTGTGAGCGTGTTCCCCACTCGCAAAAGCAAATCAGACTAACTTGCGCCTAATTGTGCTTTTACATAACAGAAGGGGGGGGGGGGGGTTTCGTTGGATTAGATCGGGTAAATATAAATGTGTCACCCCCCGACACAGCCAATCAGTAAAGTTTGTCACGTAAACAAAACGTGCAAATTAGTTACTAGTTCAGCACACAGGTGTGTTGGAGAATACACCCACAGCATTTATTATCAGGCGATCTAACCAAACAAAAAACCTCTATTAAAGATAATATTGGGTCGCTAAATCCTTCGTGTTAAATTGTACTTTTGAGGATTTTTTCTTTTATTGATTCCGACCTTTAGCCGAACCCAAGAGAAAGGGAACGCTGTTAAACACAATGACGTAGCGGCGACGTTGAGAATCAAAACGTGGAAGGGTTGCACAAAGGTGCCCGTGTATAGTGACCCTAGTCACCCGTTGCCAGCGAGGCTGCCTCCCAGTCATAGGGGTCGATCGTTTGTCGGGGCCCCTAGGCAAGTGGCAGTGATGTAAACTGCGCTGATTGACTTATTGTCTTGCCCGCTGACAGGATAGATTCCCCCCCCCCCCCCCGGTTGGCTGCTTCCGGGGCCCCCTGTGTTATGCCGCACTCCGCTCGCGATGGCGGAGGTCACGTCTCAGCTGTGTGGCGGCGGTGATATCTGCCAGAAGAAAGGGATGGGTTTTGCAAGATGAGTGCCTGCTCGGTCACCCGGAGGAGCTGCGTCTCAATGGGATGAAGGGGGTGGCACATGAGGGGCAGTGTCCATTAGGGGGGCACGGTCTCTTATAGAGCCTCCCCCATGGAAACACCACGAGAGAAACGGAGTCGCTCATTGCTCATTTGGGTTGGTTGAATCTCGTGGCTCGAAGCTCGACATGGTGTGGGGATTTGCTGCCAGGTTCAACAGATGTTGAGCGAGCGAGTGAGTCAGAGAGTGACTGAGCGAGCAAATGAGTGATTGAGTGAACAAGTGAGTGAGAAAGTGAGTATGTGAGCGACTGAGTGTGTGAGGGAGTGAGAAAGCGAGTGTGAGTGGATGTGCGCGTGAGTGTGTGAATGAGTGAGTGAGTTTGCAAGCAAGTGAGTATGAGAGTGAGTGAGTGAGCAAGTCAGTGAGCAAGTTAGTGAGTGTGTGCGTGAGCGAGCAAATGAGTGAGCTCGCGAGTGAGTGAACGAGTGAGTGAGTGCGTGAGGGAGCGAGCGAGTGAGTGAGCGAGCGATGCGTGAAGGGAGGATACTCACCCATACATGTCCAGCGGGATGTGCGCCACCTCGGTCGCGACCCATGTCCCGTGGTGCAGAGGCCGTGATGTCCGCTTGTCCGCCCGCAGACGTGCGGTGCCACCGACTGGGAGGCGTTCACGATCGAGGGCAGGACGTTCCTGGCCGTGGCCAACGGCGTCAACTTCGGGCCCCACATCATGAACACGAGCGAGTACGCCATCAACTCGACAATCTACGAGCTCAACGTGGCCGAGCTCATGTTCGTCAAGTTCCAGGACATCCTCACCTACAGGTGAACCCGCGCCGGGCGTGTGCTCCGCTACCCCCGCCAGGCGCCTCGACGGCTGGCGGGACCGCGCATGTCCACGAGCCTCCGGCACCTTTTAATAAAGCGGCAAATCACCGCGGTGAAAATTAAAGGCCTGGCAAGCGGAGATTAGCGCGTAATCCGCTAATTTCACGAAGCCCGAACACAACCGACTCGGAGCCACTGACCAAACGTGACCCCGGCACCCGGTCCGCGTGAATCACGTGCCTAGCTCCAACGCCTGCAGGGGGACAAGTAAATGCGGATACGACGGTTCTAGTGTTGTGTCCTGCGTTGGTAAGTTTGTCGTGCTATGATTAAATAGTTGGATTCCCTGAGCTTTAGATGTGTACCGCTTGAGGAGGCCGAGTGGCTCAGAGGTCAGAGCGCTGAGCTGACACCGCTGGGGCCCTGGGTTATAATCCAGACAGAGGCAGCCGGTGATGATGAAAACCAGATGGTCACAGCCCAAATGACCGTTACATTAAATATGGTGCCGCACTTAATTTGTCTTATAATCAAGGTCTGAGAAGTAAATACATTTGTGTTTGATTGCCATGTGATGAACATCACTCTCAGTGGCAGAGTGAGTAGAATATTCTGCCACCTGCTTTGGGGACCAGAGGTCACTTGAAAGTGATCTCAAGGGGTACAACTTTATTTTAGTATTTTTCATTTTACCAGGTAAGGCCCACTGAGCTGTATAGCTCCTTGTCCAGAAGCGACCTGGCTACAAATGATAGCTCGTCATGTGGAAATGTATAGCAGCCAAACACTCTGAACGCGTGATGTCGTTTCTAAATGTGGAGAGAAAACCGGAGAAACCGAAGAAAAATCCACACCACCACGGGGAGAGAGGACATCCAAACTCCAAATATGCAGGCGTCAGGGTCAGGATCGAATCCACGACCTCCTGTATACCAGGCGCTACACCACTGCTCCCGCACAGGGGTTCCACGGTGGCGAGATGTCAACTACCTTTATTTGAAGCTTTCGTGACTGCAGGAATCCATACTCTTTGGTTCTTTTGGTAAAGTCACGTAGGTAAGAAATAATAGATCATGACGTTTCGATCGCAACACCGTCATCAGGTGTGAAACAAACACAGCAGGAGGTCTGATGACGATTGCCTGTGTTGCGATCGAAACGTCGTGATCTACTCTTTTTTTCTACCTACGTAACATTACCGAAAGAACCAAAGAGTATGTTCACTACCTTCTGAAAATAACTTTATATAGCTCAGTGGGGCCTTACCTGGTAAAATAAAACAAATATGGAAAAAATGCGTTCCTCTGAGAGCCCTTTCAAGTGACCTCTCATCCACAAATCAGGCGGCCAGTATTTCCCCAGCCACTCTGCCACCGAGATCCATGTCCATCGCACGACAATCACACAGATGCATTGAATTGTTCAGAGCAGTGGCTAGCTGCACGCACGCACCGAGGGAAACCCTCCTCACACGGCCGGCGGGCATGGACACAGAGAGCCACCCTCGTCACACCACAAGGTGGCAATGTGTTCCACGAGCTTCAAATACCCCCCCCTCCCCACAACTAGGCCTCGGCAAGGTAAGGTAATTGTACCCTTTTTACCGGGTAAAAGGGTAAAGGTAAAGGGTAAAGGCGTCGACATGCCAAGGGGCAAGGGTAAAGGGTAGGGTAAAAGGTAGGCTCGTTCCTTTTTACCTTTTACCTTACCTGTTAAAGGGTAAAAGGTAAGGTAGAGTGGTTGTATTGTGGTAAGGTAAAAGGTAGGGTAAAGGTAGGCTCGTTGTTTTTACACTTTTACCTTACCTTGCCGAGGCCTACCCACAACGTTCAACCGTTGATTTGTTTTCCCAGCGCCACCGACTGGGAGTTTTTCACCGTTGGGGATGAAAAATACCTCATCGTCGCCAACTCGTTCGACGGCTCAAGCTACTCGTTAAACAGTGTTATATACAGGTGAGCACTCGTCCGTCACATTGACGAGGTTGGTATCATGTCATCGCGCGGAGCCATTGGCGAGTCGTCGTCCGGATAGCGTGCTCCGTTGTGAGGAATTATATGCAGAGGACGACCCATTTATAGGTACCCGCCCTGACAATAACGGGGAGAATTGATGTGGAGTACAACGAGTCTCGTTTGAAAGTCTCGACACGTCCCCCTAAAAAACTCTACGCGACTCATTTGCGTGCTTTTAACGCTCTGCCGAAGCGTGCTGCCACCTTATCACTCTGCCTCCCCCCTCCCACTGCGTAAGATACGGAGCCGTCACTTTCACGATACTCAATCACCTGTCGAGAAGGAAAGCAAAAGAGGGTCGTTAGAAATCAGTGGGGGTACCTATATATGGATCGCCCTGTACGAGGGCGGTCAGTGTTTTTTTCTCCGCGAGAGATGCAGCGTTTGCAAGAGGCTCATGCGATGCAGCCTCGAGAATTCACTAACGATCCTTAATTGAGTTGGCATTGATCGTTAATGATGGCATCAAAGGGGATTCGCTCAATCTGTGCCCCCTCGGGGCCAGATAATGCCGGGGTCCTTTAGGGGCTCTGGGCCAGGGACTAGAATTTTGAGAGCCCAGCCAAAAACTACGGAGCGCTTTATAACGGTCGAATGCAGGCACTGTGATAAACCCTCATTTGGAAAGGAAACTCATAGACCTCACTATGTTGAACAGGGGCAGTTATGGTCCGACATGAAAAGGGGTTTTGTCCGTTTTAACTTTGCTTCCGCTTTATAATACTCACCTCGTGTATTTAGAAACCGGAGCTGAATAGCCAAGGTGAATAACGACGGAGCGTTTGACATCGGCCATGGGTGGTGGTAGAGAGTATTTATGTTTTATATCGAAGCGATCCGCTGTCCAAATGATCAGCACTCATCTCCCGTTTACAGCCTTGAGCCAGCGGTGGAAAGTCCACATTCCTATGCCGGAGTGGGAGGGGGGGCAGTCTATCCACAGGCCAACCGCTGTTGACTTCTCTGCAAAGTGGCGCTCGATTTTTTTGTCTCGACCCTGGAGGAGTTGAGAACTCACGACGACCTCCCTCTTGCGGGCCGTTCCCGCAGACCACTCGGCCAGCCTGACCGACTGGCAGAGAAGGAATTGAACAAACAAAAGAGGTGGCGGGGGGGGGGGGCCCCGGAACAACCCCCCGGGGCCCCCTAAAAAACCACCCCCCCCCCCGCCGCGGGGGGGGGGGGGGGGGGTTTATATGGGGCCCCCCCCCCGGGGGGCCCCCCCCCCCCCCCCCCCAGGTGGCAAGGCTACGAACGCTTCGTGCCGGTGCACCACCTGCCCACGGTGGCGTGCGCCGACTGGGAGAAGGCCGTCATCGGGGACCAGCGCTACCTCCTCTACTCCAACGCGCACGACAAGGTGTCCAAGGTGCTCAGGCTCAACGTGTCGTGAGGGAGGGTTGGGGGGCGTGGGGGAATGAGCGGTTGTGGGAGACGCGAAAGCCGTGGTGGTGGGGGGGGGTGGCAGGGGTGCATTTGGAACTCGGAGGTATCCACACTGGCCCCCCCCCCCGCCCCCCGCGTGGCTCGCATTGTGCTGGGCGGGCAACTGAGATGCACCCTGAGGCCCGTGACGTCAAGCATTACAAGCAGGATTTTTTAAAATATATAAATAATTTGCATTTTATTTATGCTTTTCAACAACAGCAGTACGGAACCGAAGTGGACGGTTCAGTGGGCGATGGGGGAAACGCGTGGACAGGCAGCTAGTTGTGTTCCCAGCCGTGATCTAGGAAACTGGATGGGAAACTGGAGAGGGGGGGCGGGCGGGGAGGGATGAGAAGAAAATCTGGGAATAGTCAAGGAGGGGACTGGGGAAGAAGAAGAAGCAGAGGAGAGTGAGCGGGATGGGGGTGGGACCGGGATTGTTTTGAATGCTGCTGCTGCTGTTGTTGTTGTTGTTGCGTCTCCACACTGCGTCTCGTCACCATGCCCTGGTGAGCCGAACGCACCGCTGCTAAGGAACCGCCGGACATGAGCCCTTGCCGTGCCGCCGGATGTTAGCGGGGCGACGTTAGCGCGGCGACGTTAGCGCGGGGACTGCCGCCCGATGTTTATCTCCTCGATGGCGCTTCGATGCAGGTGCTGCTTGCGCGCGGTGTACGATTTGTATGTCCAATGAACTTCTTTCGCACCATACGTAGCCAACCGTGCCGATCGAAGGTGCGGGGCAAGGGCAGCTAAAACAGAACTCACAGTCGTCAGCATCTCTTACCGGTTGCACAAAGCCAACATTTGGCACGTCTGCTGAAAGACTAAATGAGTTTTCAACAACGCATTCAGGTGTAAATACATTCACTATAAATAATAATGAGAATAATTTCTACGACTACAATGCTATGTTTTCATATAATATATCCGATTATATTGTTAATATTATAAAATTGTATGTCGTTGCTACATTTAATATATGCATGGCTAGTGTAGCTTTACGGGCTGGCTAGCGATGTGCTTTTAAAAGCCAGGGCCACCACGCCCAAGCAATCAGTTGCGCAACCAAATCACTCTCAAATTTCAAGAGACTTAACCGTCCGCAACTGCTTAGTCCACATCTGAGCGAGCAGTTGCGCAACACAGAAAAACTAAACGGTGCATTTAAACAGTCGCTGCAAAAATTCATGAACATGATTCATGACGTGCACGTATTTCAGGAATCGGACGCAATATTCTATCAGGAGCTCAGAGGTGCAGAGCCAGAGTTCAAAGTCCTTCATACACCAGCCTACAGAGTTGAGAGAGCCTGGATCAGGTGAGATCCAGAGAGGTGAGAACCTGGACAGGTCAGAGCCTGGATAGGCAAGAACCTGAACAGGTGAGAGCCTGGAGCTGATGCATGAAGGTGGATGATGGTGCTCACATGCTGCTAAGAATTTGCAGCAGTGAGAGAGAGAGTTGCAGACGGCCACTGGCGGTGTAGCTACGGGGAAACACCGCTCAGCCAAGATGGTGCTACTGCTGGATGCGATGAGCCGGTTGTTAGGTGAGCTCCGTAGGAAGCAGCAGTTTTCTGTGGTCAGTGGAGTGAGAATTGTTGAGAGGTACGGTGGGGGGGGCCTTGAGGGAGAGCTTGGGTGGCACGGGATAGCAATGACGGGCACTGCAGTGGCGAGATGTTAACTACCTCGCCTGGTATGCAGGAGGTTGTGGGTTCGATCCCAACCACGACGCCTGTATATGTGGAGTTTGCATGTATCTCACTCCTTGGTCGCGTGGATTTTTCTCTGGGTCCTCCGCGGGTTTTCCCCTCCACATTTAGAATCAACGTTGCGTTCAGAGTATTTTGGCTGCTATATGTTTCCACGCGATGAGCGACTTTGTTAAGCGAGCATTTGTGGCCAGGTCGCTTCTGAAAAAGAGCAATATGGCTCAGTGGGCCTTACCTGGTAAAATGAAAAAAAGCATTAGCTGTCCTGTATCCTTGAATTCATGGGGAGCCAGTGCAAGGTTTTTAGTCATGGAGACATTGTGGTCCTTAGAGCAGATCGCTTAAAAATGGAGTCTGTTTCTACGGTGAGAAACCACTTTGTGCAACTGCTCGTATTTGGCTGCAGATATCAGTTGCACGCAATAGATTGCTGCAATGAGAGGTATACTGGATGTGCTGTGCCAGGTGCGGATAGATGTCTTGGTTGCCAAACCGGGGCTGAAATAAAGGCCGGTCTCTCGCGACCCATACTGGGGGAGGGTGTTTGGCGCATTGCCACGTGTTGTCACGTGTCGTCATGTCGTCGTGTTGTCACGTGTCGTCACGTCGTCGTGTTGTCACGTGTCGTCACGTCGTTGCATGACAACTGTCGCTTCGTCGCACGTGTCGTCGCGTTATCACGTGTTCACGTCGTCACGTCGTCACGTGTCGTTGCAATGTCACGTGTCGTCTCGTCATTGCGTTGTCACGTGTCATCGCGTTGTCACGTGCCATTGCATCATTGTGATGTCACGTTTCATCGCGTCATCGTGACGACACGACGGTTGCGACGGTCGCGAGTGCAATATGTCGCTGCTCGGCAAGTCGGCGGCCTGGGTTCCACTCCGCGAACTGAAACCTCGCAAAGTATCGGTGCTCGTAATGATCGATCTATTTAAGATGGGTGACAGGGGAACAATAACAACAAAAACACTGGAGATTTGAAAAATTATCAGAAAATAGTGGTGCTTTTCAAAATACAAAAGTATTTTGTATAATTTTTATATTCACGCTTTGTATTTTGTTTTCTACAAGAAACAATGCACATGTATTTGTATTATTATCATTGTGCTGCACAGTAATTAAATTGTGACAAATGCTACATATTGTAGAAGAACACAGCGGTGCTCAAAGAATAGAGAAGACGCAGTCACCTCGGGTGGCAGGGTGGCGCAGTGGTCACACTCGCACATCACAGTCAGAAGGCCCTGGGAGCGATTCGATTTGGATGCCTTTCTCTGTGGGGTGTGCATGTGATCCCCCTGCTCTGCAGAGTGAGTGTGAGTGAGTGTGAGAGTGAGTGAGTGTGGGGTTTGCCGCGTGGCTAAAGCACAGCAAGTTGGCACAGTAGGGGGCACAGGTGGTGCATCAGCCATTCATCTCAGTCACCTGGGTCTGCCCCGTGACCTCCTGCCAGCAGGCTTTCGACACTTCACGTGGCCTCAAGGTGTACATAGCCTGGCACAAGCGTCGTGGTGACGTCACCACCACTTAGTGGCGAATGGCGGTTGTTCTTGTTGTTGTTGGTTTGTATGTGCTCCCCCTGCTCTGCAGAGTGAGAGTGTGTGAAGGTGAGTGAGTGTGACTGTATAGAGTTTGTATGTTTTCCCCCTGTTCCGTATGGGTTCCCTCCTGGTTCTCTGGTTTTCTCCCACAGCTCAAAAAAGTGTTTGCAAATTACTCATTTGGAAAACAGACAGCAGCCACATCGCTTTCCCGACTGCGAAAACTTGGCCAGACCATGCTGATAAAGTCTTTCGACTCAATAAGGCTTTTCTGGGTTCTAAAAACAACTAAACTATTTTTTATTTGCCAGGTAACGCCCACTGAGCTATATTGCTATTTTTCAGAAGCGACCTGGCCACAAATGATGGCTCAACGAAGTTGCTTATCACGTGGAAGAATGTATATCAGCCAAATACTCTGAACGCAAGTTTCTGAACGTGGAGGTAAAAACCGGAGGACCCGGAGAAAAATCCACGCAACCACGGGGAGAACACGCAGACTCCAAATATACAGCAGGCGTCAGGGTCGGGATCGAACCCACGGCCTTCAGGCGAGGTAGTTAACGTCTCCCCACCGAGGGAGAAAATGCTGACGCGCGCATCCGGCCAGGAGATTGATGTGGCTGCTTGGCTCATTGAAGTGTGCGCAGAGGCGAGCGTGATGCGATGCCCACGTGTTCGCCTGGGGTAGCCCCGCTGCTGCTCCTGCTGCTGCTCCTGCTGCTGCTGCTCCTGCTGCTGCTGTTCCTGCTGCTGCTCTTGCTGTTGCTCTTGCTTCTCCTGCTGCTGCTCCTGCTGCTGCTTCTGCTGCAGATGCTGCTCCTGCCGCTGCTACTACTGCTGCTCCTGCTGCTGCTCCTGCTGCTTCTGCTGCCCATGCTGCTGCTCCTGCTGCTCCTGCTGCTGCCCCTGCTGCTTCTGCTGCCCCTGCTGCTGCTCCTGCTGCTGCTGATGCTCCTGCTGCTGCTCCTGCTGCTTCTGCTGCCCCTGCTGCTGCTGCTGCTCCTGCTGCTGCTCCTGCTGTTGCTCCTGCTGCCCCTGCTGCTGCTGCTCCTGCTGCTGCTCCTGCTGTTGCTCCTGCTGCCGCTGCTGCTGCTGCTCCTGCTGCTGTTGCGCTTGACCCCGGTGGCTCCTCGCACGCCTGTCGTGGGGGGCGTGCGAGGAGCGCCTCGTCTGCAGTTCCCGGCTTGTTTCAGCAGATGGCAAAGCCATCACGTGGCTTGGCTCGAGCCAGGCACGTGCACCATGCGTGGCGATTTGCTATTCACTCAAACGGAAATAATTTTCACTTTTCTATAAAGCTTTCCTTTTTTTGTGAAGGTTTATGAATCTTATATTTTTCTTCATCATTTTAAAAATGCCTCCATGATTAGGTGATGCAATCAAATATTGATGTATCATATTCTTCGGGTCTTTCGGTCAAAACCACGTAGATAGAACAAAAAGAATCAAAATAATAACAATATCACGACGTTTCGATCGCAACACAAGCAATCGTCTTCAGGTGAAAAACGAGGGGGGAATCTGCCGAGGTAGGCAGTTCATGCCAATGTGGGGGAGGTACTACGGAGTTGTGGGGGGTGGCGATCGTATTGTGAGCGATTAGCATGTCAACGTAAGATTGCTTGTGTTGCGATCGAAACGTCGTGATATTGTTATTATTTTGATTATTTTTCCTATATACGAGACCCAAAGAATATGAATTCCTGCAGTCGCGAAAGCTTTATGTCAAGATTTACTGATGTATTATAGACGAAAGCATGTTTTTTCTTTCGAAATTCATTCTGGAAATGCCACGCAACTGCTGCGTTGACCGCAGCCTAATGGATGTAGCCTGGGCTTACTTTACCACTGAATAGGCTGGAGTCGGTGGCACATGTAGCCGTAGCCATGGCGAGGAGTGTACTGGACGTGGTGTGCCGTGTGCAACCCGGACAAACCCTGCTGAAGTCAAGCCCTGGTATCATGCCAGACCCATAGCCTGGCATAGACTCCAGTAGAGACCCACAGACTCGCGTAGGGTTTAATTTCTCACCAGATACTGTGCTTCCCGGGTGGCTGCAAACGCTGGAGGAGGTGTACGGTGACGAGTAGCCGCAGCCAAAGTGTGAGTGGTATCCTGGATGTGGCGTGCCAAGTGCGGGAATATTTTCCCGGTCACTGACCCGACTGAAATTAAACCCCCAGGCGTGGTGGCGAAAAAAAAACTATCAATTGGGCGAGCACAGAAATCGGCACCCGGCCCCCTCCCGTATCTCTCTCCCACTCCCTGCGTAAGTCTGCCCCAAACGAGCCTCTGCCAGCAGTCAGCGTTTCGTGTTTACCTGTAATAGAGGTTGTTGGGTGAGATCGCGTGACTATGAATGTGTCGTTAAACCCGCCACCACCTGGCTGTGGCCCCATGAGGCTGGTTGTCATTGCCGGCGAAACGTCGTTCTCGGAATTGTAAATGTTGTGGGTTTGCTCTCCAACACACCTGTGCTGTACTAGTCACGAATTGGCAGGTTTTGTTTACACTTCTTACTGATTGGCTGTGTCGGGTGGTGACGGGTTTAACGACCCATTTATATTTACGCGATCTACCCTCAAAAACTTCTATTATGGATGATGTTGGTCCTGACAGCCGACGTTTCTCATGTTTAGTTTGTTATCCTGCCCCACCGCACCTCCGATCACCACAGTTAGCGACGTACGGTGCCAAAGAATTTGTACTCGGTATGTTTGTATAACAAAAAACACATGTTTGACAACAAAGGGACTCAGACGTAAGAAATATATTTCACTACAAATACTCACAAGACCAAGGTCCCCGGTATAGCCTTTGCCACACTGTTGGAGCGCCTCTGAAGGCCACCACTGCACACAATGAGCGTAGAGGGCAAGCACAACGCCCGGCCACGCTTTGGCTCCTGAGTGCTGATGTTTAGTACGCACCACACCAGGTACTCATTTTAAAGCTGAGTTCACCTAGAGGAGGCCCAGGGCTGGTTCAGATATTCGCCACTGTCACTGGTCGCGAGCAGGAATCGAACTGCGGTCACCAGGGATGTTACCGCAGAGCGCCAACCGCTACACTTACCGCCCTTACACAGGACCCGCGCGCGCGCACACACACACACACGTTATATTTGATATACGCGTGCATTATGTATTTTTAAAATGTGTACATAATATTTTTTGTTACAGCTATTGGCAGACAGTTCAATGCCATGTTTCACTTGGTGCTATGATAAAGAGGAATGCGAATGCTATTGTTATTGGTATTTATTATGTAATTCACTGTTCAATTAACACCAAAAGCTTTTTTTATGCCACCGAACGTTGATGTAACTCACTGGCGACAAAAAAAACATAAACCTTCGTTGTCATCAATCACTGCCATATTAGACTGATTTTCTAAACACGCGCAATCCAAACTGTACGTATGCAACTGGTATTATATTAAAGCATTTATATCACCGTCTCGCACAATGGAATTTTAAATGAAAATAAAAAAATCTATTCAACACTTTTCATTGTAAGCTTCGAAAAAATATTGTTGCATTGAAATTGTTCTTTATTTTTTTGTTATTGTTTTCAGAGTCCTCGATTGTAAATACCACTCAGTGATTCTCTTCTCCCACTCACCCGCCCACCATATTGGCTGAGCCACTCGGCGAAGGCTCACAGCCACTCCGTCTCAACCCCTGTGCTGCTGGGAATCCACTCCGGCATTATTTTTACCCCCCTATTGCACTGGAGGTGTCGCGCCTCCTGAATAATCCATGCGAAAATGGGAAATCCGCGCGGCGCCCTTTAATGGCACCCAAATCTTCCCCCCCCCTCCCCCCCCCCCCCCCCATCGTTTCTCACCGGGGGCCTTCCTCTCCGTGAGTAACGTGGGACTTTGGCTAATTTAATACCCGCCGCTGTGATGGGCCACTACGTTTCGCGGGGTCAATATGCGCGCAGATGTTGAACACAAAATCATGGCTATGAAGAGCTGCCGTGCCAGCTTAACCCCCGGTGCATGCGGTATCGTACACGCACATGCGCTGCGTATCGAGCGTCTCTGTCACGCAATTTTGTAAACGTTTTTGTATCGTTTGTAACATTTTCTGCGTTTTAGCCCTGAATTTTTTATTTCTGGGTTGCATCGCGAGACAAATTCTCCGTTCAAATCTCTCGCTGACCAGTTGCGAGTCTTCGTGCTCGAGAATGGTGCACAGAAGCGGACATGACAGAGCTGCCTCTGAGATTCCTTGCAAGTGACCTCTGGTTCACAAAACAAGTGGCAGTATTTTTCCACTCTGCCACTGACAGTAATGCTCATTACATGGCAATGACACAGATATATTTAATTCTCAGCTTGATTATAAGACGAATGAAGTGCAGAACCGTATTTAATGTAACGGTTATTTGGGCTGAGGCCATCAACTCACTACACTTGAGAATCTTTTTTCTTGTTTTCATCACAAGCGGCAGCTGTCTGGATTAGAACCCAGGATCCCAGCGGTGCCAGCTCAGCGTTCTGACCGCTGAGCCACTCGGCCTCCTCCAGCAGTAAAATAAAAAGCTCGAAAGATTTCCAATATTTCATCATCGCGCGGCAAACTCGCCAGCGCAGGACATACCACTAGAGCTGTCGTACCCGCGTTAAATTGTCCTCATTAAAGGCGTTGGAGATAGGCACGTGATTCACGCGAACCGGGAGGCGGGGTTGCGTTTGGTTGGTGCCACCTGGTCGGTCGCGTTGGGATTGGTGAAATTTGCGGATTTTGCGTTAATCGCCGCTTGCTCAACCTTTCATTATCACCGCGGTCATTTGCCGCTTTATTGAAAGGTGCCGTAATTCAAAAGGAAGCCGACCGGGGCTCGTCGGCAGGCTCGGTCTCGCAACTCTATTCTGATTGTGCCTTCGGGGTGGTGCCACGAGACGAAGTCTATTTTCCAATGTCTTGCACAGCAGTGCCACCCTTTCGTGTTAGAGAGCGGCTCACGGAAGCAGATATCACACAGCCACCTGTGAGATTCAATATTATCTGCTACAAGACCAAACTGAACATCCAAAGAACATGGCGTGTTCAGTACAGCTTTGTATGCCTGCGAGACCTGGACATTTAACAATACTGACAGAGATAAGATATTGCCATTCGACATGTGTTGCTATTATGAAAGGAGACTGCATCAAAGCTGGGCCCAAAGAGTGAGCAACGTAGAAGTAAGAGAAAGGTGGCACATAGAAGAAGCCAACTTGATGATGCAGGCTGTGATGGGAAGGCAAGTGGCACTATTTGTACACATGTGTAGGATGGACAACAACAGGAAAATGTAAAATGTTGTTGTTGTTGTTGTTCGGACAAATGGAAGGAACCGGAAAGAGAGGAAGACCTGAACAAGGAATGGCTGAAAGACGACATCATACGAGATTGGTGCCAGAAAGATGTGGTCACTACTTGAGCGTATTGGCACAAGACAGAGGAGAGTGGAAACAGATGACGACATGTGCAGAGGACACCGACGGGGGCTGTCTGCCCATTGATCGTGATGACGACGATATCTCAGATGCCTTCAACTGACCTTTAGGCAGCACAAGAGATGGCACCACGGTTCCTCTCACTCTGCGTATGAGATTAATGTTCTTCGCATGGCAGACAAAACTATAATTACATTTTCAGAGGCGGATTTTAGCCAAAGTAAGTGTGGAGGCAAACATTCAGTTCATGTATTTTTTTGTGCATTTGTAACCAGGCGGACACGATGAATTCCCTTCGCTAGAGAACCCGATTTACTCCCAGGCGGTCTGCCTGGACTCAACCACAGTTACTCAGCGCAGCCACACAGTCTACCTGTGTGAAATTTGAATAACAGAGCCCTGTTTGGTAAGGCAGAACTCATCCTTATATTGCCAGAGATGAAGTGGCCACGGTCACGTATTGTCTACAACGGGGATATAAGTTCTCTATTTATTATTATATAATATGTTTTATTTCACCAGGTAAGGGCCACTGAGAAATATATAGCTCTTTTTTGGAAGCGACCTGGCTACAAATGATAGCTTAACGAAGTCGCTTATCACGTAGAAATGTATATCAGCCAAATACTCTAAATGCACGTGGATTTTAAATGGGGAGTCGGAGAAAAATCGACGCGACCACGGGGAGAAAGACACCGCGAACTCCAAACATACGACAGGCATCCGGGTCAGGATCGAACCCACGAACCTCCTGCATATTAGGCGAGGGAGATAACATCTCCTAGACACCGTGGCGCCTCCTGTGTCTGACAAATTCAAGACATGAGGACGTCGCTCTGGAATACCGAGGTCTCAGTGACGGACGCACCAGAAATTCACGCTCAGTAAGAAGAGAGCATTTTTTTTTAAATCGGCGAGCTCGTCACGTGAGTTGACTGAGTTCGGAATGGAGGCTGGCAGCAGAGTGAGATTCAAACCGTGCACGTACAGCACTCACAAAGACAAGATCCCCCGTGTAGCCTTGAACAGACTGTTGGGGCAAGTGCTGTTAGCGAGTAGTACCTATGAAGGCCTGCACGGCACACGAGGGGGGTAGGTGGCCAACACCACGCCCGGCCGCCTTTGTCTCCCCAGTGGTAATGTTTACACACCGCGCCAGGTACTCATTTGAGGCTGAGTCGGCCTAGGGGAGGCCCATGATCGGTTCAGATAACCGCCACTGCTGTACGCCTTTGAGCGGGAATCAAACTCGGGTCGCCGGGTTCGTTGCGCAGCGCGATAACTGCTACCCCTCCCCCCATACACACAAGACACAAACACACGGGCACACAGATCCGTGATAAACACACGCGCATACACGCGCCAATCTCTATAATAAATGAAATTTGGAAGCAGTGCACACTCAAGGGGTCTGACTCATGAGCAAGTCATGGCCCAGCACCCGTGAGATCCCAGGTTCACGCGGTGCATCTGCAGGTAAACAATATCATCATGCAATGCAAACTTGAGGGTCTCAGTCGAGGCGGTGATGTTTACACAAATACCTCACGCATACACCGCAGAGATGGCCTGGCTCACTCATTTCAAAATCGCACTCTCTCACTGGAATTCCGCGCCATTGCGTAGTGAGAGGGCAAGGAGAGCAAATGACCTCGCCAAAACAGAATGTGGCCAGGTCAAGCAAATACCTACGACTGTATGGGAGCATCAACAAGGAGCTGTCTTATACAGACTCGTCCCTGTCACAGCAATGTGTAATTCCCACCCACTGGCTCATGGGCTGTGAACTGCTGAGCACAGCCTCAATGCCAATTGGGTAAGGAAACCGCTTCGACTGTTTTGTCGACGAGAATGCTGGTACGGCCGTGACCCCGGGAGTGACCAGATCGCTTCGGCCTTGCAAAGCTGCCACGGGGCCTCGCGCGGCGGGTTGTGTTGTGGTGCCATCGCTGGTGGCACTGCTGCGCGTTCTGCGTGCAAGCGGTGGGGCTGGAGTTCGATTGCCGCTCCCGGCCAACACCGGGGTGACGATTATCTGAACCGATTCTGGGCCTCTTCTAGGTCGACTCAGCCTCGAATGAGTAATTGGTGCGGTGTTTGAACATCGCCACTGGCGTGTCGGCCGCGCGACCATTCGTGTGCCGGGCATGCCTTCGCCGGGTGCTTACTCGCAGCACTTGTCCCAACAGTCTGCTAAAGTTTCGATTTAAAGCTTTCGTGGCTGCAGGGATTCATCTTCTTGGTTCTTTCGGTAAAGTCACGTCGAAGGAAAATAATAAAATAATAAAAATAAAACATAATAGAATAATTCTCACGACAAGGCTATACGGGGGACCTTTGCCTCTGTCTGCGTGGAAGGTAGGTGAGCTCGCGTCTCTGCTGCCTGCAGGGGGATGTTGTGTGCAGCGAATAGCCTCACCCCCCCCCCTCTGCGCTCGGCTCCAGGGAAAGACGGCGGGCGTTCTGCGAAACTCCAGATAAGATTTCACGCGAACTGTGACTCACAGCTAATGTGACAATTTGTGACAGAAATTGTATTTCAATGGCGGCCAGCAATGGCACGGACAAATAAAATACGACTTCATCATATGCATTGTCAGGCTATTAAAGCACGCGTTCACTTAACCGTCGAGAGTGTGTCGCAGCACACGGAGAACAAGGACGCAGTTTTACGCTTACGCAAAAAAAAATCGAGTCTGAATTAAATAAACAAAGATACGCGAGACTCGGGACGTCAGATTTATGCGTTTCGTGTCGCCTCGTGCGGCATTCACCTTCGCGTTGTCAGCGCGCGCGAAGATGCACGGGGAAAGTTACCGCTGGCAGGACGCTCAATCACCGGAGCTGTTCATGGGAGGGGAGTGGCGCGCACACGGAACGCGGCCCAACGTCGCCTGCCAATCGGAACGGGGCGATCGGTCAACCTAACACACCACGTCCAGGGAAATCCACCCGCTTCCTCGTTTGGAGATGTGTTTCCATTCTGCATTCGTTCATTCATTGATTTCTCCTCGAGACGCCTATCCCTTGACATCATTGTTTGTTGCTGTGTATCGTAAGAAGGCGCTCGCAACAACAACAACAACAACAACAAAAACGCGTCCTGGATTAGCGAATTATTTTGCTGCCCAGGTGCCACGGTGCGTCTGTAACTAAACAAAATAAGAACCTAACACCTTGAGGCAGGAGTGTGAGCCCGTGAGCTAAGGACGGCGATGGAGGGGACACCAGAGGGAGGTGCTCGAATGGGGTGGTGGAGGGGTGGTGGGTGGTGGGAGGGGTTGGCAAATCCTGCGGCTCTTTAAAGGGCCGCTTTGTGACGTTATTCACGTTGCATCGCGGCTCTTTAAAAACAAATCTTGAGGTTTAATTTTTTTTCTCACGGAATTTGAAACGGCAAAAAAACATCTCCTCTTTTGTTACGTTGGTTGCAGACCCCCTGTGCGAGAGGGAGGGGGGAGAAGAAATGCGCTTTGCGTTTAATTTATTGTGCTTTACGTACATTAGCGAAAGAAGTCCAACGCACACGCGCATAGAGCAGCGACCTTAAACATTAAATGTTGGACGGAAGGCGACTCAGTTGAACGACGCAGCGATGGCGAGCGAGAGAGAAGCGCAAGAGACGCTGGCAAGGCGCTGTCGGTGCAGGAAGCAGTCAGAATTAGAATCTGTATTCAGAGTGGAGGAATCCGATGAGCTATGAAGCTTTCTTTTTGTACAGCGGTCATGGTCCCAACGGCACAAAAGGGGCAAGGAAGGAGTAGGAGAGATTAACGAACCGCTTCTAACTCCCTCTACACCGTGACATACCCGTCGGACAGACGTGTGCGTGCAGGCTGGAAACGATGAATACAGCAGAAGTCGTAATAATGATGATAACAGACCCAGAAGGTGATTTATAGACGGCAAAAGTCACTGCGGTGACCATGAATCTCGGGTCGCTGCAGCATGACTTGCATGTCACGTGACGACTACAACACCAACGCCATCGTAGTGTACGCAGAGCGTGCCTTGTTCATTTTATTGAACGAGATTCAAAAGTGTGGCCTGGGTTATATTGGGCGGCATTAGGAGCGCGTGTGTCTGCGTGGCAATGGGGCATCGCATGGCGCTCAAGGATGAAACCGCTCCCCCACGTGCAGCGATGGCAACTCTCGCTGCAAGTGGAGGAGTGCGGCCGAGTTCATTATGCCTGGAATGTGGGTTATACAGCGCGCGGTGGGTCATGTATACGGCTAAAAATAACACGAGGATTGGCTTGCTCAATTCATTCTCTTATTGTGAGTTGCTGCAAAAAGAAAGCAGGAGCTAATGAGAATATCGTGCAATGTACGAACAACGGACGACACCTACATGCAAAGCAACAGATGGAATATTGGAGAATGCCAAACGCTGTTGCCAGAGAGACTGAAAATGAGGATCGCTCTAAAGACGCCATCGACACAAAAGGCAAAACCCACAAGGGGCTGCAGAGACGCTGTCAGGGGGCAGAATTAATCCCGTGACAGAGTGAATTTGACCGGGTTCGCTTCAAGAAAAAATAACCAGTAGCTCAGTGGCTTTAGCTGATAAAGCAAACAAATGTTCACGTTTCGTGATTCTGTTGACCTTTTTTATACCGTGCACTGCTATCGTTTTTTTGTATAATTTGGCGGTGTAACTTTCTGACCCGCCTCTACTTGGCGTCTGTGGAACATGGCTCATCGGATCTCTCCACGATAAATAAAGATTCTGATTCTGATAAATTATGTAAATGTTCGGGCCCATAGCATAAAGCTATCATCGAGCAGAGACACATTTTCTGCCACGCGATTTTCGGTTCGAAAAAGCCCATTCGGTGGGATCTTTGTACGTTAGCCCGCCCATAGACGCCCGTTGGCTGCCCTGAACATAAACACAATCTATCATTCATCCGTGTGGTGGATTAATGCTGTCCCCGTTCGAGCGGACATCGCAGAGCCTGTACTGTAATGATTTCTACCATAGGCACCACAACGGTGATATCATTAAAACTCCCCGTTCCGCCCGTGACATTATTATTAAACTGGTCAACACACTTTTTCTGGCATAAGGTATTCCAACGGTTTTAAGGCAATTTTGGGGTGCTGATTCCAAATCTGGCATCAGTTTTTGTCTATCACATCAGGTTTTTGAGATATCAAATATTGCATTTTCAATAAAAACTGCAGAATAAAAATATTTTAAAAATGTGGATATCTACATAACATGATATTATAAACACACTATCCTAAAAATACAGCACCATATTTTAACACTAAACCAGTCACTGACTCGCAACAACTTGGAATCATAAGTGACAGAGTTAATTTCGGGTAAAATCAATGAAAATGGGGTATGCCGATAGCATAAAAATGAGATGTGATAAAGCAAATCTGAGATCAGATTTGGAATCAGCACCCTGAAATTAGTCTAAAACAGCTGCAAAAGTCCAGGCCAGAATGTTTTGTGTGTTTCCCAGTGTTATCATATTCTTGGGTCTTTCAGTAAAGTCACGTAGATGGTTCATAGAAAATAACAAAAAAAACGACGAAGTTTCGATCACAGCAGCGATTGTCATCAGGAGGAAAGAGGAGGAAAGAGCTCTTTTCTCCTGATGACGATCGCTTGTGTTGTGATCGAAACGTTATTTTCTTTGAACCATCTACGTGACTTTACCGAAAGACCCAAGAATATGAACTCCCTGCAGTCACGAAAGCTTCAAGTCAAGATGTATTATTCTTGGTTCTTTCGGTAAAGTCACGTAGAAGGGATTTTACACCTGTTGATGATTGCTTGTGTTGCAGTCGAAACGTCGTGAGAATTTGTATTTTTTATATTTATTTAATTTTATTATGTCCCTTCTATACGTGATTTTACCGAAAGAACCAAAAATATGAATCCCTGCAGTCACGAAAGCTTTAAATCAAAAGTTAAGATTTATTATTATTATCAACAACAACAACAAACAACAAAACACATACGCCGTGGTAAAGAGACGATGATGCTTGAGTCACAATTGACACTAAACGCGCGTGAATACATCACACACGCGTTGAACGTAACATTTCGCTTTGGAGCCACTTGTTTGTTTGTAACGATCGCCTCTCCGAGGTCTTGGTGAGAACAGCAGCGCAGCCTCTGCGACGACGCCGCCGTCGCCCGCTCGGCCTCCCTTGAAGCGCCCCATAAATCACGCAGCGCCCCCCCCGATGAGGGGACGCAGGCAGCCAGCGGCGGTAGCGCAGCGGGCGACGAGAGGTGAGGCAGGGACACGGATCTGCCGAGCTCACCGCTCACCGGGCGTGCAGGCATCCACCCCCCTTGCCGAGCCACCACGGTCAGCGGGCGTCTCTCAAGAAAGTTGGGGGCAACGTCGTCATGGTTCAATGAAGACGAACGAGGTCTGCAGGAAACGGCAGCAGCAGCGTGTGACGCACACCACCGTTGGCACTCGCGGGTCAGGATCGCCACCTGCCCCTGAATTCTTCCCCCCACCAACCCCCCCCCCCCCGGCCGTCCTCTTGTTGAGGTGGCTATCCATGGGGGCATTAAAGTCACGGTTGTTTGTGTCCATTGACTCGCGCGTGGGCCATTGAACCCGCGTGGAAATAAGCGTTGATTTTTGTTGTTGTTGGTTTGCTTTTAAGAAAAAAAAATAAAAAAAAATGTTGGAGCTGCACCAGGGCACAGCAGTGGTTCTCAACCTCTTCGTTTGGCCGACCTCTCAATCAATACCCCTGGTCCACACCCCCACAGCCCCCACCAGACCTAATCTATCCCCCGCACCCCCACACCAGAGGACTAAGGCCACTCCACACACACACACGTCAATGTCTCTGTTAGACACAGTGTTAGTAAGGCATACGGGCGCCGTGTCGGAGAGGTGTTAACTACCTCGACTGGCGTGCAGGAGGTCGTGGGTTCGATCCCGACCATTACGCCTGCATGTTTGAAGTGTGCGTGTTCTCCCCGTGTTTTATTTTCCCTCGACATTTATAAGCAACATCACGCATTTAGAGCATTCGGCTGCTATAAATGTCTACGTGATAAGCCATTTCGTTGAGCAATCATTTGTAGCCAGGTCGCTTCTGAAAAAGAGCTACATAGCTCAGTGGGCCTTACCTGGTAAAAAAAAAAAAAAATTATACCACCATTGGAACCTCATGTGCCAGTAAAAAATATGATGATTGGTTTTTTACCCTTTAATCTGGCAACAAAACTGGCACCTTTTTGACAAGGAGTCATGTTTGTATAGACCACAATACCTGCAGTCATAATGCAAACAAAAAACATAACTCTGATAATGTATGCACTGTCCTTGAAGTTGATTGGTCCACACCCGAGACAGCTTTTCTTAGAGCCTAGTCTCACATGGTGTTGGACCAGATGACGCCAAAAGGCGTTTGCATTATGACTGCAGGTATTGTGGTCTATGCAAACATGACTCCTTGTAAAAAAAAAGGTGTCAGTTTTGTTGCCAGAAAAAAAGGTAAAAAAACAATTATCATATTTTAAATAGTTGAGTTTTTTGTTGTGTGTTAGGAACTGTCCAGGCACAATGTAAAACTGTTATAATTTCATATTGTGATTACACATTGAGTGTACACACTCATGAATGCGTTACTGTGGAGTATTAATTATGAGTTATCGCAAACAATCATAACTACATTCTGTGCCTCAATTAAAATAAAACCCCTCTAGGTATTGTTTAGACCATCGGCCTACTTACCGGCTTTCCGGACCAAAATTATCCAGACGCACGTGTTTAAGCTAGCAAACTCTGGACCAGTCTTCACGTTTCTGGGCCTCATCAGCAGTCACAAATGCTTCTGGCCAAAAGCCACTCTTTTGTGTTGCGCTGTGTTATATTATGCTAGTTCATAAAGTCTGTTGTCGACAGGTAAAAGTCTTCAATAAATATAATAATTAACCTGATATGATTTTTTACTATTTTCATCTATGATCAGACACGAACAACTACTCAAAATTTTTTTATTTTTCCGCAAAAAACACAAAAATTGTTGACGACTTGATTACACTTCTTATATTTAAAGACATACCCATCGGAAACCGCTCAATTTAAACATTCCGTTCTTTTTAATTATAAAGAACAAAAAATAATTAACTTAATACTCTGAGGGGAAGATGCTATCTTTTCCGTTTTCGAATTATTCAGATTTGACCATCATAAAATGCGTATTTCTTTTGTTCAACACCGCTTGAATCCTAAATATCTCAAAAACAATAAAAGATAGAACAATGGTTCTCGCTTCAATTTTATTTGCTGTTTAATGCTCTATCAAAAGAAAATAAATCCGCAATCTTATATTTTGAACGGTCTACGAGTGACAATCACAGACATGTATCAAGGACACTTAAGATCGAGATTTGGAAGCCCTAAAATGAAAAATCTCGATTTTCCGATTTTTTCTGTTGCTTGTACCAAATAGCAGCGTTCTATATTGTCGGGAAGTACCTTATAGATTTTTGAGACATGCATACATACATACAGATTATGGTCTTTTATTTATATAGATATACCAACTTGTGATGCATTGCCGTGTAACATGGTTCACTCATTGTGCAGACATCCTAACCATGTGCAGCTGCAGCAGCAGCAACATTCTCTCTGTATCGTGGCGGTGAGGTCTCAAACCCTCGTACCCTGCTCGATTCAGAGGTTGGTTTGTTTGCTCCATGATGCTATGACGACGCCGCCGCGCCAGAACAACGTATTCCCAATGGCACTGATGAGATTAAACAAGAAGTTTTCTTTAATCTGAAAATCTCTGGCATTTCATAACTCAAGCACGCTCTTATTACATAAAATCGCAACTGTATTGGCATCGCGAAGCGGCTGGATGGAATTTGTAACCTGAAATCATTATTATTATTTTTTAAACCGGCACCGATGGAATTTATGACAATTTCAGCATCCACTTCCAGCATATAGACAACATCGTGCAGGGTGTACGATATTGAAATCAGGGCTACATTTCAGCCAGGCCTTTCTGGGTCCAGTGCACCACATCCAGAATACCTCTGTCCGTGCCCGTGGCTACCAGGCACGTGCCTCCAGCAGCCAGTCTCCAGCGACAACACAAGAAAATATCCAGCGAGCAATTAAAACCTCATTAAAATTATTTCCAGGAATAGACAATCAAATAAACACCCCCGTGCCCCCCATAGATCCCTTGATGCAGGCGGGCCCCCCCTCCGATGCCGAGTGAAACAGCCGGGCCTTCGACATCGCGGGCTAATGAGAGCCGCACGCTGACCCCCACCCACCGCCATCCGCGGACGATCGCAGCGGCGCCTTGGAAATCGACTCTTCGTCGCTCCTCTACCTCGGCAGGGCCGCATCGACAGGGAATGCGGCCCTCCTCCTGACAGCGGCGCCCTCGCGCCACCGAATTTCAGCCGTCCCGTGGACAACGGCGGTGAAGCGATTCCGCTCGCGGCTGTTGGCAATGGGCGCGATTCAAATTAGACCTCGACCGGGGGGTAGGCGGCGGCGGCGTGGGGCCCGAATTACGAAAGTAAACACGCCCGCGTGCACCGTGCAACACGCGCACGGTGCACGCGTGGCTGGAAAACGTCCAGACTTGCGACGGAGCTCTCCGAAGACCGCTGCAGTCGAGACAGCGGAAACCACCGAGGGCTCTCAGCTGGTGAAACGCTGCGCGGGAAGTTTCCACCTTGCGACGCACGTGGGCGCGCTCTGTAGCAGGGACCCGAGCAGTGGCGGTGGTCTCTGTGCGGATTCGCTCTCGATATGTTTTTGTTCGCATCAAGCACACCTCGCTGAACGCCCACTCTTCTCTCCCCTTTTCTCTCTCTCTCTCCCCGCGTCTCTCCCATCCCTTGCTTAGCTCGCTAGCTTATTACTTAAAAAGCAGGTGTTCGTAGCCGAATACAACGATCCAGTTTTGATTATGGGTCGGGCCACATGGTTCGTAGTTTCATGCCAGGAGTCTTTTGATTCACTCCTCTAACAACCGAGGACATTACCTCTACAACGATACAAATTACACGTGCCGATGTACAGAACTGATCACATTCTGACCGATAAAGCTCAGGTGGCTTAACACCACTGCTCACGACAGCGTTCGAAGACGCTTCGCACAAACTGCTCCGAGCTCCAACCAGGCAAGCGGTCTTGCCGGGAGTTGCATTTACTTTGTGGCCTAACTCTCGGCTTAGCACGCGCGGTGCGAAAGAAGTTCAACACACAGCACGTACATACGCGGATCTCTAGCTCCATCTTCATTTGCATTAATCGCAGGACGGCACTGCGGTGGTTATAGATCCCACCCGTGCCGTCATCCCTGTGGTTGCTGTACTTCGCGTTGCTGAAAATGCCCGAATTAAATAATTATAAATATCTCCAGCGTCTGCACGCGCTGTCAGAGATTAACAGGCCTTGTCAATGCATAACCGGCGCATCGATCAAAATTGTAATCTGTTATAAACCACCCCACCCATTATATTCAATTTGTAAAACAGTGTTTGATAATGATGGTACCCACAGGAGGCGCGACGTGATGATATATATTCATCTTTAATGAGACTTCACAGAATTCGCATTACCCACTGCATTGGGCCATTAACGTAATCAAAACCACCCAAAAAACGCGCAGCCGTTCACCGCACGATTTTCTGCGCGAGGCAATGAGGCGGCGGCACGTGGCGGCGGCACGAGGCGGCGGCGAGGTCATCTCGCGACGGGCGAGCGCCTCCAGTGACCCCGCGCGTGCAGAGGGGAGTGGGGTGGGGTGGGAAGTCCACGACGCCTCCTCAAAACGGTGCCCCTGCGGCACGGGGCGCGCTCGTTCCAAAGCGGCACCGGCTCAATTCCTCATCAAATTCGCGAGCGAACGCGCGCAGCCCAGGGTCAATACAAATTAGCGGGGAAAATGTTTTTGTTTTTGTCGTTACGCGCGCGCGCGCACACACACAAAGGCAAAGATCCCCCATATAGCCTTACCAGACTGTAGGGGCAAGGGCTGTTAGCGAGCACCAATAAAGGCCGGCACGGCACACGAAGGGGTGGGTGGCCAACACCACGCCCGGCCGCCTTTGTCTCCCTAGTGGCGACGTTTTCAGATTGAAAAAACCCAGAACACAGGATAATGATTTGTCTAATATATCTAATC
>CM025627.2:2540626-2556989 GCA_014621495.2 Entosphenus tridentatus
CCCCTCAAATATGACGTCAAAAAGCTCTGCCCCCCCCCCCCCCAAAACCATATTGCCATTTTGAAAATAAAACATGCTTCAAATCGCTTTAAACTATTGGCATTGTAGTGCATATTTAATGTGGCGCTGCACTCTGATGTTGTAGGAGTGTTGTTTTAACAATTAGTGTTGTTATAACAATTCCATATTTTATTTAGTCTTGCGCATTTTGATGTGACGTGACATTTCTCAAACCTCCCCCCCTCGTCACACATCGTCACAAATGTCTGACCACCCCCCAACCCAAGTGCGTGACGTAATTTATGGACAGCCCCTATTAACGAATTGGTATGTTTTGTTTGCGTAACAATCATTAATTGGCCGTGTCGGGTGGTGGCAGGTTTAACGACGTATTTAGATGTATGCGATCTCACACAAACACATCTATTATGGATACCATTGGTCGCGAAAGTCTACGTGTTAAACTGTTGTGGTACCGTGTTTACCCAGAATCGGCGGAGCATAAATTAGTCATAATTCAAAGAGAAGATTAACTTTCGTGATTTCCATCTGTGACTCAGCTCACTCTTAAAAAAACTTGGATACGCTTTGAAAGTGCCACAACGTTTTGGAACACAGTAGGGATATATGTATAGTTACGCACACGTATATATACACACACTCACCAAACCCTGTGTCAAAGCACGCCCAATTAGGCAGACTTCTGTGTGTTTTACTTGGCCATGCACCACTCAGAGAAGAGCTGCGAATTACAATCAAGAGCTGCCACATTAACAGGCAAGATCCTCTGAACAAACGGTTGGACCAAGTGCTGTTAGCGAGCACCTATGAAGGCCGGCACGGCACATAAGGCGGTGGGTGGTCAACACCACGCCCGGCCGCCTTTGTCTCCCCAGTGACGATGTTTGCACATCGCACACCAGCTACTAATTTGAGGCTGAGTCGACCTAGGGGAGGCCCAGGCTCAGTACAGGACCGGAGTGGCATACCAATAGCCGCCATTCGCCACTAAGGTACTCATTTGAGGCTGAGTCCACCTAGGGGAGGCGCAAGACCGGTTCAGATAATAGGCACTGGTGTTTGGCCGTGAGCGGGAATCGAACTCGTGCCGTTTAGTTCGTAGCGCAGAGCGCTAACCGCTAAACTACCGCTCCCCTTACATTCACAGAGGACCTGCTATTCACAAGCATTGTCGCCACGGAGCACAGAGGCTGCAACGCTGTGGCTGTTAGTCGGTGCACTGATTCGCAGACGAATATTCCTTTAAACTCTCTTCGTATCCACATCTGGAACTAATTGCCTGCAATTGACCGTCTCATGTTCGCTGTGCATTACATGAAAGCGGTCGTCAAAATTGCGATACATATCCCTTTCCGCTTTGCGCATGTTCTGAGCTGGAACATTGCTGGGATTGAATGAATTCTTTCTTTGTACCTTCGTCAAGAATTCGGCAAAAAAAACTTTTCACATTCTCCCCAAAACGTACAAAATAACAGATACTTATCAGAGGCATATACATAGAAACCCTTTTGTATCTTTTTTTGTTCCGTTTCAACAAAACATCCTATTATCTCAAATGCAGAGAGTACTTTGGCATGGAACATAGGGATAGAATGTCCTTGGAAAACTCCAATGCATGTGCGCAAGCAGCAGGCACAGTAGCGGCAGCAGCAGCAGCAGCAGCTTTGTAATATAATAGACAAAAATAACGAAAATAAATCTGGAAAAAGAAAACTGCAGGCAATTACTGGCACGACTGGGCCATGGGATAAATCATCCAATTACACGATAATCACTGGCTTCCTGGTGACAAACTCACTTTGTTCGCTACCATATGCAGCAACGAAAACAAAAACACCACACACACACAAAGACCCACACCAGGTCACACACACACACACCAGTTACTCACACACATACCATTCAAACACACCAGTAACACACAACAACAACCGCAATTTGCCACTAAGTGGCGGTGACATCACCACGATGCTTGTGCCTGGCTATGTGCACGTTGAGGCCACGTGAAGTATCGAATGCCCGCTGGCAGTAGGTCACGGGCAGATCCAGGTACCACAGGTCGACTGACTGAGATGACTGGCTGATGCACCACCTATGCCCCCTACTGTGCCAACTGTATGTGCTTTAGCCACCCGGCGCTCCGCTCGTTGTTGTGAGCGTCGCTCCTCCGCCCGCCGTTGTTGTTGGCGGGCGACTTCCTCCAACTGCCCAGTAGCGTCCTTCACGAGCCTCCTTCACAGAGGCCGATCTTGACACAAATGGTGCCAGTCATCGGCAAGTCCACTCAGCCCCACATCCTCCTATACCACATCACTCCATCTCTTGTCTAGCCCGTGCCGCGCCTGTTTAGCCCCTTCTATCTGGCCGAACAAAATGCTGTTTAGGCATGCGGTGACTGGGCATGCGGGCTACATGGCCCAGCCAACGCAGCCTTGCCTACCGGACGAGCTCACCGATGGGGCTTTGTCCAAATCTTTCAAGGATTTGTGAGCTCCTCATACAATCCAGCCTAGTTAAACCCAGGATGGATCGTAGGCAGGCCAGCCTAAATGTTTCCAACTGGCGAAGATGCTCCATTAGGGGGGGTCCACGTTTCGCAAGCGTAGAGAATGGGGGGAATGACTGTGGCCGAGAAGACCTGAAGCTTCGTGCGGAGCGACAGACCAGGTAGCTTCCATACAGCGTTACGCAACCGATGAAAAGATATTGCCGCTCGACTGATTCGGAGTGAGACCTCAGCTGTCAAACCTGAGCTGGTCATGAGCACACTGCCCAGGTATTGGAAACTCTCTACGCTCTCCACAACTGCCCTATCACCAATTGCGAGTTGTGAGGGTGGAGTGTCCGATGGTACAAAATACCCAGGCAGGTGCTTAATTTTGGTGTGGCTGATGGTAAGGCCCCACCTCTCACCATCATGAAGGTCCTTAATGTTTGTGAGCAGAAGGTCAGGGACTCCGAAAGCACGAAGAATAACCCAAAGCCCATGCCTACAGATGGCGTCATAGGCCTTGACCAGGTCAATAAAGCAAAGATGTAGGTTTTGTTGGAATTCCCTACACCTGTGCTGTAGCAAACGGACAGAAAATATAGCATCTGTGCTGGACCGCCCTTTCCTGAAACCGCAATGGGGCTCCGCAAGCCTCTCCTCAGCGTGCCTGGCAAGGCGATGTTGAATAATCCTTGCCAGGACCTTTCCCAGCACACTGAGGAGTGAGATGCCCCTGTAGTTGTTACAGTCTGTGCGGTCCCCCTTCTTAAAGAGAGGGACCACCAGGGCATCCTTCCAATCCTGCGGAACCCGTCCAGTGGTCCAGACTGTTGTTATGATGTCATGTAGGGCAGGCTGTGCACAAACGCCACCCTCCCTCAGCATTTCGCTTGGTAGCTCATCTCTGCCCGGTGCCTTTCCTGGTCTCAGACTCTGGATCGCCTTTAATACTTCCTCAACAGATGGCACCTCAGCAAGCCACTCAAAGGGGTTGACTTCTTCTTCCAATATTTGAGACACCGCAGCCTCAGCATGGTCATCCCTACTTTGTCCCACGATGTTTTCCATGCCAAGGGATTTCCCCTCCCCCAGGACTTCACAGAAATGCTCAGCAAATCTGCAAACCTGTACCTGGGGTTCAGAGATTGGATCACAGTTTTTTCCCCTAATGATGGTAATTGGTGTGGCGCTGCAGATTACTTTTTTGATGGCGTTAAATAGTGATTTGTGATCGCGGGCCATTGAGGCAGACTCCATATCCTCAGCAACCCGCCACCACCACCCAGCCTTGCAGCACCTCACGGCTCTCCGAACCTCCGAGCGAAGGCTGCGGTAAGCCTCCTCATTCTCTGACGTGGGATGCTGTAGACGATGAGAGTGGGCCTGTCGCTTTTTCTCAGCCATCATGAACACCTCCTCCCTCAGCCAGGTTCTTTGGGGAGGTCTGGACCGTCTACCCAAAGCAGCCATTGCAGCTGCATGAGCCACAGTCCTTAACCTTGCCCATTTCCCCTCGACATCTGGAGGAGTGGGGGACGATGCCAACCCCAGCCGCAAGCGATGATTAAATTATCGCTTGCAATTTTCATCAGCTAGCTGAGACCAGGCCACCTTTGGTTTGAATGGGGTCCTGGTTGTACACCCACCACCGGAGTGGAAGAATGGCAGGCGCATCTTACAGATGACAAGTCAATGGTCAGTGGGCAGATCAGCTCCACGGTAGGTCCTGGTGTCAATGACATGGGCCCGCATCTGCTGTTCCGTCATTACGTAGTCCAGCAGATGTTCTTGCCTGGACCCAGCATGCATCCATAAAGTTGTGTGGATGCGCCGATGCCAGAACAGCATGTTGGTAATTATAAGCCCATGGGCTGCACAACAATCTAGCAGCCTCCTAACGTTGTTATTGAGCTGATCTGGCCGATGCCTTCCAATCACTCCAGACCAGGTGCCAGCATCATGAGCAACTCGGGCATTGAAGTCGCCCAACAGAATGACTCTATCCCGAGGGGCCACTTTAGCTAGCACCTGTGACAGGAGGTCATAGAACCCATCTGACTCATCGGCATTGCCTGCATCCCTCTACGGATGTTCGTCTTCGGTGGGGTCATAAGTAACCACGACCACCACTCCTCGCCTCTGGTTGATGGGAAGGCGAGCCCAAAGTAGTATAGGGCTTACTGCTTCCCACACCTCACCGCCACGCTCCCACGCCCCCTTCATTCTTCTATTCAGAAGAAGAGCCACTCCCTGTTGTTTGGCACACACACACACCAGTCACACACACAGTCACACCCACACACACCAGTCAAACACACCAGTCACTAAGACAAAGATCCCCCGTCTAGCCTTAACAGACTGCAGGGGCAAGTGCTGTTAGCGAGCACCTATGAAGGCGGGAACGGGTACACGAGGGGGTGGGTGGCCAGAACCTCGCCCGACCGCCTTTGTCTCCCCAGTGGCGATGTTTAAACACTGCACCAGGTACTCATTTCAGGCTGAGTCGACCTAGGGGAGGCCCAGGACCGGTTCAGATAATCGTCACTGATGTTGGCCGTGAGCCGGAGTCAAACCTGGGTCGCCGGGTTAATAACGCAGCGCACTAACCGCTACACTACCGCTCCCCACTACACACACACCCCCCACACACACCGGTCACACACACACACACTCATACACACCAAAGACAAAGATCCCCCGCATAGCCTGAACAGACTGTTGGGGCAAGTGCTGTTAGCGAGCACCTATGAAGGCCGGCATGGCACACGAGTGGGTGGGTGGTCAGCTCCATGTCCGGCCGCCTTTGTTTACCCAGTGGCGATGTTTACACACGACACCCACCAGGTACTCATTTGAGGCTGAATTGACCTAGGCGAGATCCATAACCAATTCAGATAATCGTCACTGGGGTTCGTGGCCGTGAGCGGGATTAAACTCTGGTCGTCGGGTTCGTAGCGCAGCGATCTAACCGTTGCACTCCCGCTCCCCACACTCACCCACGCACACTCACTCACACACCAATTACACACACACACACCAGTTACACACACACACCCACAAACACACACCCACACCCACACACACCCACACACACACCACACACACCCACACACACCACACACACCACACACACACACCCACACACACACCAGTCACACACACCCACACACACCCACCCACACACACACACCACACACACACAGTCACACACGCACACACCCACACACACACACACACCACACACACACACACACACCCACACACACACCACACACACCACACACACACACCCACACACACACCAGTCACACACACACCCACACACACACACACACACCACACACACACGGTCACACACACACACACACCACACACACACACAGTCACACACACACACCCACACCCACACACACACACCACACACACACACCCACACACACCGCTCCAATAACAAACAATCCGCACAAATATTGGTTTGCTTCCCTATGTAGTAGGCATCGATAAACAATCGCGCTCATTTCCCTACGAGAGAGAAACTCTTCACAGGATGTGCCCATCGCGGCGTGTGCGGCGTGACTTTGATAACAAAAACACGACACATTGCAATGTTTACAGAATGTGAATTCCGCCCATAAGTATTGCTCAAAACTTAAGTTCCCCGCTGAGAATAGTTTCAAACGCGTGTTTTTGGTTATAGCTCGTTCGCCTTCAGCTTTCTTAATTGAAGTCCGAAATATGTTTGATTTAAATCTGTGAAGGGACATTGAGGGGCGTGTGGGGAGTAGCAGTAGCAGCAGGTGTGAGAAAGGGAAAATATTTTTTTTGTATTTAATGTAGAAACCCCCCGCCCCCCGCCAACATTAAACTCCAATACAAAGACACAACGAACGATGCAACGTGCACATAATTGGAAGAGATCCCCAGCTGCGATGTAGGTGAGGACAATAGTGAGAAAGGATCAGGGGAGATGTAAATGGAAAGCAAATGGAGAAAGAACAAGGCGGAATGACATCTAAAACGGGAACGAATCGACGGCAGGAGATGAGGTAAAACCTGCACCTCATCGCTGATCCCTGCGACCGGCCTTTGAGGTGTTCACGGGTGGATATCTCTTGCAACCACCGTTTTAGCATGGTAGGGGCAGCTTTTATCTTCTCAACATTCCTCCACACTCCCCTGCCATCTACTACTACTTCTTGAGACTACTACTTTTTTACTTGACCAGGTAAGGCCTGCCACTGAGCTATATAGTAGCTCCGTTTCAGAAGTGACCTGGCCACACATGATAGCTCAACGAAGTGGCTTGTCATCATGTCGGGATGTATAGCAGCCAAATAATCTAAACACGCGATGTTGCTTCTAAATGTGGAGGAAAACACCGGAGGACCCGGAGAAAAATCCACGCGACCACGGAAAAAAAAGACGCGCAAACTCCAAATATACAGCAGCAGGCGTCAGGGTCGTAATCGAACCCACGACCTCCTGTACACCAGGCGAGGCAGTTAACATCTCCTAGTCACCGCGGCGTCTCTCTACGCTCTACCCACGGGACTCCACAGGCCAGGCAGGGCCAGAGCGAGGTTTAATTCCCCTGGGACACCGACGTGGAAGAGACCCATCGCCCACCATGTCCAACTTTGCACTGCTAGCATGTTTCTGTACTGTTTGTTGTAACGTTCTTACCGTCCCTACTGAACATCCGTGAAAAAGAGCTTCATTGTTCATCGGATTCCTCCAGTATAAATAGTCCAAACTCCCGCCTCCACACCTCACATCAAAACTGCTTGTGTGTTTAGTGTGTTGTCCTTCTCCCGGCACCTCAGATTATCACGGTTGACTACGTACGGTGCGAAAGAAGTTCAACATAAGTACATGCATACATCGTGGGGGTTATCAGGCCTTACTTGACAATGGTGGTCACTGGGAGCTGGTGGAGGACCCAAATCACACGTATCACTCATTGTCGACGTTCACACGTGGGATCTTCTTCATCATCATCGTGTCTCCTGTCCAACCTACGTGGGTCTTTCCCCAATATTCTGCGCAGGCCACCGCTTCTGGTGTTTGGCATTGCCAAATCTAGAGGAGTAGCATTGTGGTGCTGCAGAGCATCCCAAGAGATGATCTACGTGGTTTGCATCTCCTGATAAGCACAATGGTCCCTTGTGTAGAAGCCCCCCCACCCCCCCCCCAGGGTGCCGGATTATCCTAGAAGCAAAAGTAGCAACAAATGTAGGTACGGGCCCCGCACTTTAAAGGGCCCAGCGTTAAATGCTTTTAAACTATCAATTCCGGTTCAGTGCTTCTGCACTTGCTCTATTACCATAGTACTATACTGCCTTCAACTTTTATGAACGACTGCGTGTTTAAGGTTAGCGATTTGTCGTATTATCTGGCTGTGAAGCAAATGAACAAATACAATTACTTTACTATGCAAGTTAAACATTTGTGTTTTAATATGGATGTGTTTTTTTTAATTTAGGGCCCCTTTATAACATCATATGTTACAAGCCTCGCACTAGCTTAATCGGGCACTGCCCTCCCCTGCATGATTTCATGAGAGTTGCCTCTCCCGAAACCCTCTCTCAGTCTGTTGAGGCGCCTCCTACTCGTGGCTGAGGATCGGACTTGGGTGGCCGGGGCACAAAGCGCCGTGTGCCAATTGCGTGCACCACCACTCGCTCCTCGCAGGAATTCGCACGCATTGCAATGACAGTGAGAGTCGCACGGGCTCCCTCTCGGGGAGTGTGGGGTTTTCCGTGCGCGTACTAGAATTTGACCCAGGCCACAGATTATTATTTTTATCTGATGGAGAAAGTTAAAAAAAAAATCGGTTGTCCAAATGAAGGCAACCCACGCCTCAGCACGGGACCCGAAGCGCGCCCACTGACAGAGCCGCGTTGCGTCGCCGGCAGTGAGATGCGGCTCCTCGTCACGCTCGTCAATGCACTCGGATTTGTATACCCGCGATTGTAAAAAAAAGTCAAAACAAGATTCGCCGTAATGCTCGTCAAGCGATCGTTTCGTAGCAATTGTACAAACTTCCATTCACATTGAAGAGAGAGCTTGTATTTTTGTTGTTGTTGTTGTTATGATTGAATGTATACAATATGCTCCGTTAATGGAGAAAAAACCCAAATCGGAGTCCAAATTCCATGTCGGGTTCTGAGCGCAGCGGAGGCATGTAACACAGAGCCCTCAGCAGGAGGACGACACCGACTCGGCCATGGACACCAGACGCGCGTTCAGCTGCTGCCGAATGAAAAAACCGCAATGAAATGTAAACTGCACACCCCCCCCCAACCCCCCCCCCCTATCTCGCAATGTAAATAAAGCGACGTCAGCCACAACGTGCCACGTGCAACAGCACTTCGCTCAATGGAAATTGCACTTTTGCTCAATGTATTTTGGCCGACGTGAATTCAAGTCGCTGGGCGCGTTCTGGAAACGCGTCGCGCCCTCGATGACTGAAGGCGTCAAAGTAGCGCGGACAAGAGGCTTCGTGGTTCATTCATTTTTCTCGACGGCTTTTCATTACAGCGGCGCTTCAGGCAGTGGCGAAAAAATGTCGCGATCGGGCAAACGTTACACGCAGAATAGCTGATAACCGTGTGTAATAGCATGCGCGTGGATATTATCCGTCATGCTATATTCACACAAACAATCATTATACAATCGTAGCAACAAGTTTCACGTAAATTCACAGATGAGAAATTAGTGAATTATTTATTATCAGAAGTGGGGGGTGGGGTGTAAGGGTCAAGTGGTAACACACCCGGTTATGGTAGCAACAAGTCTTACGTATATTGACAGAAGATAAATAAGTGAATTATTAATATCAGAAGTGGGGGGGAAGGGGGGATGTAAGGGTCAAGTGGTAACACACCCGGTAATGGTAGCACCAAGTCTTACGTAAATTGACAAGATAAATAAGTGAATTATTAATATCAGAAGTGGGGGGGGAAGGGGGATGTGAGGGTCAAGTGGTAACACACCCGGTTATCTCGGCTGTTCAGAAGGGCGAGTGAGGGTAGGGCCCAGCTAGCGAGTGAATCTAATTTACTCGGGGTTTAAGGAGGCCGGCACAGGGTAAGGAGATGGATTAAGAGGGAGGTGTTGGTGAGGCGGGTAGCAGTGGGGGAGTGGTGGGGCGGTGTTTGGGGCATCAGGTGTGACGGGCCGTGCTCGTTTAGATTTCGATGCGAGTGGCCACTCTCACACCTGCCGCACCCCATCCCGGCCGTGTCAGCACAATCAATATCTCACATTCTCTGGCGGCGTCTCTCACTCTCTCGCAGCCTTCGTGAAATGCCATCATGCAAGGCTGATGGCCTTGCCGTGGCCCTTACCGCACGTTTGAAGCGAGCGAACTGCGCCGTGCTGTGCACAGGGTGGGGGCCGTCCATAAATGACGTCACGCGATTTTGGACGATTTTTTACCTCCCCCCCCCTCATCGTCACACGGCGTCACAAAAAGTCAGACCCCCCCCCCTCAAATATTACGTCACAAAGCTCTGCACCCCCCCCCAAATAAAACATGCTTCATATCGCTTTCAACTATTGTCATTGTAGTGCGTATTTAATGTGGCGCTGCACGCTGATGTTGTAGGAGGAAACATTTATTAAAAAGTCGATTTCATTAAGTAGAACGTGTTGTCTATATTTATTTAAAGTTGCGAATTTTGATGTTTCGTCACATTTCTCACCCCCCCTCCCCCCATTGTCACACATCGTCACATATGTCTGACCCCCCTCCTCCTAGGTGCGTGACGTCATTTATGGACGGCTCCTTGGTCGTCTCGCACACTTGTGGTCCCACGCGTGTGTTGCCTCGCAGTGGAGTGGCGGGGGGAGGGGCGGTGGAAAGAGCCACCTCAACTATTATAATGGGGCTTTCCGATCCTCAGTAATAGCACGAAAAAAATATATAAACATATGGTAAAGGTCCGACAGAAAATATTAATGAGTGCAATTAAGCCACGCATTTATTAAAACTAGCAGGGAAATTATCTTTAGGCAAAAATAAAAATAATTGGGTTTGAAAGCGAGTTTCCTAATTAGGCTCGGTATCCCCTAGGCAGCGGTAAGGAGACGTGAGAGGGTCCAAAGCAGCCTGCAAGGCCAGCGATTAACGTCCAGCAGGACTTCCCTGAGGCCTTGCCAGAACAATCCCGAGGAGAGCCAGCGAGTGTCTTGGTGTTAAGGATCTTTACTGATAACAGAGAGAGAGCGACGCCGCATTCCACGACAACAACCACCATTCGCCACTATGTGGTGGTGACGTCACCACGGCGCTTGTGCCGGGCTATGCGCACTTTAAGGCCATGTGAAGTGTCAAACGCCCGCTGGCAGGAGGTCACAGGACAAACCCAGGTGCCATGGGTTGACTGACTGAGATGACTGGCCAATGCACCACCTGTGCCCCCTACTGTGCCAACTTGCTATGTTTTATCCGCCTGGCGCTCTGCTCGTTGTTGTGAGTGTCGCTTCTCTGCCCTCCGTTGTTGCTGGAGGGCGTCTGCCTCCAACTGCCCAGGAGCATCCTTCACGATCCTCCTCCAAAGAGGCCGATCTTGACACCACTGCTAACAATCATCGGCAAGTCGACTCAGCTCAACATTCTCTTGTACCACATCACTAAATCTTTTCTTTAGCCCGTGCCGCGCCCATTTAGGTCCCTCTATCCGGCCTAACAAAATCTGTTTAGGTATGCAGTGGCTGGACATGTGGGATAAATGACTCAGCCAACGCAGCCTTGCCTGGCAGAGGAGCTCACAATGGGATTTTGTCAAAATCCTCCAAGAATTTGTGAGCTCCTCACAAAATCCAGCGGCTTAAACCCAGTACGGATCGTAGGAAGGCCAGCCTGAATGTTGCTAACCAGCGAAGATGTTCCATTAGGTGGATCCCCATTTCGCAAGCATACAGAAGGGAGGGCATGACTTTGGCCGAGAAGACCCGAAGATTTCGCGTGGAGCAACAGACCAGGTAGCTTCCACACAGCGTTACGCAGCTGATGAAAAGATAATGCTGCTCAACTGATTTTGAGTGAGACCTCTGCTGCCAAACCGGAGCTGGTCATAAGCACACTGCCCAGGTATGGAAAACTCTTCACTCTCTCCACAACTGCCCTATCATTAATGAGGAGTTGAGTAGTTGAAGTGTTTGATGGCACAAAATACCCAGACAGGTGCTTCGTTTTGGTGGAGCTAATGGTAAGGCTCCACCTCTTTGTGACAGGCTTTAGTTCTAGCAGAAGTACCTCCAACTCCTCCTCTGAGTGAGCAGCAATCACCAGATCATCAGAATATATAGCATGGTTGACCAATAGGGAGCCACCCCTTGACCCGGGCATCGATCAGCCTCCAGATAGAGATTACTCCGGTAGAGCCATGGAAGGCTTCTTGAACTATGTGGTCAAAAATATGGCACTTCAGCCACTCACAGGGGGTGACTACTTTTCCCAATATATGAGGTACTGCAGCCTCAGCAGGGTCATCCCCACTTTGAACCATGATTTTTCCAGGATGAGAGATTCCCCCTCCCCAAAGATTTCACGGAAATGGTCAGCAATTCTGAAAACCATTTACTGGGGGTCGGTGATTAGATCACCTTTCTTTTCCCTAAGGATGGTAATAGGTGTGGTGCTGCAAGTTACTTTATTGATGGAGTTAAAAAAGTGACTTGTGATCGTGGGCTACTGAGGCAAACTCCATCTCCTCAGCAACGCGTGACCACCACTTATCCTTGTAGCGTGCATAGCTCTCGCAACCTCCGAGGGAAGGCTGCAGTAAGCCTCTTTATTCTCTGATGTGGGAAGCCGTAACACCTCCTCCATCAGCCAGGATATCTGGGGAGGTCTGGACAGTGTACCCAAAAGCAGCCATTGCGGCTACATGAGCCATAGTCATAAACCTCGCCCAGCTGAAAGTGGTTATGGAATTCTTGCTTGCAACGTTCATCAGCTAGCTGAGACCAAGCCACTGTGGGTTTTAATAGGATCCTATATGGACAACCACCACTGGAGTGGAAGAATGGTAGGCGCATCTTACAGATGACAGACCAATGGTCAGTGGGCAAATCAGCTCCACCATAGGACCTGGTGTCAAGTACATAGGCCGTTCCATCACTATATAGTTTAGCAGATGTTCTTTCTTGGACCCGGCGTGAATCCATGATGTTGTGTAGATGCGCCGACGACGGAACAGCGTGTTGGTAATTACAAGCCCATAGGCTGCACATAAGTCTATCAGTTTCCTCCGTTTGTTATTGAGTTGATCTGGCCCATGCTTTCCAATCACTCCAACTCAGGTGACAGTATCATGACCCATTCGGGCATTGAAGTCACCCAACAGAATGACTCTTTCCCGAGGGGCCACTTTAGCTAGCACCTGTGACAGCAGATCGTGGAAGGAATCTGACTCATTGGCCTTGCCCGCATCCCTCCACTGATGTTCATCTTAGGTGGAGGCGTAAGCAACCACCACCACGCTTCGCCTCTGGCTGATGGGTAGGCGAGCCCACAGTAGCCTGGGGCTTACAGTTTCCCACACCTCACTCTGCCATGCCCCCTTCATTCTTTTGTTCAGAAAAAGAGCCACTCCCTCTTGTTTGGCAGTCTCCTGCCCCGAGTAGAGGTCTGTCCACCCCTCATGGTGATTGCAGCCAGAGTCAGTCCACCGGACTTTATGAATACTGCAGATATCCAGGCGTTACCGGTGCAGCTCCCAAGAGAGGAGTGGGAACCTCTAATTTGCAGTGAGCATTCGAACATTCCACATGGCTACTCGCAGTGGCGTTTTGCCGTTTCTGGCGGAACCTTGAGGGTAAGGATTCAGTCTCCTGGCTCCGCCAAATGGGAGTTGGCCAGGAGACGTCATAGACGAATCTGGCACGAGCTTTGTTAGATTTTTTTCCACGTTTAAGGTTAGTTGAATTGAAGGTGGATGGGTTTCCAGCCCCTCACACCGGTCCAGAGCCCCCATTTGGCCTCTGTGGTGGCTATAAGCGCTCTGAGGGGTATTGGTCTCCCCCTATGGCATTGCACAACGTTAGCGTCCGGCACCACCGAGGGGGTAGAGGGTTGTTTTTTCCTTCTGCAAAGTGCACACACACACACGTTAACAATTCCTCACGTTTGAACTCGACAACGGTGTGGAGAGCAGAGGGCTTCTTCTTGAGATATTTGGATAAGAAGCACGGCTCTCTAGATTCAGGGAAGGCGAAAAGGTAAAAAACTAAAAACAATACATCACGTCAATCAAACATCAGATGGGAGAATACACATTCTACGATCAGGGTGCTGCTTGAAACGTCGCCCCGGCAGGATGTTAAAATGTGACAGCGCCAATTGAGCGCCGGGTGCAGCAAAAAGCGCCGTGACAAGCGACACCGCAGCCGCCGCTGCCACCGCCGCGTGGAGGCGGGAGGAGTGGGCCTCATTAATAACGGACACGCGCGGGCGCCGTTCATTCCCGGCTGCCTTTTAATCAATGTTTTACTCTCATTTTCGCCTTTATTGTCACATCCGTGGCTGGGTGTAGCTGACTTTTTTTTTGTTGCTACAAAGAAATGGCAAAGCAAGCTCTGGCTAAAGGTAGCAGGGTGCGTTAGGATTGGGTCTGGCAAGAATCCTCTTCTGAGCCGGTAATTGGTTTCCATTATCCATGCAGTGGCCTTACACTAATCTGCACCTTCCATTACCGTAACAAGCATGGGCAATTTGAATGGCATGATATTACGTTTTCATATCTTTTTTTTTGTCCGTGCAGAAAAACCAGGCAATTACGGGATTTCATCTTGCAATGTGTAGATTGACAGCGCGCTCCGGCAAAGAGGCGGTTCATAAGCTGTTCCGCTCTGCCATAGCAGCACCATTGTGACCTGAACACCAAGACAACCAGCACCGTTACAGTTTTAATTAACACACAAGCAGTACTTTGCGTTTGGGTGCGTAGCGACACGTGTGTAAGCGCGTAAGCCAGTCGAGATCGTAATGCGTCATCCACAACTCACAGGGGCAGAATGAAATAATAATGTCCTTGAAATGTATGCAGGCTCTAAAAAACTACACGTAATCGATGTGATACACCTCTTTTAAAGCATGCTCTGAAGGTCATATATTAATGGCTGTTGTTTTATTATTGGTGTGGTTAAACAACTAAACACATTTACTTAGGTACAGTATGGTTTTATTCTGCTGTGGGCCAAGACTTGATTAAGCATCACGAGAGATGGCAGTGGCGGATTGACCAAGGCTGATGATGTTCATCGTGATGATGATGATGATGGTGGGTGACACCACCGCCGACGATTCTAACACGAGTGTCTCTTTTCACAAATCAGATGGAGCCGTCTCACAAGCTGTGCCCCGTACCACCCCCACTGCTGCTCGTGCTAAGCCCAGAAAGGTCAAAGACTCGGAGGGCGATTGAGGATTCCCGTGAAAATTACATCCAGTTAATCTCTGAGCTTGCTTTAGAAATCCAGATAAAGCCCGCAGCCTTGGATTATATATATTGAGGCTATGTCTTCCATATTCGTTGTATCCTCCGTGCCTTTGTGCGAGAGCGTGTGTTTTGTCAACACTGTTAAAGTTCCAGCACATCGACCGTTCCCCACGGAAAGTCACCTTGAACAGGTGCGCATTTCCACTTGATTGTAGACAATATTGAGTCACAATGGGACATATACTGGCATCGCACGATGCCCTTCATTGGGATGTACGCTAAGCCGCTTACAATCATTAACTTTGTTATTTGCAACAATTCTCTTCTCATCAGTTTGTATTCAACAGTGTGTCAATGGTAAATGTGCGCAGCTGCGTCGAACGACTCGGAAGTTCGCGTGCAGTGTATCTTCATGAATGACGAACGGAACAACGCCGCTTGCGCGTAATTTGAGTGAGTCCCGCAAGAAGAATGTCGTGCTCCACCGAAAAGGAGCTGAATGCTGGAAAGAGCGAAAACACAAAAAAACGACACCAACGATAGGACGACAAAAACGCTAAATTCCTGCGGATAACCCAATGTGGGAGGCATGATAACGGTAACGCAGTGTAAAACAAGGGAAATGCACGAGAGTACATGCTATGGAAATATGCGTTTCGAAGTGCTGCAAAGAAGATACCACGATCGTGAGAGTGTAACTGCAGAGATACCTGGTTTCGCATTGCAACCGCCCCCCCCCCCCCCGGGGGAGGGGGGGGGGTCAAGGGGGGCCAAGAGTTTGGCAGCACCTCTGGGAGGTCGTATGCCTCTGAAAGTGCAGAATATCACAGGGGATAATGGTCCCATCAGTCTTCATACTCCATCGCAATGCACAACGCCGCGCGTCTTCATGATGTCGGCGCGTCACGGCAAGGGCAATACGCTGCGGTTGATTTGCTGGTGGAACCTTGTGCCGCCACCAGTAAACGGATCGTCACAGGCAGGGGCTCTGCGGTGAGAGCACACGACGGCGGTGAGCGCACACGACGACGTCCCTCCGTGCTCTGGCTGGAGGAACGAATTCCGGCACACTGCTTCTGGAATTCGCTCCCCTGTCGATTTTCCCCTCGTATCATGTCTCTTGTCTTCAAACAAAACAAAAAGCACCGAGTGTATTGTCGTACCTGTGCCTTTGCTTCTTCTGTTGTCGTAACTATTGTCGTCATCGTACCTATTGTCTATTGTCATCATCGTACCTATTGTGTCTATTGTCATCGTTTCTATTGTCTATTGTCATCGTACCTATTGTCGTCATCGTACCTATTGTCTTCGTACCTATTGTGCCTATTGTCGTCGTACCTATTGTCGTCATCGTACCTATTGTCTTCGTACCTATTGTGCCTATTGTCGTCGTACCTATTGT
>CM025627.2:2562484-2574909 GCA_014621495.2 Entosphenus tridentatus
ATCTTTGTCTTCGTGCGTGGTGCGTGTGTGTGTGCGTGGGGAGCGGTAGTGTAGCGGTTAGCGCTACGCTGCGCTACTAACCTGGCCACCCGGGTTCGATTCCCGCTCACGGCCAACACCAGTGACGATTATTTAAACCGGTCCTGGGCCTCCCCTAGGTCGACTCAGCCTCAAATGATAACCTGATGCGATGTGTAAACATCGCCACGAGGGAGACAAAGGCGGCCGGGCGTGGTGTTGGCCACCCACTCGTACGTGTGCCGTGCCGGTCTTTATAGGTGCTCGCTAACAGCACTTGCCCCTACAGTCTGCTCAGGCTATACGGGGGATCTTTACCTTTGTCTTTGTACAGCGTGTGTGGGTTGTGCGTTGTGCGTTGTGCGTTGTGCGTTGTGCGTTGTGCGTTGTGCGTGGTGCGTGACAGGCGCGAGACCGCGCCGTGTCATTTTCTGAAGCTTATGGAGGGGATTTGTGTTTATGAGGTTCTGTGCTGCTGGGCCTTGGGGAGCGGTGGGATGGGAGGTCACAACATCAAATAGCTCCGCCGACTCGGAAAATCCCAGAATGAACAATAACCACAGGGCAGAAAATCGCTTTAATCAAATTGAAGTCTAACTTTGCACTTCCCACTGCGTTATATATATAGCAATGAAATAACCGGATACTAACCTTCACCCACGCACAGGGTAACAGCAATGCCAGCCAATATTGGAGTTCAAAGGAAGAGGCTTGAGATATATGAAATTCACACTCCAAATGTCGTACAAATGTCCCAAGTTGGCACGATGCGCGAAACGAAAAAGTGTTTTCTCAGCGCTCGTTGGAAATAAAGTTTGGACATTTTGTCAGGAGCGTTATGAGACACGGCCACACTACCTGTGCCCAGGTGCTCATGGGGCCACTACACACAGCCTGACACACAGCTCACCCTACACACGGCTTGGCACTCAGCTCGCTCTACGCACGGCGTCAATTCACGGTGGCTCAGGGGGCATTGAGAAACAAACAACTGCTTACTATTTGCGAGAGGAGAGAAGAAAGCAACCCCCCCCCCCCCCCCCCCGAAATTTAATTTCGAGAACGATTTGTCCCGGCCACGTGGCTGTCGATGTCGTGGTTGCGTTGCGTGACGTGGGATGTGAGCGCGTCCCTCGGTGGTGCTTCGGCCATCAAGTTCAAGTTCATTTATTAGGTATAGCCATGTGAGCCATTCAGCTCTTGAATCGGGTGCAACCGCAACAAACAATAAACAAAAACATGAATAAGAAAACAACTTAAAGTGACTATGTGACTATGTGCAAACTGAAAATCCAGGAAAAAAACCCAGCAAAAATTCCAGAAAAAAGCACCATACACTAACGCTGTGTGCAGAAATCCCAGTGGGATGGAAGTCAAACAACAACAACCACAAGACAACTTAGATTAAGGCCATCAGTTTTACTTCGTACTACAACAAACAAACAAGAACAAATAAAAAAACGTGTTCGAAGTCACCAAAATAAAGCCATAAAAGCAATGTAACAGTGATCATCAGAAGAGCGAGTTGGGACTGGACACGCGGGTTCATGTTGTGTGGAAAGCGAGTCAACACAAAAAGCAGTCCTCCTGCGGTGCCCTTTCAATTAAATGGTTACTTCTCGGAGATGGGCGTTCCTTGTGATGCCGCTTTCACACAAGGCTCGGAGTCTGTGATGCGACATTCACGTGGCCTTAATAGGGTGTCAGATTTTAAAACGTTGCGATATCAATCTGATGCTGGTTCTCAGTAAAAGGGTCATACTTTTTTTTTCATCTATGACAATAAAGCCTAAAACTGGATCATCAGTGCGCACTGACTCGACCGGTATTCTGATTGTAAAAATAATATTTTTTGAAGTGAAATATAAAGGTGTAAAATATTTGTAGATATTAAGTGAATTATTTTTAAACAAAAGTTTGTGGTGAAATTCATAGTTTTCTTTCGCACTAGCTGCATTCATTAAAATCTGTAAGTGACGAGAACACCTCGGCATAACAACAAAATAATAGCCTAGGCCGAAAACAGTACACCTTTAAAAACAGGGACGGAATCTCCGTCTCACACAGCACACAAGTGGCGCTGTGCTCTTGTATACCCACGTGGTTTTACGGCCTGCACCATTATTTCTGTTGTGATGGTTTTTTTTTCTTCTTCTTCTTGCATTACAGTATTTAGAGCAGTGGTTCTTAACCTGGGTTCGATCGAACCCCAGGGGTTCGGTGAGTCAGTCTCAGGGGTTCGGCGGAGGTTAAGACACACATATGATTGTGCACCAGTAAAACATATAACCTATGTTTTGAATTTGAAAAAATCACATTTTATTTTTCCAATTAAGAAGGGTTCGGTGAATGCGCATATGCAACTGGTGGGGTTCAGTACCTCCAACAAGGTTAAGAACCACTGATTTAGAGATTGTATTCATAGCCAAGCTAACTGGCCCCATAGTGTGGCATGTGGCGACTCAAACATAGATGATTCCCAGAGGCAGATTTTGCAGCAGTGAGCATTGGTGGCTATACTGTGCTGGGATTTTTGCACACAGCGGTTTTTTTTTTTTGAAGATTTGCTGGTTTATCCAAGATGTTTCTGTTGCGCGTCGTCGCTTTAAGATGTTCTCCGTTCATACTTTGTTAGTTGCGGTTGCACCCGACTTAAGAGCCGCATGGCTCACAGGGCTATACCAAATACATGAAACTTGAAACTTGAGTCCTCATGAGGACCAAAGCAGTCCAACAGTTGTCTACTTAGTACGTCACTGCTGCTATCAGTCGGTCGCATTTGCTCAAATTTATTTTGATGGTGACCTTAGGCAAGAGTATGACAATGAACTTCAAAAATTGCTGCTGGGTTTTCGTGCATAATACGCAGAGGCTGCGTGCCGAAGGCCTGATGGGTCAACCCATTCACCTTGTCCGTTTCAATTTCACTGCTGTTAATGCGCTGTTCCTGCTGCCACATGAGGAGACGAGTCCAGTCCACTGGTTCATAACCAAATCCATCCTTTAAAATGTTCTGTTATGTGCTCAGAAGCATGCGACTCATTTTTGCAGCCCCACTCAGAAGGCTGCGTCCCTGTGACTCATCCAGTGATGGACTGTGACAAAAAAAATTATCCGCCCAGGCATTTGTAAACACACCGGCCCCAAATTCGGGCTGTGGGCAATTATTTCTTCATTTAATTTTTTAAAATGGGTTGTGCGACAAACTGTAGGACAAGCAGCTAGATTTGCGATGTGATTATGTAATCGCGTGATGTTTTCCGTGTAATGTCATTGGCCCATTTAGGCTGGGTCCAAAACAACACAAATGGGCCGATGAGGAAGAATCTTTGAGGCTGCTGAATTATGGGACTTAATGCCAATTGGGAGTGTAAGTAAACAATGAAGCGTACACATTTTAAGAAATAAAATATTTTTCCTAAAAAAATTCTATAAATAAATATTCATATATCTATATTTTTACTCTGATCACATTATTTAGCAATTTTCCCTACATAGACTGGCCCACCGGGCCTCGAAATCGACCGGCTCCACTGGGCATTTGCTGACCTGTAGCCAGTCTGGCCCTGTGCTCAGGGCAAGACTGCACCTCGAGGTACACGGATATCATGATTGGTACGTACGGTGCGAAAGAAGTTCAACATGCATACATACATACATGGCAGCTGCAGCACAGGGTCGGAAGACTCAGGGAGGGTTGCCGGGGGGGGGGGGGGGGCGAGCTTAACAGTGCTACAAAGCCATGCCCACGACCGGCCTGGGCATCTGTTGGAAGATATTGTTCAACTGGGCAAGCTGACGAGGAACATGTTGACTTCACGCTGCCACGCGTGTCAGACAAGACGTGGATTTTCTGGTGAAGGGCGAATTAAGTGGCGGCTTGGAGAGAACGCCGGGCTGCTGCTGCTGCTGGCGTTGTTGTTGTTGTTGGTGCGGGCGCGTGGGAGTCACACGGCGCAATAAGAACACAAATACAACTCAATTATATCATTACTACTCGCTCACATGGTTACAGTGACATCATGCGTTGAAGATTCTGTGTGCAGCAGCGTTTTGAGCGACTGCCAGGGTGGGCCGGAGAGAGATGTGCGGGTCGGCTCGAAGGCCGGTGTGCGTGAGCTAACCTCGTGGCGTCTGCCTGGGTGCCACCAGGGACGGATTAAGGCACGGGGCATAGGGGCTGCAGTTTAGGGGCCCCCGCCAACTGGAGGGCCTCCAAAGATTAAGTGAAAAGTTATTTTCAATTTGTGAACGCTGCATTTTGTTTGTTGTTAGCCTTGTAAAAATGGATTGTATTTTTCTTTAACTTTCTTTTCCTTTTGAAAATATTCTTGGGGGCATCACAGTGCCTGTAGCCCAGGGGCCTACAAATCTCTGCCAAATGGCGGTGGGTTTCTAAAGGAGTTTTCATTTCAAAGAAATGACAAAGAACCATTTCTTTGGAACTGCTCTTCGTTTTGTGTATAGTTTGTTGTCCTTCCCCATCACCTCCAATTCGCACAGTTGGCTACGTACGGTGCGAAATGAAGTTCAACATGTATGCGTATTGAATGTCCAGGTGAGAGGCATCTGGGGAGGAACTAGATTATTTTTTTCCAGGCCTTAGAATCAGGCTGTACACGACACTGACACGTACCATTAGCGGTGGGAGGAATGCGCCTTGATCTTTAATTACAGCGAGCTGAGAGGGCGCGGCATTCATCACCAACAACCGGGAAAGCCAGTTTATGCTCTTCAGCCATCACCGTTGGTTAATAGTAATTGCGGCGAAAGAAGATCTATCGCGTTGATAGGCCCCATTGAGAACACGTCTTCGGGAGCTGCGTTTACGCGAGGGGGAATAACGGTGCGAGGTAGCGCCAGTGTTGACATTTTGTCTCGATTATGAACTCCTCTCGCGTCTAAAGAGAGGCTCCCGCTCCCCTTTGCGGGAACCGGTTGTCTTTTTGTCCGAATCCCTTCCTGTGATGTGCTCTCAAATGACACCGCGGCGACTGATGCCTTTTGTGCCGAGTTATTTGACGAGTGTCGAGCCCAAAGACCCCGAATATTCTCTCCGGGTGCACTTTGAGTTTCCCTTTCTCCTCCAAACTTGCCTCCAAGTTGAAGCTGATTGAAACCTTTGCGAGGGTCAAACCTAATTATTATTCTTTGTTGCGATTACTTTGTTGTTGTTGTTTGTGCTTTTAGTTTTGGTGCCATTTCTTAATTTGTTTATTAGTGTTTGATTTTGCATGGTAGGAGTTGGGTTTTCATTTGCTTGATAGTGGCTACATATGAGATTTGGTCCTCATATGTGATTAATGCACGGCGTTATGGGATGTTATTAGCATGAATTAGGCCATATAAAATGAAAGTATTGTCATTATCATGAACGTTCGGGTTTTAAATGCACATGCAGCACAAAGTATTTGCCGCCGTGAAATAAATTGCAGGAACCCGCAGCCCGCGCAAGGTTGCCTTTGCTGAATTTTAATACCACGACAACCGCTAGCAAGAGTCCCCATCACGTTCGGTGCGAATTCACGGCCGAGTAGAGAAATTAAACCTGCCAAGACGCGTGACATATAATTCATAACGGGATTGGCATGGAAATTAGCGATGATTTTGCAACTCAGCGCGAAGGGTGCTCAAATAAAGGCCGATGCTCCCAACGCCAAGGCTGTGGCAAGCGTGGATTGGGCCTCATCAGGCAAATGCGAAAAGAGAAAAAAATACAGTGCCAAATTGCCTCCTTAAATTAAGCACCAGTTAACATGCGATCGTACAGGCCATCACTTAGAGAGGAGCAGCTGTTGGGTGTCTGCAAGTGACGGGCGCGTGAAGAGTGGGGAGGTTCGGGGCCACGTTTAATCCTAAAGGTTTTTTTTTGCCTTGTTTCTATGGCAACTGGGAACAGTGACTCTGCCAATTGAGTACTGGGCCAATACCAGCCCGGTTAGTGGCTCCATCGACTCGGTCTCAATGCCCTCCTCCATCCCCCATTCCCTCTCTCCTCCTCACCCTCTGTGGCCTATGAATGGGATTCACGCAGAAAGCTTATTTTTTTATCCTTTATATTAAGTTCACTTGCTTGCTTGCTTACGACCGTGCAAATCTTTCGGTCGTTTTTTAACCCACTTCTCGTGATCCAATCGAGCTGACATTTTCCACACAGACTCGTTGTGTGTGACAATTAATGTTCGTGAAAATTATTTTCCAAAATGTTGCACTTTTTAGGACAAAAATATTATATTTAATTACCAATTGCTTAATGCTGCCATGCAATCATCTGACCCATAGGTGGCAGCCATCTCAAGCCAGAGGACGAGAGGACTCGAGCCGCCACACATATAAAGGATTTATAGTGAAAAACTTTGTTTTTACGGGTTAATTTTTTTGTATCATAAACAAAGAGTTCAATGTAGTTAAGTGTTCGGACCAGGGTCACGTGGTTGCAGCGGTAGAGCAGGCAGCTCGCAGTCTGAAGGTTGTGAGTTTAACACGTAGGCTTTCGCGACCAATATTATTCATAATCAACGTTTTTGGTTTCACACTTCAACACACCGGTGGGCTAAAGCAGTGAACTATTTGTCTTTTGTCAACGTGACACTTTTTTTCTGATTGGCCGTGTCGGGTGGTGGAGGGTTACGACACATTTATAAATAACGCGATCTAACCCAAAAACGTTGATTATGAAGCTTGTGAGTTGAAATCCTGGTTTGGGGAGTTGATTTGGCCCGTCGACCCTCGGAGGTCGATAAAATAAGTTACACTTTGTAGTGAAATCAACAGTGGCTTCCCTATGGATACTAACCCTGCCCTAGGAATGTGGACTTGACACCACTGACTCAGGGCTGTAAACAGGAGATGAGCACATGGTCACTAATTTGTGCAGGAAAGCACTTTGACCTCCGTGGATTTTCACGGTTATGCTGTCTGGCTCTCTGGTGTGTTTTCGGATGGTACTGCGTTATTGAGCATGATGTCCGACGTTTAACGGCGTAGGCTGGGAACAGTTAATCGAAAAACGGATCTGAACATAACCGCCACGAGCTATGTTCTCAACACCTGGCAAGGAAGTCGAACCGAGCGAGCGGTGATGTCACGGCACGGGGAAGTAGGGCTGAACGATTAATCGATTTTAAATCGAAATCTCAATATTACTTTCTTATTGGAATTGTTTTTTTTATGATTATAACTTTATTTATTTAACTTAATTGTTCTATGTTTGATTGTTATGTTTTAATGATTTTTTTATAATTACATGTTGGAAGCAATTAATATCTTTTAAGTTCTCATCCTTGCATTAGAATATATAGACCAGTTCATATTTTGATGGTATCACGTGATAATGCCCCATCACACGTTTCCAATCTATTAAACACCGTGAATATTGAACCGAAGCTTGACTTTAAAAAATGTGATCGCGAATCAAATCGCAATATCTGTCAGAAAAAAAAATTCGCGATTACATATTTTTGATATTTTCCCGAAATCGTTCAGCCCTTACAGGGGGAAGGGCGCGGCTCGCGCCGTGAGGCCGACAGTGCTGGGTCGGGATTGATTTGGCGGAGCTGCCATGACAACCACCCAGCGGAGCCAGCGCCTTCCTCGCCGGCCGTGCAGACGGGGCCGTCTGTCTTCTGTCCCAGAGCACGGGACATTTGACGTTCGTGTCCACGAACACCGTGGCTGCTTCGCTGACACCCCCCCACCTTCACCCCGGAATCGTGGCTTTAATGGGCCGGATGACCAGTGCTATGTCTTGGGTCAAGGGTGATGCCAGATTGTTCTGCGCTTGTGTTCCCAGCTTCAGCTCTTGGTGTATAGCACATTAGTCAAATATATCATCGCAATCATCGTAATCATCATCAGCTATTGATTGTCTCCTGCTGTATGAAGGTCGCCCGTGTTAATTACCATATCCCGTAGCTCCGTGAAACAACAATCTATCCAACTCCTGCACATCCCTCGATCTTATCGCTAGCAGCACGGGTCTGAGCGCAATTCAATTAAAATAAAATATATTCCAAACCAGTGTTGTTATATTTCGATGTCTTTCCGACAGACCTGTTCTTCACCTGAGGATGGCTGCTTGCGTTGTGGCCGAAACGTCGTGAGAATTATTTTATGTTTTATTATTTATAATTTTATTATTTCCCTTCTACGTGACTTTACCGAAAGAACCAAGAAGATGAGTGTTGTTATTATGAACACATGTAGACTGTATATATGAATTCAAACACCATCGGTTTTGAATTATTTAGCTATTTTATTGTATTCGTTGGAAACAACGTAAGAACATATTCGTCGAGTGACACAAAACAAGAACAATAGTTTAGTTGGCGCCTCTGAGGAAGCTTCTGGATGAAGATTTCTTACGGAAACCAGAGTTATCTTGGAGATGTGAAATATTATTTAAATGTTTACGTTGGCATCTCTCGCCCCCAACACGAACGGCACCCATTCCAGTGGCGAGATGTGAACTCCCTCGCCTGCACACAGGAGGTCGTGGGTTCGATCCCGACCCTGATGCCTGTTGTATATTTGAAGTTTGCGCGTTCTCCCCGTGGTCGCGAGGATTTTTCTCCGGGTCGTGCATTCCCCCCCCCCCTCCACATTTAGCAACACACGTTCAGAGTATTTGGCCGCTACTATAAATTCCCACACGATAAGCCACTTCGTTGAGCCACCATTCGTGGCCAGATCGCTTCCGTAACAAAGCTGCGTCGTAATTTTCTCTCAGCAATTCCCCGAGCTTGCAATTGCATGGAAGTGCAAACAATTTTGGATGGAAAGCTTGCTATTCACAGACCCCCACACACACACACGCGCGCTCAAAAAAACTGACAGCGCCGAACCCGTCTCCATGGAAACTGGCACGGCCGCCTCCCTGCGCGTGCGTTTCTCGAGCGGCACGGTGATTAAACGCCGCACTGGAGCCCCCCCCCCCCACTCTCTGCACCGGCGACGGAGCCACGCGCAGCTCACCGATCGGGTGCCACCACGCAACCAACGCCTCGAGGCGTCCGGGACGACGTCGGATCGGCCAGGAAATGTCCGTGCACGTTTGCACGTCAACGCTTTGCACTTGCTTGGGTTTAAGAGTTTTAGCGTGTGTGTGTGTGTGTGCATAACTTATTTATCTGACATCTTCATAGACTGTGAGATATGGGGGGGGGGGGAACTATTACGCGAGAAAATGATCTCTTTTCGGGAAAGGGGATGAGACAATATGAGCCTGGCTGTGGCATCTGGCAGGCTGTGACGTTGCAATTTATCAGTTCAATTTATCAGCGAGCTGCTATGAGACCTGCGCTAAAACGTCTGCTGCACGGGTCGCATTTCTCACCGCTGCTTTGCGCGTACTTCACACAGCCGCCGGCACCGCACGCACGAGGGCACTGGGCGGGCACGTTAATGGGAGCACAACGAGCTGACCGCCAGCCCTGGCCACTCCTCGCGGAGCCTGACTCACCGGAGGAGAGAGGCCGGAACACGACGCAGCGAGACACGAGGGAACATGCACGCGTGCAACGCAAGCCCTTGCATTCATCCACTGCTGGGTGAAGGCCTCCCCCACGCCGTCTGAGCCGTGGGTCACTGCGGGTTGGTGAAGGTGGAGAGCATGGAGGACGTGTGAACGCAGAAGTACGGTTCCACCGTGGATTCCGCTGCGTTGCCCTCCGTCGCCCACAGCGTAGCCCCCCGCGGCAGCCTGTAGCACCTGTTATGCACGGTGGCCTCCCATCCAGAAGCTATGCAGGCTAAACTCTGCTGAGTAGCGGCTGAGATCTGACAAAATTGGGTGCATTGCAGGTGATTTGGTCACAGGCAAAACAACACTTATGGGCCACTAACATGTCATCTGCCGCCCTTCGCGTGGAATCCATTCCTCACATATGAATTTGGCCGTAACTCTGATCTGTTACTTTCACGAGAAAACCCCACGTCTAGAAGTGAATCTTCTGACCTCCCGCCCAGCATACAAATTGCCTCACTTCATAGGGCCCATGCAGCGATTTGAATTTCATTTAGAAACCAAAGGGACTTAAAAAATTGAACATGTCCCTTCGCAACGGAGGGGTAATGCCACTAACTTCTGAAAGCGTCGCCGCCACCGCCGCCACAGGAAACGTGTGAGAGTTACTCCCATGAAGCCACGAACCTCACAGACTCTGCACAGGCATTGCGACAATTCGCTCTATTTGAAGTAGTTTATTTCTTTTTATCTGTTGGTGGAAAACTTCCACCCGCATTCACGTACACAGTGTCAATATGGCAGGGGCTACACAGTGAAAGCTTAAGCCAAGATCCATGCCCCGTAACTCTGTTGTTTTTACGCAGTCTCTAACTCTTATTCCACACTGTCTCTCTCTCTCTCTTTGGGCTCTCTATTAATGTATTACGAAGAAGGTCCAATGGCAAAATATTGCCTGTTATATACTTTTTTCATTTTAAGGTCACAGTGTTATTGACGAATGTGTTACAAATGTTGTTTGCGCTTGAGCACCATTGCCATCGCAGCAACATCACCAGCATCACCAAAATATTTGTTCAGTTGATTTTTATTGATAGATCAGCTGTGCGCACCGGCCTATCCGATCCTATTGAGAGACTGATATTGCATCGAGAGACAAACCAAGAAGCAAAATGAAAAGAGGCATGAATTGAGATAGAGGTAGAGACAGAAAGCGGCATGGAGAGATGCACGGAAGAGAGAGAGAGAGACACACGAATAGAGACAAAGACAGAGATACAGACATGCACGTGAAGAGACACGGAGGGAGATATCATCTATACACAGGAACAGACAGGGTCACGTGTGCTCGCCACATGGCCCCTTTGTGGTGTGGAGGCAGCGGTGTGGCCAGGGAGCAGTTCCTGACTTGCAACACGCTGAGGTTGGGCACCTGCCGAGCCTTTGCAACGGCTCTGCCACCACCAGTGAGTGTTCGTGGCACGGGCGTGCGCGCGCGTGTGTGTATGCATGTGTGTGTGTGCATGTGTGTGTGCATGTGTGTGTGCGTGTGCATGTGTGTGTGCGTGTGTGTGTGCGTGTGTGTGTGCGTGTGTGTGTGCATGTGTGTGTGCGCGCGCGCGCGCGCGTGTATATGCGCGCGCGCGTGTGCGTGTGTGCGCGCGCGTGTGTGTGCGTGCGTATGCTCCGGCAGTGGTGTGTCCGCAGGGATTTGCTCCTGCGTGAGCTCAGCTGCGAGCACGGGCAGGTGGGGTGAGTCAGCGTCCGCTGGCGCCCTGTCACCGCCGGCGTGACGCTCGGATCGGGTTCGACGTGACTGTGGAAACGAGGCCAGAGGACACACCGGCGCTGGGGGCATGGCCCAGGGGGGTGATGCCTGCCGAGTTCAGAGCATTGAGCCACCGCCGTCGCCACAGAGGCGTCAACGTGGGTTTCAGCCAACTGTGTGGTGGTGTAGCCCGGTGGTTATCGGCCCTGATGCAAGGGATTCAATTGGCCCCTCTGTCCAATTCCCCTCCTCTCTGTAGTCCAGTGTTTGGGCCCCTCTGGCCAATTGGCAGTTGCACCGCCTGCACACGCCGTTGCTACGCCGCTGCACACTCTGTGATTAATCAGAGTTCTCAAACGCCGCGAGTTGGATGGCAGCCAGCCGAGCCACCAATGACTTCATAAAAGTTGGCGTTTCACTTAATTTGGCTCATTCCAGCTCTGAGGTTTCAACATTTAAACTCGATCGATACGCGGTGAATGCTCTTTCCTGGGCATATAACAAAGCGTTTGTATATACAAACGAAGTATACTACAGATGCCTCATGAAGTGACTTCAATCCCATTTCTAAGATGACATCTTCCAAATCGAATTGTCTTCATCTCATGGTGTAATGCTAACGGCGCATTACGATAATTGGATTCATCATTCGTGAGCGACACACGTAATTATACCCACAACGAGTCCATAATGGGCACCTATCATGGCCAGTGTGGCACACAATGGGGGCGGTGTGGCCAGGACCCACCTAGAACTTGCCTTCCCAGAGCGGTTGTTTCCGCGCCGGATAAGGTATGGCATTTACGGCCGAGTCCACCCCGGGGAGCGCCAGGAAAGCTTCAACTGCCACGTGCATCTGATGCAATCCACGATCAGGACCCGACCGTGGGTTTGCAGGATTGTACTCGACCACTGAACTCCGACTCCTCACGCGCACACTCACAGACGGGGTGGGGGGGGGGAAGCTTTGCTCAGTGGTCAACACGACAGAGAACGGCGCACAGCCGCCCATGCCCTCGACACTGCTGGTTTGTCAATTCACAGCTGAGCGTGGCTCGGCCGCTGTACGCCAGGCCTCTCCGCTGCACCCGCTGCTCACACCACAGCACTGAACCACGATCCGGCTTGCCGCCACGGCACTGGGCCGGCAGCCTCATGGGCAACGGCGTCTATTTG
>CM025627.2:2575309-2587790 GCA_014621495.2 Entosphenus tridentatus
CTCCGAAACGTCGTGATTTTTATTTTATTTTAATTTTACTTTTATTATTTTTATTTTTTATTTTTTTACCTACGTGACTTTACCGAAAAAAATCTAAGAATAGGATATACACACACACACATTTCTCTTTTTGGTAAGTTATTGAAGAATGTGTTGAGTTTGTATTAACTGTGCACGCACACCACCAAGTAATTTGAGACGGACGCCATCCAGGCTTCCATTCTACGCTCGTCCTTGTGGAAGAGATACGTGGATGACACGTTTGTCATCTGGCCACATGGCCGACCGGCTCTGAAACAATTCCTCAACCACATCAATTCCATACACCCAGCAATCAAATTCACCACTGAGATTGAAAAGGATGGCATGCTACCTTTGTTGGATGTCTTAATCAACAAGAAACCAGATGGCTTATTGAGCCACTCTGTCTACAGGAAAGTAACCCATGCTGACGCCTACCTAAAACCTGATTCCCACCACCATCCATCCCAGAGGAATTCCCTCATTAAAACGCTACACCATAGAGCTCAATGTATCTCCGACCATGAACACCTGACCAGTGAACTCAAACACGTACACCCGGCTCTCAAGGTGAATGGATATTCTGACTACTCAATCCGCAAAGCCATCACCCCAACCGTGAGGAAGGAGCCATCAGAAGATCCAATCAAAACCATCACCTTGCCTTACATAGCAGGGATTACCAAAAATATTTCCAAAATCTTGAACAAACACAAGATCCAGGTCCGATTTAACACAGTGCATAAAATTTGTGATCTGATTCCGTCTGTGAAGGACAAGATTCCTGACATGTAATACCCCGGCGTCTACAAACTAAGCTGTATCTGCGGCAGCAGTTACATTGGGGAAACTAAGCGACATGTCTCGGACCGTGTTCGTGAACATAAGGCAGATCTGAAACACGGCAGGACCAATACTTCTGCCATGGCTGATCATTACTTTAATGCGGCTGGCTCACATGAAATTGATTTCTCTAAGACGATGGTACTTTGCAAGCTGACTGGCTATCAACAAAGATTCGTTCACGAAGCCATCCATATATACAGACACAGACACAATTTCAACCGAGACGACGGTTTTTAACTCAGCAATCATTGGAAAGATGTCATCAAGCACTTTGGGTCATGACTTGAATTTGTGTTTTCTTGTCAGTCAACCTCTACCGTCAGCAGTGTGGATGAGTGTAGTGAGGTGCAATGCCCCCCCTCCCCATCTCTACCCCCCTCTCTTCCCCCTATCTCTACTCCGTCCCTCCCCCATTGTATAACGCTTTACTTGCACTTGTGGTGCTTTGCTCCGACATTGACGGTGGCTGCCCCGCCCATGCTTTTGACGCCGCACAGCTTTGCTCACTCTGAAAGCCCTCATCACAAGCAGTTGCATTTAGAGGCTTGCCCACTCTTTTCTCTCTGCCTGATGAAGACCGCTTGTGTTGCGATCAAAATGTCGTGGGTTTTTTGCCTTTTGTTATTTTCAAATTATTATTTGTATTTTTAATTTTTATTTTATTAAATTTTATTATTTTATATTTTTATTTTATTTTCAATCTACGTGACTTTACCGAAAGAACCAAGAATAAGTACACCTCTTACAACGCAACAGCACCGGCGTCACAATGTTCTTGTTTTTGTTTAATACCGTGTGGGTTTAGAGATTGACGCAGCAAAAACTTTGTCAGTCACGAATTGTGTTGGGAAATCCAGGCTTGGCTGGACTGAGCCGTATTTTTGCGAAGTTTGATTTGCGAATAAATGCGTTAGAACATTGGCTCCTGAAAGTTTATACGATGCCGACTGAGTTTTAATAAAATTTTCCAAATTTGCCGCTGGTCCATAACCAAAGATTGAGTTCTATGGAGCATAACTTAATAAACTACCATTACAAGTAAAACACAGTGGTGACAATAAAGACATGAACTCGCTCTTGAAACGGTTCTTCGGAAGGATGCATTGCCTCCCACATTATTTCGATGGCAAGTGACATTTCGTTGTTCACATTTAGTTCTGGTAAACAGATATTAATCGGATATTAATTATTTGGTGACATTTGAGCCGCGCCTTATTCATCTCCTCCAGACGCAATCTGCGTGACTTGCAAATTGCCTAATATTCCAAAAGCGCCTAAAAGTTTCGAACATTTGGCTTTTCTTTGTGCTTGCAATATAATTCTGCTATTTTAAATTTGCAACAAAAAAACACATTTAAAAATATACAGTCTATGTTAAATGTGAGAGCCAGAATCCAGTGCCTTGAGTTTGATTTCCGGCCTCCAGCCACAGCTAACATCAGTATGTTGAACTTCTTTCGCAACGGTACGTAGCCAATCGTGCTAATCGGAGGTGCAGCAGCAAGTCGAATGATATCTGGAATGAGACGTAGAATCTTCTCCATTCACCCACCCAGAGTACTGCTCGCGAGTCGCACCTATGAGGGCTGGCACTGCGCGGCAATGCACTGCGCCACCCATCTACTCACATTGTCCAGTTTGGTGAAGTATAGTCAAACATGTTCAATGACCAACATGGTATGCATGAGCCCTCATCCAGCAGTGGATTAACACATGGCTGTCAATTATAATAATACATGACATGTATTGCTATTAATTACACATACAAATACTAAAATTCATAATAATGGCATTATTAATTCATTATTAATAATAGCAACATGATCAAGGTTTTTGGGTTAGATCGTGTAAGTATAAATGTGTCATAAACCTCCACCACCCGACACGGCTAGTAAGGTTTGACACGTAAACAAAACGTGGCAATTAGTTTCTATTTCAGCCCACCGGTGTGTTGGAGAGTAAATCCACAACATTTTCTATTTGAGTACGACGTTTTGCTGGTCATTACATCCAGCATCATCAGGCGATTTGCCAGAAGAGTGAGGGTTATGACACATTTATACTTACGCGATCTAACCCAAGAACCTTAATCATGAATAATATTGGTCGCAAAAGCCCACGTGTTAAATAGCGACATGTTTACTCCAAATTGGTCTGTCATTTAATGAGCATATGATTTATAGCCACTTGGTAAATCGGCAGTGATATTACTACAGATTGACCCACTTTCCGAAAACAAGTATCTGGAGACCAAAGCTGTCCACAAGCACGCAGGTCGGCTGGGTTAATGTCCCGCGTATGGATTTTGACGCTGCATTCAATATGCAGAGGGTTTTTTTTTGGCGGCCCCCCCCCCCCCCCCCCCCCCCCCCCAGAACTCTGCTGATGGAGCCAGGGCTGGTCCTGTGCTGAGAGGCTGCTACATCAAGCCAACGAATAATTACTCACGTTGGCCTCATTCTTGTGAGAGAGACAAATGCGTGTGTGCGTGTGCGCCAAGGCCGTAATTATGATATATATATTGGGGGGGGGACACATCCCCCCAAATATTCAAATATGCACAAAATGTCGCCCCCATTATATTGTTATAAAAATTTTTTTTTTTATATATATATGATTGTGTTTATGGTTGTACTTTATTAATCCATAATCTCTGCCATTACATGCAATGAAACAAGAAAAAAAAACAGAGCAATGTAATGCAATACACTTTTAGACATTATTGTAAAAAAAAAATCCATCCTATATGTTCGTGAATTTTTTAAATATTTTAGGCAGAAAATGGCAGGAAATTCGTTTGGTGTGCGCTCACCAACCAGACATGAATCTCCAAGTTGAGTTTCAATTTGTCCAGACATCAGTAATTATCACAAATTACCGCTTTGGTGTTGATAAACTCACTGGAAACATTGCGTCATAGAAAAAGTTGGTCCAGAAGGCACAAATGATGATGGATTCCAGAGATGCAGTTGAATTTATAATGTATTGATGAGTCTCAATTGTATTGCATTGCAAACTATTATTTTACGTGAAGAGACAGTCTTTCGTTAATTTATGAATGTGTTACCCATACTCTTCCAGGGTGGACTATCATGAGTTGTGACTCAAAAGGCAACTACCAAAATGTGGGGAGGTGGCCCAGTTGGTACGGCAATGAGCTGAGATTGTGGGCTCGAATCCATGTTTGAGGCACCCGTGATTAAACCGGTCTCCTAAGCAAATTGATATTTCATCCTGGTCACCAATGACAAAACAGTTCGCCATGCTCCATTTGGTTTGTCACTTTGTTCGACAAAATTGATCACTGAGAATTGCACATTTGAGTTTCACGACATCGTAATGAACATTTATCTGTACGTATGTAAGTATGTTGAACTCTTTTCGCACCGCACGTAGCCAACCGTGCTAATCGCAGGTGCGGGAAAAAAAATCTGTAGCAGAGCATGTTAGAAAGTTCAGCACCCCAGGTGTGGATTAAAAAAAGGTCACATGAAGAGATCTCAGAAGTAGCTCGTCATACCCCCTTCCTCATTCTGCAGTCCGCCTTAATGTTATTTGCACTGCTCTGCGAAGAGTTCCCGCCTGCAATGACACCATGCCGATAACAACAGTGGATTCTAGATTTGAAGTTTTCGTGACTGCAAGGATTCATACTCTTTGTTTTTTTCGGTAAAGTCACGCAGGTAACAAAATAAAATAAATAAAATAGAATACGCTTCGTTGTCCCCACCTGAAGAATGACGCTCGTGTTGCGCCCGAAACGTCGTGATTTGATTTAATTTTATTTAGTTGTTTTCATTCTATTTTATTTTATTAATTTTATTTTTTACCTAAGTGACTTTACCGAAAAAACCAAAGAGTAAGTAGCAACAATGGAGTTAACAATGCGGAAGAGGCGCATAAAATATAAAAATTCGGACATCCCCTTGACCATAACGCGGAGGAAATCCACACGCACGGCAGCGCCTCTCCTCCGCCTGTCTGGGCCAGATGTTCTGAGTTGCGGGAGGATCCCACAGGGCCACGCTGAACCGAGGCTATTACAGATGTATAATGATTGAGGCGATAATATATGTCTACGCACACACGCACACACACTGTGTGCGTATAAACCTCCGGTGGATAATACGTTGAGGGGAAATGAAATTGCGCTGAAAGTTTGAGCCGCTTTGCTTATCGCTCTTTCTCAACGTGCTTGGGGGTCGTCCATAAATGACGTCACGCACCTACGGGGGGGTCAGACATTAGTGACGATGTGTGACGAGGGGGGGAGGTTTGAGAAATGTGGCGTCACAACAAAATGCGCAACTTTAAATAAATATAATTGTTATAACAACACTAATTGTCTTAACAATGCTCCTACATCTTCTTGGTTCTTTCGGTAAAGTCACGTATTAAAAATAAAACATAATAAAATACAAACATGTTTTATTTGTATTATTTTATTATTTCCCTTATACGTGACTTTACCGAAAGAACCAATAAGATGAATCCCTGCAGTCACGAAAGCTTTAAATCGAAATTTAACACTTCTACAACATCAGAGTGCAGCGCCACATTAAGGGGGGGTCTGACTTTTTGTGACGCCGTGTGACGAGGTGGGGGGGGGTGGATAAAAAATCGTACAAATTCACGTGACGTCATTTATGGACGCCCCCTTGCCTGCTCATGCTTTTGGTGCAAACGTTCGCAGAGATCCTGGGCTCTTTGAAAACAAGAACAATGGCCGATGCCCAAGACCAGTGCTATGATTAGGCTGGGCAGGACGTGTATGCAAGCTGGAGGCGGAGGGCCGGGATTTCCGAGAGCACCATTCGAGTGGACTGCACAAGAGTGGCAAGCAAGGGGGGAGACTTGAGAGCGGATGGTGGTGGGAGGCTGTCAGGGCGGATCTTGAAGGTCACCGCGCACGTCAACCGTGCAGCTGCTGCGGGATCTGGCAGAGTGTAGAATGCATTTGAAGCGACCTGTGATGGCATCAACGGCTCTGGCCATGATGGCATCTTGAGGTATATTATTTTTATTACCAGTATTACATTTGTATTTGTTTACCCAGGAAAGCCTCGGCGGGGCCTCACGTCTCTTTTTCAGGAGGGTCTTGTGAATTGCTCGTAGCAGGAGGTGACGATTTCTATGTGTGTAGTTCCAACTTAATCATCTGGGGTAATCTTTTCAAATTTGGACCATGACGCCAGCAGGCAATAGCCTACCCTTGCCGATGACGTCAGGGGATCTTTAACGTCCACTGTGGAGCAAACGACACGTTAGTATGCTTATGGTTATTACACACCGCAGTAATAGCCAGGGGCGGCCGGTGGATTCGAACCGTGAACTTCTCCCACAAGCGGCGAACGGCGCGACCGCTGTGCAGCGTCACCGCCCAGAGATCCCGGACCAGATGCTTGTTTGTCCAAGTGAGCCCCATAAGAGCAGGGCGTGTTGTGTGCGATGGGGGCATGTATGTGTGTGCGTGTGTGTGCCTAAACACTATGGGGAGTGGTAGTGTAGCGGTTAGCGCTGCGCTGCAAACCCAGCGAGCCGAGTTGGATTCCCGCTCACGGCCAACACTAGAGACGATTTTCGGAATCGGTCCTGGGCCTCCCCTTGGTCGACTCGGTCTCAAATTGATAACTGGTGCAATGTGTAAACATCGCCAATATGGAGACAAAGACGGCTGGGCATGGTGGTGGTGGCCACCCAACCCCCTTGTGTGCCGTGCTGGCCTTAATAGATGCTCGCTAACAGCAGATGTCAAAAATAACATCTCATACAGGACCCGACCATTGAACCTCCCGGATTTAACCTTCCACGCCGCCAGTGGGTCGACCATCAACCGAATCAGGACGGGGCCACGTGGCCGATGCGGTCACGTGGTGATGCCACAAATGGCGCATCGAAAGATTCGGCGGCCCGTGAGTGTGGCCACGAATCCCAAGCCGTTGACCGCGTCGTAGACACTCCGCCACTTCTGCCGCGGTCTTCACCCCTTTAAAGGAGGAACGGATGAGATACAACTCTGCTTCTGAACAGATAATTGAGTGGATAACAAATCTGAAATGACATCTTTAATCTGCCGCTATTAATCCATACGAAAGAAGAAGACTAACAGCACTTGCCCCAACAGTCTGTTAAAGGTGGGGGGGGGGGGTAATCTTTGTTTTTTTGCCGAACCACTACTGCGTGTGTGCATGTCATGGGTGTTAATAATAGAAACAAAAAACATTGGGGATTGGCTCATAGCTGTGTGGTGGGTGGGGCAGCATGGGTAAGCTTTGTAGTAACTGGTGACAACTACAACTATAGTCGATCATCGATTATCCGGCGACTTCGGGTGGTGGAGAATTACGAGACATTTATCCTTACGCGATCTAACCCAAAAACCTTTATTATGAATAATATTGGTCGCGAAAGCCTACGTGCTAAACTGATAATCACTACTAATATTTTTTTAAATAGCTTATGTTTGCACATTCTTCTATGGCATTGTTTTTAGGTGTAGTTGTACGTTTTGTTGTGTTTTACATTTGTTTCCGATATTAAATTAGCATAAATAAACATACAAATAGACGAAAACATATCCTTCTTTAAAAAGTTACTGTGTTTACTGTTCCGTATTTACCACTCCAATCTCGAAGACTCTGCATGGGCTGATGTATATAGTGCAGTATTTCCATTGCTCAAGTTGTATGTAGTGTATAATGTACTTTATATAATATTTGACACTGAAATCAAGCGTAACTACTTTTTTATATTACGCACGTAGTGCCGATCCCTGGACCGGTACAACCTTTGGAGCGGTTTAGCCAGTTTCGCCGGCAGGGCCCTAGACCGCCATATAATGTTGGAAGCCGAATAATCGATGATCAACTGTAAATGTTCAGCTTCGCATTCGCGGGCAATCTCTTTGAAGGTTAAATTGCCTTTCGTAATCAGGGCGAGTGTGGAGCACCAGGCCTCTCGCCTAACACACCTCGACTCACGCTTTCATCTTAAGAGCAGCCCCCACGCAAAATCACATTACCCCCCGTGGTGCACGCCCGTCTGATCTGTCATGTGACACGGCAGACGCGTGCTGGTTGTGTGAGCTCCTGCTCAAATTAAATAGCATAAAATATTGCAATGCAATGCCAGTGGATTCATGTGTTTTTTATAGCATCTAATTTGACTGTATCTCGAGAAACTTTAATTGATTGTGCCTTCTGGACCAAATATTTTTTTCAAGCAATGTCTCAAGTCAGTTTATCAACAGAAATGCAGTAATTTGTGATAATTACCGTTGCCTGGACAAACTGAAACTCAACTTGGAGATGCATTCCTGGTTGGTGAGCACACACGCACAAACACATTTGTCTCTCTCCCAAGAACGAGGCCACTGTGAGTTATTATTCTTTGTTGCGACTGCAGTAATTGGCTTGATGTAGCAGCGACTCAGCACAAGACCGGCCCTGGCTCCATCAGGAGAGCCGTTCAGAGTTTCGGGGCGGGGGGGGGGCGGGGCTCGGAGGGCAGCTACAAAGGAAACCTCTGCACATTGAATGCAGCGTCAAAATCCATACGTGGGACATGGACATTAACCCAGGCGCCCCTGCGCGCAACGGTCCCAAAGTGACCTTTTTGGCCAAAATGGGTCAACGAGCTTTGGTCTCACAACACAGTGGCGCTTTAGGAGTGAACACATCTTTCAATCAGAACGGTAACAGTGTCTGTCAACATCAATCGTTCCTTCCATCAGCCCATTTGCGACGATGTTGTTGAACACATTTCCTGGCACGGTTCTTTTTCTTTCTGCCTGTGTCACCTCTTTCAACGGCAGTCCTTTATTATCACTCACCACTTGTGTAAGCGGTGGCCAGGAAGCGAATTAAAGTCGCCGGGTTTCTATTCCATTCTTGCGGATAATGGAAATTACGCCCAGGAGCTATATGTCAATGTCGACGTCTCCTGGCCACGAGAGGGCTTGAGGGGAGAGCGTTCGCGTCGTTTTGCTATGTGGGCCATACTTCGGGTTGTATGGCAACAATCGCACTACCGCGGCTTGGGTCTCTTAACTTCCCACGTATGAAGAGCGAAGTCGGCCTGGTGATGGGTGGGAGACGGTTAGCCCGCTACCCGCAGTGGCCCTACCTGTTACCCTGGCTTCATGTCACCTTCAACAGAACTAATATTGAGCGACGTGGCTTTTTTTCAGAAACGACCTGGCCACAAGGTGTAGCCCAATGAAGTGGCTCATGTGGACATTTATAGCGGCCAAATACTCGAAACGCACATTGACTCGAAATGTGAAGGTAGAAAACCAGAGGACCCGGAGAAAAATCCACGCGACCACGGATAGAAAGACACGCAAACTCCAAACGTACAGACGTCAGGGTCAGGATCGAACCCGCGACCTCCTGTATACCAGGCGAGGTAGTTAACATCTCGCTAGCGTGGCACCCGATTAAGAAGGCTCGTTTCATTGTGCAGTATGCGCCCCGTGCTTACTTGCATACAAACCTCGCAAAGAAGTTCTCCACGACCTTTAAAACCACGACGGCATGAGAAAACTCACACACCGTGCCGAATGTAGTGTGCACAAGAGTGCGGTGGTCAATTGAAAAGATGAACAGTTCCGGCTGAGAAAGCATTACACCGTTGTACATTCATGCAATTATATGAACCCTACTGTGACTGGTGCAAACACAAGCTTACATTTTCCAACAACGGGGTTGTACTTAAGAGCACGTACATACAAGCAGCATCTCAAATGCATCTTAGCACAGCGCTGCTGTACTGTGCAGCATACTGACACCAGCCTGCTTTGTAGACTAAGGTCGTGATCCACCGCAATGCATATACATTACATATACCCTGACTGCATTGGAGCAAATATTGTCAGTGAGCACATATTAAGGTCTGCACACCACACGGAGTATTGTGCCGAGCACCATTCTTGGCCATCTTTGTCTCCCGAGTGACGATGATTACACACACTGCACCCGGTACTTATTTAAGGCTGAGTCGACCTACGGGAGGCCCAGGACAGGTTCAAATAATCGTCACTGGTGTTGGCCGTGAGAAGGACGCGAACTTGCGCCACCGGGTTCGTAGTGCAGCGTGCAAACCACTAGGACAGCACTCCCCAGGTGACACACCAAACACACACACTAATGCGCGCACCATAAGGACATGAGGAAATTAAGTCTCCAGATTTGGAGTTTACCAATGCAGAAAATGACCACATCAAAGCAAGGCAGTTTCATGCAGCTAATGGAGCTGGAAAGCTGCAGCAACACTTCTGTTGTTGGAGGGCTGTTACTGCCAACCCAGCGAGTCCAGTACGAGAGAGATTCTGAAAGATGCATCAATACTACAATTTCAGGATGCAATTTGTGGGTACTTGTGTTCCTGGGTTGGTATAAAGGCCATCAAACTCTGCACATTGATGGATGCTGATGGACGCTTTAACTGCCACTGCAGGGGGATCCAATCATCGCATCCCAGTCTCAGTTTAATAATTGTTTTTGTTTACAACTGGCACAACTTATATAATTTAAAAAGTAAAGCTCTCCGAAGAGTGACATTTTGAGAGTTCATGTTTGCACAAAACTTGCAAACAACTGCGATCGGTTACACGTTCTAACACTCGCGCGTATGCCGATTCAATCTTGCCCAAACAGCTCAAAGCACCGTATTTTCAATTTATATTTGAAGTTCGTATTTCCCTTTAAACTGTAGGCGGCAGCCCAATTGACCGTCGGAGGTGGCGACGGCGTGGCCCTCGTCCAACGGCCGTTTGCCGTTGACGCTCTTGTCGCTCGCGACGTCCCGCAGGAGTTGAAGAACGCTGCTCGTCGGAGTGAGGGTTTGCTCGGGCGTCAGCCGCTCGGTGGGTTTCTGACTTAAGCCACCGCGTGAATTCTGCCACATTTACACTGACGGGGGGGGGGGGGGGGTTGGGAGCACGTGGGCTTAGCACCCGCATGGCGCCAAACAATGTCACTTGCGCTTCTTTGTAGTTACACTTGTTGAAACACGTTCAACTTTCATTCGCCCCATATGGCTGCGACAGCCTGAGCCGCGATCAGCGCCGCAGCTCTTAGCCCGGGTTCACGTGGGAATATTAGAAGAGCTCCTCACTGGCAGGCGGAAGCAGAAAAAACACAGTTTCCCGAGTGCGCTGCGTGTATTTTAAAATAGAAAGCTCGCAAGCTGGATGAGCTTATGTTCTTGTGCGGTCTGTGAGCTCCCAGAGGCTTCACGCAGTTCAGAGTTTGGCCGTGAGTGAGCTTGCCACACGAAATGCTACATTATGGGTATAGCAGAGAATCATCATCGTCATCATGATATTTCTAACGCGCCTCCGATGTAGTATGTCTCGCACTGCCTTGCGGCAGGGCAGCCCCGGTGGCAGCTGTCCCTGCGAGGCATAAGGTGAACGCAACGCAACGCCAGCGTGTGGGTGGGCATTGGTGTGCCAGTAGGGAGTGATGCTGCGATGTGGCTTCTCAATTCAGTAATTTGCGAGTGGTTTGTAAAAAAATAATCAGTTTTTTTTGTTTGTAAAAAAAATAAAATCTGATTTTTTGTTATTACGACGGTCTGTATTCTTACACCCGGCGGTATTAACCAGGGCAGCCGCTGCACCTGAACCTCGAAACTCTGCCAACAAGCGTCGAACACGCCACCACTCGGCCACGTCACCGACGCCCCGCGAAACACGCCGGCCCTCGTCCGCCCCGACGCCCGCGCGAAAGCTCACACCGCCGCGGCGTCGCGGATCTTTGATTCTTGTACGCCCACCTATCGCCTTGCTGCTGATGATGGCGGTGGTGATTCATCATCATCATCACTCACCGCCGGCCCCGTGTGACATGTGTATCCTATCGAGGGCGTTTCGAGCGCGCCAAACACCTCGCCGAGAATGGAGGGCCGGCGGGCGATTTGCGCGACGCATCTCATCTCCGCGTGTCCACTCCGCCGTCGCTTCGTCATCGCGCTTCCCAAAGTGTCTGCGCGAGCCTGAATGAAACAACAAATGCCCCGCCGATGAAATGTTCGGGGGAAGTTTCTCGTCGTCGTTGCCAACGTTCTGAGCTGACAGAGCGCCGGGCACGTTCTCGCTCAGGGTTAGCAGCAGCAGCAGCAGAGGCGGCAGCCGCAGAGGGCTTTCTTCGCACTCCGGGTCGATGGCGCTCACTCACCGTGTTCATCGGACCGAAGCTACTTGAGCAGCTGACGTTGGGTAAAACGAAGTTTGTTGTTGTCGTTTAATCTTTGTTTCAAAACCAATTAACCGATTTTCCCGTGCGATCTGCTTTTGAAATGTACCCAATTCCTGATCAAACCATCGTGAATCGATTGAGTGGTCATGTCCATTTGACGTGACATAAGGGCATTAAACGCCGCAGAGTGGATTGTCGGGAGTGACTCTGGGGATACGCCGTGGGTTTTTGACGACCGAGTACTCAACCATTTAGATACTTTTTTGTTGAGAAGTGAAAACATCTCGTTGCGAGAAGTGCTTGGGCAGTAGTGGGAATCCACATTTGATGATTTCTCGTCCAAGCACAAAAAACATGGGCGGTGATGTAAAGAGGGGCGGGTCGGATGGGCAAGTGACCGATCCGCGAGGAAA
>CM025627.2:2587890-2599253 GCA_014621495.2 Entosphenus tridentatus
CGTCACGTCAGAATGCGAAACTTTAAATAAATATAGACAACACGTTCAACTTAATGAAATAGACTTTTTAATAAATGTTTTCTCCTACAATATCAGAGTGCAGCGCCACATTAAATACGCACTACAATGACAATAGTTTAAAGCGATTTGAAGCACGTTTAATATATTTTGGGGGGGGGGGGCAGAGCTTTGTGACGTCATATTTGAGGGGGGGGGTCTGACTTTTTGTGACGCCGTTTGACGAAGAGAGGGGAGGGGGGTAAAAAATCGTCCAAAATCGCGTGACGTCATTTATGGACGGCCCCTAAGTTTCGCCACACCGATTCTTTGGATAGCAACGTCGCCTGGGTGACGTAAGCGTGAGGTGCGAGTGGAGCCTTGTCTGAGGCTGCGCGCACAAAATCGGCGGGGACGTTGATCGCTTCCCGGCGCGGCGAAGAGCAGTCGGGATCGCGCACGTCCCGAGCGCGTGAATCGGCGCCGCGCGCGGCCCACGATGCCTGTCGCGCCGTGGCCAGAGGCGATGATTGCATCCGGTGACAGAGGGAGCTCGTTAAAGTCTGCGGGCACCAGACGTGGGGACACGTGCCATCAAAATCAACCACACGAGGGACATTTCCGCGGACGTCGGTTGGTTGGGGCCACGAGATTTATGATCGAGCAAAATCACCGTTTTGTCTCTTTGTGCGCAATCGGGCAGTGACGCATCTCATCCGCTGACTTCACTCGCACTGGCATCTGTGCGGCTCTGTGTAATTGGTGGTGCCGTGGCGCCGTTGCGGTTGAGGGTCCATGTACATCCTCGCTTGCGCGATCCACAAATTACCTCTCTAGGCACCGCAAGCGGTAAACGCAGCATGCCACTGGGAATTCAACCCACAGAAGCCTCTGCTCTGTTAGTCACCAGAGCACAAAGGCCTATGCACATTACACAAACCCCATTCGTGACTGGAATAGTCATTGACAGCCACTTGTCAATACACTGCGGGATGAAGGCCTCCCCATGCTGTCAGTCGTGGATGCTGTTTAACCATACTTCACCACACTGGTCAATGTGGGTTGGTAAAGGGTGGCCCCAGGACTGTTGTAAGCCATGGCCAGAAACCGGTAGGTTAAAACCGATGCCCCACCACTGCCAGTCCATATCATGTAAATACCGAATGCTGATCAGTTGCGGTAATCATACAAGGTGCTTTAAAATCAATCAGTCTCTTACATTATATATAAATGTAATGTATAAGTGCAATGCAATATCTCTTTAGCAAGCCAGATCTGGCAGAAAACTATGAAAAGAAAATCAATCAAGTCAAAACTCTCATCAAATTGGTTGTTCAATCAATTATTCTTCCCTCTCTCATATGCCACTTTAAAAGCAATGGACTAGGCTATTAACTGTACATTGAGTTTGGAAAGCCATTCAAAAATGTTTGGGCCGCCAGATGGCTTCCATTTGTACCACTTGCAGAAGCGTGTTATTGGACAATGATTGGTGAGTGGTAAAGGATCACACTTCACCACAACTACTATGAGGCCACTTCTCAATTCCCCACTCACGGATGATTTCGCCACACATCCCATGTGCTGTTCTACCACGGTCCAGTGCAGCCCAGTGTCTCCAAAGACACAAAGAATCCAGGTAGTTCCTTTGCTAAATATCCATATATCCTGGCCATATTCCGTTTATAATCATTGAGGCAATGTTGGAATTTCCACATTCTTATGGCCAGTGCAAGTCTTTCCACGGTGGGGGGCGGGAGGGGGGGGATAATCGCTGTTAACTACTCCACAATAGAGGTGCTCGCTGTGTCCACGGCCAGAAAGGTGAAGGGGCTTGAGCTCTACCCACGACGGCGACTCGAACTCTTACATTTCCGATCGCCAGCCAGGCGCTCTCTGCCCGCTGCGCCACCCGGTCGGCTTAAGTACTGTGGTGATGAGCAGCATGCTCGCGGGCCAGCTGGTGAAACAGGTGCGAGCAGATGCCTAAGCGGGTTGGTTGGTGCGCTCCGATGCCCCGGCGGGGCGCTCTGCCTCCCCGTGTGGCCCCGGGGTGACACCGAGTGAGCGATTGCGCAGGCGAAGCTGATGCCCCAGGGTGGCAGCGGTGGCAGCCAGTGGCCCATTTGGTGAATTTAAGTGAAGCAGCTATAGTCCAGATCGGGTTGCCACCTGTCCTGGTTTTCCCAGGATCCGTCCTCTTGTTGAGGCAGCTGCTCTCCTTGGACATTTGGAAGTCTTCCCGGGACCTTCAAAGTCCCGATTTTTTTTTGTCAGTTGCATAATAATTCGCCACTAAAGACGACGCATTTACGTGTAGTCCTGCCCCTTCTGGTATCGTGAGATGCTCTTCTGCGTCTCATGCTGTGTCCCGGGTGTTTGATGTGTCCCATGATGTGTACCCTAAGTTTCAGCCCAAGTTCATGAATGGCCTTCACGCGGTAGGAGACGCCCAGAGGTCCCTTTCACCCTCCTTCTTCAGCTTCAACAGCGCAATCGACGCAGTCTGTGAAGGGCACAATAAATGTGCAAGTGTAAGTTGAACTTGCACAATTATTGTGCCTCCATTGGCAAATAGAAACCAACCCATCCATCCACTTGGTGGCTTTTGATATTTTTGTTGTTGTTGTTTTACATTGATGTGAATGTAACAGCCACTTTGAATTTCCACCACTGGCTCAGCACTGCAAACAATCGATGAGCAACACCTCAATGCTCCTCGGCAGGAAATCACTTTGGCCGTGATGAGATACCGAGCCATACATCAAAGCACCAAGCGAGCAAGCCATCCAGCCACTGAGCAAGCCTCCGGCAACACTGAGCCATTCTGCGAGCCAGCCAATTAGCAGGTGGCGAGGGCACGGAATGAGAGAGCATCGTGAGAATATTGATTCATTCTGCTCCTCGCTGGTTCACATGGATGCATTGGTGGACCGTCCGTTGTGGTTGTAACAAGTTGCGCCAACGGCTATTTCAGCCTCGTGCTCGTGCAAAAATGCGTGTGTCCGGTGGAGCGAACTTAAGGTTAGCCACCTAACCTGAATGTTCCCAATCGCGTCAAGATTCGCAGGCTTAGCAGGAGGTTTAAGCCTTGATAAGTGCTGCGATTGGAGACTACCTGCACGAGCCAGGTGTTGTGAGCGTGGGGCAGTGATGCGGCGGTACGGCAATATATTCTTGAATCTATCTGCACAAGCTCTGAAAGTCTTGCTCTCGTATAGGTGGTGGGTTTTCTCGGGTTGCCCTGGACCCACCTCAAGACAATATCATGACTGGAAGTGGGAGAAAACAGCTCAATGCTATAAACTACAAACGAAACTATTTGTTTTAAATGTACCAGGCAATGCCCACTGGGCTACCGTCGCGCCCCAGCAGCAAGACCTCCCTAAAAAAAGAAAGCCTTGAGACTCAGCGAGGCTGTCCTGTGTGGAAAGGAGGGCTTGGTTAACCGTGCAGGTGTCAGCAGTAAGTGCCCGTTCGAGAAAGCGAAGGGCTTTAGTTGCATGCCGTCATCCACATCGAGACCCTCAGTGCATCAATGGAATTCACACCGTATCAAAGGAATGCGCTCCGCAATCTAGCAGCTCTGTATGTATGACCTTGAGGTGCATGTGGTCAATTGTTTAAACATTCCTACGTGAAACGAAGCGGTGGCCGCCACTCGGACCGAACCACGAAACGGTGGGACGAGAGGAGGTAACGTCCGCTCTACTCTTTTTAATTCTTTTTTTATTTGGTGCAATTGTGAACAATAGCCATATGAGACATTAGTACATCTCATCGGAATAATCATTGGGTTCACTGCAGCTCAACAACTCAGTAGTCCTACAAAGCGTGTGGTGACGTTAAGGAGATATCCCATGTGTGTGAGCACGGCATTTGAAGGCCTGAAGACCGGAATCGGTGATTTCGCGGACAGCAGAGTAACGGAGGGAGCTTCTGTCCCAACGATCACCAGAGGCGCTTCGAGCAAAACGAGGCGCAGGCAGAATGAGTCTTCATAAAGACAAAAGGAAAAAAAAGCGAAACATTTCTCTCTGTACTGTGAGTTCATTACGAAATTGATCGCGAGTCGTATTGATGTTCATGGTTGACAGAGAATCGTCGCAGGTTGCATGAATCGATGCGTTTAGTATGAGCTGAACTCAGGCAAATGTTTGTAATTGATTTCTATTTTTGGCGCTGTGTGTGGTGAGACTAAATTGGACCAATTTATCAAACGGCTTCCAGTGCAGGCAGAATGCCACTGCTAACAAAATCTAAATATAAACACATTTTTTTATTACAAACACAAGGGCGGTGAAATATGTATGGGATGGTACGTGGTTTTGTTACAAATGTGGTTTTATTATGAAGAAACTAACGGTTGAACGACGGTAACAAATTATATTTGTTGTTTTGTTTACATTGCGGCTAATAACAGCACCTGACGTGGATCCAGAGGTAATGTCAGGCCATTACTTTGCAGCAGATGTGAATTCAAACACGTCAACTCTTAAGATATGCGATACAATGCAGTTATCGTAAAGCTGGATAGTCTAGATGAATCAACGAATCGATGCATTGTTCCACCCCGAATGGATTCTGAACACCTGCCTACTCTACCAAATTCAAGATGTTCAACATGAAACCGTGTGGTATCAAATACGTGGATAAGTGAGCCTTTCATTACAAAAATCGCAGGTGTGAGTGATCACTCAAGGTCGTATCTCCCTGGGGGGTGGGGGGGCTTTTGGATGCATGTTGCTGTGCTGCTGAGCCAGAATCTCCTAGGGCCCTTGGTTCAAGCCCCGAGGCCTGCTCTGAGCACGGGGAGTCTTAACGCGTGCAGCATTCATTTACGACGGAGTGACCGGCCACTGGGAGTTACGTAATTGGTTCAAAATGGCACGATCTGCTTCCTCGACCATTCGCTCGTTCGCCCGCTCGCTCACTCCGGAACGCACACGTGTGCGCGTTTGTAAACCGCGGCCCTCTGGGGCAGATAACACTGGCTGGAGGAAATGGTTGAGATAGAGTGGGGGGGGCGACCTTTTTTTTACCTACCCTCGGGATACGTGTGTTTGTATCTGTCAATGAGTGAGGTTCAGCAGACAAATGTCACGTTCCCAGCAGTCGTATGTGAAGGATGTGCGGCAATTATTTGCTGACGAAAAAAAAAACACTGCTCGTGGGCTCTTTGATTGCGTGCTTTTTGTTTGCGGGAGTTTTCATGCTTGGTGAGCAGTCAGCTCCAACAGGGCTCTCAGCGTGAAGCCTCAGTGTCGTTTGCTTGGGTGTGAACCACGTCAGCAGAATAGGATTTTCTCAATTGACCAATGCAAAAGAAGATGCTATAAATTTGTGAGTGTGTGTGTGTGTAGTGGTGGATGTTTACTCACCTGGTGCGGTGCGTAAACATCGCCACTGGGAAAACAAAGGCGGTCGGGCGTGGTGTTGGCCACCCAACCCGTCTTGTGCCGTGCCGCCCTTCATAGGTGCTCACTAACCGCACTTTCCCCAACAGTCTGTTAAGGCTATAGGGGGATCTTTGTGTAGTGGATAGCGCGCTGCGCTACAAACCCGGCCACCCGAGTTCTAGTCCCACTCACGGCCAATGTCAGTGACGAATTTCTGAACCGGTCCTCTGCCTTCCCTCGGTTAACTCAGCCTTAAACGAGTACCTGGTGTGGTGCGAACTTCACCGCTGGGGATACAAAGGACACCCACCCCCTCGTTCGCCACGCCAGCCTGAAGTGTTCGCAAAGAGCGCTCGCAGTAACATTATTTGCGTGTGCCCCCACACACACGCTATAATGAGAATGTATGAACCTGTCATGATGGTGATGTGTGGCTCGTACATCCGGAAGGGCAGACGAACTGGGATGTAGAAAAAAAAAGAAAAAAAAAAAGCGATGATAAAAAGAACACAATCATTTGCGGCGCTTTGTCTGTAGCACAAATATACAATTCACACACAAATACGCGCATCCCTATGAAGCGCATCTCCAAAGGGCAGCTGCACACTGCACGCTCATCCGTGCTGAAAAGGCTTTGTCCGTGTATTATTATTTTTAATTCTAATATTACATTACGCTCAAAAAAATAATAATAACAACAACAACATCCGCTCATTAAGCGTTCCAATTAAATACTTTTGTGAGATGAAATTGCCTTGACAAGCTCTCAGAGAGCGATTGTCCGAACTGTCACCGCCCCCTCCCCCATCATGAACCCTGCAGCGGCAGCGGCTCCTGCTGTGGACTTTGCGATGACCCGCGGCTTTCGAGCCTCGCTGCTCTGAGCCGCCGCGGCTCGAGACCAGGGGTTGGCGATCAACTCCGCTCCTGCGGGGGCTGTGGTCTCCGCAATTTTTTCTAATTTCCAGCTGCAATATTTGTCTCGTGTTATTGTTGCTACTTACTACGCTTGTTTTGCCAATGAAAGCCCGAGTCTCAACACTCGCTTTCAGGAGGTGCCTGCTAAGTGCTTGCAGGAGGGGGCGATGTTGCGATGTGTAAACCCAAATGGGTATTTAATATTATTATTGGGGTGTTTGATCAATACAAGTTACATTACGGGGTATTTTTTTTTGCTATGGGAGGAAACCTATGCTGAACAGGGGGAGAACATACACACTCCACACCAGGACATTTCTGCTGTGAGGCACACGTGTCACCACCGCGCCATTCCACCACCCAGATCAAACTCGTGATTTGCTTCGTTAGATCCCACTTTCTTTGGTTCTAGCCGTTAACTCGCTTGGAGATTTCAGGTTTGCACTGTGGAACTCGCTCAGGATTACGGCCCACGGAAGGCGGCGTAGTGCCACCACGGCCGTAAACCCCACGTGGCGGTGAAGCTCGCACGCGGCGCCGTGAGACCCGTAAGTAGCAACCCAGACGTTCGACTGACAGCCAGTGGAAATTTTTTTTTTTAAACAAAACAATACAACTTTGCATGAAAGCCAATTAAAGTGTCCTTCATCCACACGAGGCGGGGACCATCGACCTCACTCAACGCAACGGAAAGCCGAGCCCGCGCCCTGGGTATCGTTTCTCTCGGGAGGGGCGGAGAACACTCAGTGGCGCTCACAGCTACAACCACTACGGCAGGGGGCGATGGGACAGGGGGGGCAAATGGTTTCCACTGCGATACGAAGTCATTCGTCGTTCCAGAGAAAAGCAAAATTGATTGCCTATCGATTGAGTTTTCATGACAAAATAACGAGCTCGTTCAAAATTATTCGTCGTGAACAACTCGCTATTTATTCTCTATTCGACGTGAATGAGCATCTTCGCAAACGGTCTTTGATACATAACAGTTATATAATAGTAATGTTGTAAGAGGAGGGGGTGGAGGCAACTGTCCCTCAATGCCCCCCCCCCCTCCCACCCAATTCACAACAATCCCGTGACTGACAACTCAGCAGGGTAGAGCAGCGGCTGATCTGAGGGTATGCCTGGCCGATGTCCAGAGTCTGGTGTCTGTAAGAATAGAATGTTCTTACTATCGCTTTCGCATTGAAATTTCCATGATGTAAAGCTGCCTATTGTGCGGGAGCTCTGTGGAAGGTAAATTGCATAGTCCTCGAGGGTTCCTTCCAGCACGAGTGAAAAACACCCGGAGGCAAGCTGGGAAACAAATATATTCTGCTTCATTGTACTATCAATTTTTTGGGTAATTAAACGCAAGCGATGAATGTATTCAAATGCATCGGCGAGTGGCGTGTATTTCTCATTACCGATTTCTACGTGGGTCTGTATTGTCATGTTAAGTAAGTAATCAGACACAGAAGCTCGATAGGTTATGGAAAAGCAAAGTACAGACAGGAAGGGAACAATGGTGTTCGTGATTGTATTGAATTATGCTTAGTATGATCTTGCAAATATTAATTATTTTGACAAGATACACATTTTTAGTGTAGATATTTGATTTTTTTCAATTAAATCCCAATTGTGTTATCGCATTGATCTCATGAGATGGAAACATGTCCATTTGTAACGCTCACAGATTGCAGAGCGTCATCACATATTAGAGAACATCCGCAAGAAGTTGATGTTTTAGAACTACTTCTGGGGCCCCTTCATTTGCCTCTAATCCACGCTAGAACCAACCACACCTTGTCAGGTGACATTCAAACCGATTGTTTATAATCCTTGGAGCTAAAAATGCCAAATTAAGTGACAGGCTTTGAAGGTCCTAGGGTTTGTGTACGTTGTTTTGTCTACCTGATTGCTACTACACTTGAGAACATGATTTAATCAATGATGATTATCCATAATAGCGGGTTTTTTTGGCGAGATCGCGTAAATATAAATGCGTCGTTAAACCCGCCACCACCCGACATAGACAATTCATAAGGTTTGTAAACTAAGAAAAACTTGCCAATTAGTTACAAGTTCAGCACACTGGTCAGTTTGAATGCAGGCAATCATCATTGAAGGAAGAACGAAACCGGAGGAGGATTTCTCCACAACCCTAGCTGCTGCCTGATGACGCTGGTTGCCGTACTCGAATTGTAAATGTTGTGGGATTCATCTCCAACACACCGGTGTGCTGAACTCGCCACTAATTGGCACGTTTTGTTGACGTAACAAATCGTACTAATTGGCTGTGTCGGGTGGTGGCGGGTTGAACGACGCGTATTCTTTGGGTCTTTTGGCAAAGTCACGTAGATAGGTTCAAAGAAAATGACAAAAAACTACGACGTTTCGATCGCAACACAAGCGGTCGTCTTTCTTGTGTTGCGATCGAAACGTTGTCGTTTTTTCGCTATTTTCTTTCAACCTATCTACGTGACTTTACCGAAAGACCCAACGAATATGAATTCCTGCAGTCGCGAAAGCTTTAAGTCAAGATTTGAACGACGCCATTTACGCGATCTAACCGAAACCACCCCCCACCCCCCTCTATTATGGAGCTTGCTTTGATTTGGCACGTTCCCGGATCGCGGGCTTCTGCGTTTCCTGCTGTCGTGCCTTCGCGCTGGACTTGGCATCAGCAGCAACTGGGACGACGTTGACACGTTTGGTGGGTGAAAAAAAAACCACCTGTGCAGCTCAAGCCGATAAACGCACAAAATAGCCCCTGTGCCCCTGCCCTCCCCCCGCCGACGTTGCCACACGTTGCGTATTGAAATTGCCCTATGGAATTGAGCTGCGGTGAGTGCGCAGCGGGGTTATTAAAAAGTAAGCTGGAAAATAAATGTTTCCGACAAGCGCAACTGTGACTGACGCGCCGGATCGATGGAAGGTGAATGCCGAAAGTTGTACGGGGTTCAGTCACCCGTTGGTGATGTGTCCCGAGTGGACAAAGCATTTATTAAACTGGCACATCTGTAAGGGAACAATTTAAAACCTGACACGTTTCTCAGCCTGCTCTGTGGGGATGTTTTTTTTAAAAGCGACGGTAGGCAGGGAAATAATAAATGAAACGGCTAGTGCGATGCTCATCCAAATCGGAAACTTTCTCCATCTTATCCTTTCTCCACTCTTCCCAGTTGGTAATTATCACATTTTGCCGAGCGCTAATTGTGTTTTTGCCAACGGACATGAAAGGGAATGATTATAAACGAGCCAGATGCAAAAAAAATCACGCCGTTACGGTCAATAATAATTGAGTGTACTCACGTATTCAGATTTTTTTTAAAAATGACAACGGCTCTTTCGTGGCCATTTCTTAAGCCTCTTTGATGAGTTTGCACGTTCAAAGATGGTAATTATCTGGTTCCCATTCAGTAACAGCAGATGGATTCCATATGCATGTCATGAAATGTGCTGCAATTGACATCGTCAGCCCAGGCAAGAGGCTGCCTGCACTTCAGCCGCTCGAAGGCCAGTGCTGGTAAAACAATATGCGCAGGACGAATGCGAAAATGAATGTTTTACGACAATAAGTCTGGGCACGGCAAGCAAACCTGTGACTACGATTTCACCGCTCGAGTTGAAACCTCTCACTTGCTCCGTGACAAAGGGCGGCTGTGTCCCGGCGTGCTGTCGTGACTAGGCTGGCGCTGGACCACAGCTTCAGTGAGAAACCCCGTGCGGCTGATTGCTCACGTTGCCAAGGGTCAGTGTTTCACCCACCGCGTGACCGACCCCCCCTTCGCTGAGAAATTCATACTCGACTTTGAACTCGCCATATGACCCATTGAACAAATCAGCTGGGATAGCGCCCCGCTTCCATGAGATCGCACAAGCTAGGCAGGACCGAGCCCTCCATACTGCTGGGATGGGTGACCTCCGCTCACAAAAAAGCGGTTGCTACAGGCTGCTGTGGAGATACTCGGTGGGCAGCAGAGGGAGGTTCAGCAGAATACTTTGTTGAATTGTACTGTGCTTCCCAGCCTTCACCAACCCACACTGGCCAGCCTGAAGTCTGGTCAAAATAAACCCCACGACCCACATGGCGATGGGGAGGCCCTCATCCGGCAGTGGATTGACGAAAGGACCGTTGCACGTGCGTGTGCTCGTCACGTCACGTCTAGATGCTCATTGCTCTACGGTGCCCCTCAATCACGTGGGACGAATCTCACAGCTCCGAATCGCCCAGGAAAACGCAACACGTGCGAGAGATTAAAAAAACCCCATCAAAAATGAGGAGCACCGAGGCAGCCCACTGGCCTACTCACAGCTCGACCCGGCACAGGCCGTGTTGACCTGCTGGCCTGGAAACCCAGGGATGAGACACGTGGTGCCATGGCCATCATGAGCGAGCGAGTCAGCGAGCACGCGAGTAGTCCTCTCTGAACGCGAGCGCGCATCACTAAGATGACCCGGTGACCCCTGCGTCTCCCTCCCCCCCGTCCCCGGCGCCAACCCGGACCAACACGCGTGTCTCACTCGCTCCCACGGTGTGGGGGGGGGAGCGCCTGTGTGCCTTGTCACAGTGCACAGCGCGTGAAAGTGTGGCCCGGGACAGGGGCTCACCCAGAGGATGGCAGATAAGTATAATTTGAGTTTCGATATTTGATTAGTGCGACCCCGAAACTGCAGTCTGATGTTTCAATAATCTCATATAATCCAAAGATAGCCCCGGTGGTTACCATCAATGGCGGAGCCAGGATTTTCAGGTAGAGGGGGGCAACCCCTCCAGCAATGAAACATTATAGCAGTTGTTAGTAAGTTAGGACTTGTCCCTTGCTTTTTATTCGACGCGTGTGCGGCGATGGCGCAGTCATCGATCGAGGGTTGAATTCTAACCGTGTGTGATCGGCATCATGCTCGCTGAAGGTGTTTGCCTTCAGGGAAGTCGTGTCCTGTTTACGCAACTGCGCACGATTCTGTGTGTCACTTATGCCTGCTTTGCCGTTACTTATTGTCAATTATGGACTCAGACTATTGTTCTATAATCTCATAGAGTCCCTGGCACGTAATAATATGCTA
>CM025627.2:2604289-2633433 GCA_014621495.2 Entosphenus tridentatus
GCGCGTGCGTGGTCCACGGATGCCACGTGCACGCACGCGCGTGCGTGTGTGTATGTTGAACTTCTTTCGCCCCGTGCGTAGCCAACCGCGTGCTACTTGGAGGCGCGAAGGTGGGGGGGGGGGACGCACCGCGTGGCGTGATGCGTATGTAAATATCGCCCTTGCGTCTGTCACAGAGCAGAAGCGAGACGCGAGCCGACCGCGATCGCAACACGTTCCTTCGGAGTGGGCAGGTAGGAACTTGGTTGGACAGCGCATTCGTGCACGACAGCCAGACAACTCATACCTGGTGGGCAGTGTGGAAGCTGTTACTACCTGTATAAGTGTAGTGTATCGTGTCGTGTATAGTGTAGTGTGTAGGTTAAACGTTGAGTTTTATAAGGGCACCACGGGGTGACCCACCCAGCCCCCTCCCCTTGCTTAGGCCCCTCCCATTACCCCCCTCCCTTAGGCCCCTCCCCTGACCAACCCCCCATATCCTTAGGCCCCTCCACCTGACCCCCCTTCCTTAGGCCCCTCCCCTGACCCTCCTCCCTTAGGCACCTCCCCTCTCCGTACCCGGCAGTAGGTCTCCACCAATCAAAAAGCTGTTTGTAAGGTCTCCACCAATCAAAGAGCTGTGTGTATTATATATTTATTTATGCACGACAGACAAACAGTCAGACAGACAGACAATTAATCCCTGGTGGGCAGTGTGGAACATTGTTCCTACCTGTAAAATTCACCGATCTGTAATGGGGCTCGTTTCACCGGTCACGCACGCCGCACCTCCAAACATCGTAACCGACGCGTGAATATTAACGCGCCCCATTGTTCCGCCAGCTTATTATTGCACGTTACGTCGTCATAAAACCGCGCGGGTAATTATTAATTCGCAAAAATGTGACGTGTTTTTCTTTTTTTTACCCCGTCTCATTAAAAAGCGGCCAAAAATAAGCCCCCTAATTCGCAATGTGGGTTTAAGCAATGCAGCCAAAGCCGTGGCCCTGCACTGTCGCTTGCGATGCGATGCGATGCTGAGGAGCAGAATTCACTGGAGACTTTGTGGGTGTTTGGCCAGATGTGGGGAGCGGTGTGTGGCGGTTAGCCAGCTGTGCTACAAACCTGGCGACCCGAGTTCGAATCCCGTTCACGGCCAAAACCAGTGATGATTATCGAAACCGGTCCTGGGCCTCCCCTAGGTCTACTCAGCCTAAAATTATCTGGTGCGGTGTGTAAACATTGCCACTAGGGAGGCAAAGGCGGCCGGGCGTGGTTGCTGCCCCCCCCTGCCCCCCATGTGCCGCTCCGGCCTTCATAGGTGCTCGTTAACAGCACTTGCCCCAACAGTCTGCTAAGGCGATACGGCGAATCTTTGTTTGTTGTTGTGGCCAGATGAGGCACGTTTCAAGCCTCGTTGACGTCAGGCCATCATAATCTTCGCCAAAATTATCCCTGGCCCGGCCTGGTGATTCATTATGTAGATGTGTGTGTGCTTGATTATTTTTACAACTGAAAGCAAATAAATTTTGATTTAAAGCTTTCGTGACTGCAGGGATTCATATTCTCGGTTCTTTCGGTAAAGTCACGTAGATGGGAAATAATAAAATGATAAAAGTCATCATCAGGTGTGATGATGATTGCTTGTGTTGCAGTCGAAACGTGAGAATTTTATTGTTTTATATATTTTTATTTTTGTATTTCCCTTCTACGTGACTTTTCCGAAAGAACCAAGAATATGAAAGCAAATAGTTTATTTCTCTCATTCTGTGGGATTTTCACACTCAAGATATTTTTTCAGTTGCGTTCTGCAAACGTGGAATTTGAAAGACACTCTCTGCAATTCTTGCTCCAAAAATGGAGATGAAAATGCATTTCAAATTTGTATCAGCCAATATTCAGATATTGGTGTGTTCCATTCACATGCTAATTGATATACATTGAACAGGATAAGTAATTGGATGGATAAAAATGTACCACAGTAACAGTCCATGTAATTTCCTGCTCAAAAAATACATTTAGGCGGTATTCATTCCCCGTTTAGAGGCTTGAGCTAGTGATGGAAATACCACATTCATATGGTGAGGGCAAGGTGATGGTATGCATTTTACAAACCCCAGAGGGACTTGGAACTAACTCGATCGCCAACCGGAAATTGAACTCACACGATTCCGATTGCGAGCCGCCCCTCTACGGCTGAGCCATCTGGCCGGTGAGTGTTCACATATGGGATGTTGTGATCCTTCGAGAGTGAGAGTGGAGAGCAGTGTTAGGGTTTGACCGTCTTTTTCTCTCGCTCCCATAATCAGCCGATCCCCCCGTGTCGCTCCGCGTCCTATCCAGGACACGCAGCGCAGCGCGGCTGCTTCCCCAAGCTGAACCCATGGATGGAGGCGCTTACTCACTTATCGGCAGCGCCGGCTGCAAGTCCCGCACATTTTTGGCAAAATGAACTCGTTTCAAGAGGAGCGTCACACATCCAAGGGACCGCTAAGCCCGACGGACAACCCATCCGTGCACTCGACATCACCCTGAGCAAAAACAAAATAAAGTAGGTCACGGAACGCTACCGGGGCGTGCGAGGCCAACTCCCACTGGGGCCAAACCACCCGAAACTGAGTGCTTTTTGTGCGTTGGAGATGCGCAGAGCTATTCATCCGCGCCTCGGCGCCGCACGCAAAGACACAAAAAAAAACACAGCAGGAGCGGCGCATAATTGCAATCGTTCATCGACTGATGGAGAAGAGCCGCGGTCGAGGTGACGTTTCGGTGCCGCCAACGGGAGCGAAACGTGCTTGTTCCGCTCGGGGCAAAAAAAGTCGATCTCGCGGCGAGGTCAAGCGAGCCGTTCTCACCCGTCGCTTAGTGACAGGGGAGGGAGCAATTTAATGCCAATTTCGGCAACGAGCCCCCAGCCCCTTAAGAGATCGCGGTGCTTTGAGTTAGCAGCGCCACGCCACGTGGACGAAGCCTTCTCGGCTCATTTGGCAGCGAGGCGATCCCCTTGACTCGAGAGTTCCTGCTGCGAAACCCGGGTCCCCACGCAGACGCGCAAGGCAGGAGGCAGGAGCGGAGTCTTTTCATGCGGGGCCATTAATTCCCAGGTGTCAGCACCACTGACCTCATTTAAACCTGCCTGCTGTATCCATCGCACAGGGGCGATTGTTTAAAAATGCCGTGCATTGCAGAGATATGTGGAACCTTACATATTTTTCTTAAACTTAAATTCCACCTGAAACGGCGTTGCCAAGGATGGATATTCGGTCGTTGTCATGTCGTAGTACGGAGTTGACAACCAAGCCACCGTGCGGTGGCCGCACGTTGAGTTCATTGAGCTCAACGTTGGGGCCCGTTGACTGGCCAGGTTGGAGTTAACCCGCTGTCGTCAGGCGCGGCTGCCAATTCGCGACGAGCCGTCGTGTCGCCGCACCAACCCCAAACCGGCCACAACCCGACCTCGTCTCCGCAAGCGCCAGGGGCCCCCTCGAGCACACGGCCACTCAAGGGCGAGCCGCGGATGGTTGAGCGTAATATCGTCAAAGGGCACACGAGATAAGGGACAGTTAGCTATAATAGCACAGAGCCACCTCCCGTTTCCGTCCCCCGCAATTATTTCTGCGGCTCTGCGGCTGGCAACGGAGGGCATTGCCTCGGTAGCTGTGTCGCCATGGAAATAGCTTCTCTCGGTGTGTTTTTTTTCCATTCCAAAAATACCACCATCGGCCACGTAAGGCGTCTCAACAAGCCTTGAGCTAAATAATGACGCTTGCAGAGGAAGTTGTGGAAATTGGACATTAATAGATGCTGTTCCATCGGCCATCATCCATCCTCCCAACCACCCTCCCACCCTCCTCCTTCACCGCTTCACCCGGTAAACGCTGCACCCGTTTCCTGCCCAATGCCACACGGCACGTTGTTGCAGCTGCGACCGACGGAAGACAGCCGGCTTCCGCCCACCGCTTTGCCGCGCCTGTAAAATGGCCGACTTGCAGGGCAACGTCCCATGCAACCCACGATGCAAGGGGGGGGGATGTCGTCTTTTTCTTCCTTACAAAACAATAGACCCCATCAAACGTATCAGCTTCACGATTTTTTCCCCTCCGCCTCGTAAAACAGGTGCCACAGGGAACTCGCTGTCGTACCTTTTTTATGGCCTGGAGATATAAAATATTTCGATAGAATTCGCAATCCTTGTTGGTTGACCAATAAGACATTTTTGGTCGTATGGCTCAATGATCAATGGACGCACATTTCAGTGAAAACGAGAGAGTAGAGCAGCTGATGTCCGAGCAGCCAGCCCCTCGCACCGTACGGCATTGGGGTATGAATTTTGAGGTGCTGGTTTGCCTTTTTCAGAGGGTACATTGATTTCAGAACTTTTTTCCACTCATAAAAACAAAAACACCTGAGGTCACATCGAGCTTGGCGGAACGTGCAAACAACGTTGTGCCGTTTGGGAACATTAACCTCACGCGATTGGGTGAACGCACCATTAGCAATTTACGAGATTAAAAAAAACAAAAATTATTCCAGCTCACCTATGACGCATTTTCTGTTATAAAGCGGAGGGTGTGGCACCGGTAATGCACCGTCCATCTGTTCACTCACTCAAAGCTTTTAAGGCCACCTGTGCGTCGCCTGGATTTGCAGCATCTCCAGTCGCTCCCGTTTGCTGCAAGCGCACAGAGCTGATGGACGAGGAGGGCCTTACTCCGAGCTATAGCGGTTTATGTCCACCGTAACGTGACGGCGAGATGTTAACTACCTCACCTAGTATACAGGAGGACGTGGGTTTCTATCCCAACCCTGACCCCTGCTGTATGTTTGGAGTTCGTGTGTTCTCCCTGTGGTCGCGTGGATTTTTTTCCCGTTTCCTCCGGTTTTCCCCCTCTACATTTATAGACGTGCGTTTCGAGTATTTGCTTGCTGTACATTTCCACGTGGTAAGCCATTTCGTTGAGCTTTTGAAAAAGAGCTATGATGCTCAGTGCGCGTTACCTGTTAAATTGAAAATAGGTTAATAATCTGACATTGGGGTTGAGGTGAGGTAATTGGCAGCCCCACGGCATCGGCGAGGGGGGGGGGTGGTCTTGAGGGTGCTGTATTCTAAAATAATATAACTAAAGGGTTCGCGCAAAAAAATTGGTACAGTGAAGCCATTGGCAGATTTTACTCACGTACGTATAAGTCCATGGGCCCTGATGAAATATGCTTTTTGTTCGCGTCACTTCGGATGACGACACCCACAAAAGTGAACGATGCCCGAGCATTGCTTATGGAGCGTGCAATCACGGGCAGCCACCGACTGGGATGAGCCGTGTTCACACACAACGGTGTCGCTTTAATAGCCATCACCGCGACCAGGCAGAGAATTCTGCTCCGGCTCACGAACATGGGGTGGCGAAGCACAGCAGAAAATCGAATCGTTTTTCACTCTCGATAGCTTCACGATAAAAAAAAGACAATATTGGCAATGAAAGCCTACGTATTTAACGCTGGTTAACGTTTAACATTGGTTTAAAGTTGATTTAACAATGTGTTTCGCCACCCCGCCCCCACCCATCCAGTCCCCCAAGAGTACCGTATTTATATTTTTTGCCCCCCCCCCCCCCCCCTTAATACAAGGTCACGCTACAGGATTGGGGGTTGGGGCAAGGTCAGGGCGATGGGTTCACAGGTCACCATGACCTCCCCTACGGAGGCCGTTTCCAGGAAACACTCGACTGCCATTCCTGCGAGCACCTCGAGCAACACAGAGGAGCAGCGAAATCCCCGAGGGGAAACCTTCGGCATCTCGGCAATAGTCAAGACTCCATTGGTGACTCGCGCACGTGTTTCGATAGAACTACTCCAGCAGGCGCAGCACCCTTGACGTGGGGTATTTGATGGCAACGTTTAAACAGGAACTTCAAGAATGAACACGTCTTGCATTGTGTGTTTGGGAAATCGGTCTTCCCTTTTGCGATTAGCGAGACATCGGGCTGGAAAATGCTCATGTAAAGAAATGATTCCCTCGTTATTCACGAACTTGTGCCATCCGCAATTTTGGTTATCCACAAATCGCATCTGGATCTCTACGCGACCGCATTTCTAAATTATTATTTAATACTTAAATATGAATCTTCATTTACTTTATGTTTATAACATATTAATTTTTTTGTGTTATGATCATTTATTGCAGGTAATTCATCAAAACATATTTCCCGTCGGCCAATAACCATTATCCATGATATTTGCTATTCACGAGCATCTCTGGAATGTATCCCTCGCGATAACGAGGGAATGCCGAATAGCATTTGAACAACCCGTGCGCATCTGGCGAATACGCGAAACGCGTCACCTCGGCTGAAAAGCAATCACGCATTCACGCCGAGGAAATACAGCATTGGTAAGGCTATTTATTGTGTATGTTTAATAACTTGAAGTCTGTTATTGGAAAAGGAAAGTACAGCAAAATTTAATATACACCGTATATATATAAACGCACAACAAAATCAAGCCGAGCACAAGCTTTGAACATACAAAAAACGTCTCGCAAATATTCGGATACTGCATCGATATTTTCTCCCTCGCGTTATTTTTTTTTTCTCCTAACGAAGATATACAAAGAACAAAACTCAAACAAAGGTGAAGAGGATCAAAATGTACAAGTGAACCCTCAGGCCGGAAGGCCATGCTTAACGAACATCAGCGCGAGGTGACCAACAACTTTTAATCGTCAGCGAAGCTGCTCGCTTGCTCCCGCCGATGGATGAAATCGATCACGAGTACTGGTGGGGCTTTCCTCGTTAGGCACTTAGAATAAACAGCGCTGGTCTCGCCTCAAGGTGGGGGGGGGGAGCGGGGGCGGGGATTGCCTTTTGTGCTTTCACTGATTGTGTTTCCCGGAAAAGTTTTCTTCTGGAATGAAACCGTACCGAAGGAGGGTCGGGGGACGAGGGTGGCCACGTCACGCGGTGTCCTCACGTGACGCAGGAGGAGCAGAGCCCCGCCCCCCCCGCCCACGCTCCACCTCCGCTATCGTGACGTCGTCTCCGCGCCACATTTGCTCATGTGGCGAGATGCGACTAGACAAAGTTAAATGTTGGGGGGGGGGGGGGGGGTAAAGCAAAACGGGCGGGGGCCCCCCCCCACCGGGGGGGGGGGGGGGGGGCACGACTGCAGGCAGCTCGGAGACGCGACGGGCCGAACGAGCGATCCCGTCACGAGCAGAGTCGCGACGAGGTCCCTGCCTCCCGCATCGCGTCGTGATGATGAGTCGCGTCGCCGTCGCTTTCCGAAAAGCCCAGACCCACGGCCCGACGGCGATGAGAACCGGAGCGACCGCCCAGTATCGGATAAGCGCCGTGCAGGGAGCGGCAATATCTGTGCGCCATGATAAGGCCACCAGCCTCTGTCCCTCGTCGCTTCAAAAACGTTGGCCTTAACAAAAAGAAAACCCGCGCACGCAAATGATTAAATGAAATCGCACTAACGTACGGACGGAGCTCGCTTAATATGAGTATGCTGCCATGACGGTGCTGTCGGGACGTTGTGCCGTTGCGACGCGATACCCCGCGTCTTCCCCAGGCCGGTGTAATGCCTCGCAGGAGTAGCCCTGCATCTATGTACACACACACACAATGCAGCAGCAGTAGCAGCAGCAGCATGAACATTAAGAGAGTTTTGGCGACTGCGCCCCTGCGCGGATCCATCAGTCGCGGTCGCTTCCGTCGGTATTTTCATCTCGAGAAAAGATGGTCCAAAAAAGAACCCGGCTATCACTCAACCTTCGAGCACAACTCCCGCCGTTGGCTCGGCCAGCCGGCGTGAGGGGTCAGGCTCCGCGAGCGACCGCCGGAGACTCCATCCCTCGCCGCGACCTTCGTTTTCCCGCCGACCGACCGATTGACTCGAATCGCAAATCGGCGGGCACCTAACGGGCGTCCCTTCCTCAACCTGCCGCGGACTCGACTGGCCAGTCGATGCCGAGGCTTTTTGATTCCTCTGCGCGGTTGAGACAACGTCGAGAGTCAAACGTGGGCATTGGCCGTAGGGGGCTGTGAGGGTGGGGGGGGGCAGGTGGGCAGCGGCTTGCAGGCAGGCTGCCCTCTAGAGCACGGTGCTGATGTTGTCGGATTCGTCGGGCGTCTTCTGCTTGCTCTGGAGGGACTTGAGGTACTCGAGGTGACGCCGCGTGTCCTCCTGGTTCTGCCTCACGTAGTACACCACGTACGAGATGACCATGGTGAACCAGCCGAACATCGTGACCAGCATGGCCACGTCCATGGTCCGGTGGTTGCACAGGTTGACCGTGTCAATCAGCTCCAGGACGGGCACGCCGCGGTACTGGTCCTGGGCGGCGGACTCGCACACCACCTGGCTGCCCATGTCCGCGCTCGTGTCCAGCCACCTCCTGATCTCCACGAAGAGCTCCTGCACAAGGGCACGGGGCGCACACACAACCACACACATCGGTGATGAGCCAACGTTCAAACCTCCTGCTGCGCCAAACTCCCTATTTGGCAGAGCTGCTGCTGTCGGGTTAGGCCAGTTTTCATTTGCCGTGGAAGTATCGTGAAATGGTTGGCTCGGTATCTCGTCACACGCAAAGTATACCGGACATTTGTGAAAAATAACTGTGTAGATTTTTTTATTCCTCCAGTATAAATTAATATTCTGATTCTGAAGTGATTTCCTGCTCAAGGTCATTGAGGCGGTGCTCATTGCCTGTTTGCAATCCTAAGCCCGTGATGGAAATTCCGAGTGGCTGCTACATTCACCTCAATGTTATAACAAACAAAGAAAAAACGCCCCAGTGGCTGGATGGGTTGGTTTCCATTTGCCATGGAAGCACAATAAAACGTGCAAGTAAAAATTCAATTTCACAGGCTGCATCGATTACACTGCTGAAGCTGAAGATGGAGAGCACGAGGGACCTCTGGGCATCTCCCCTGCCGAGTGAAGGCCGTTTATGAACTTGGGCTGGACTTAGGGTCGCTCACCTCTGGAGGTGCAAACACCCGGGACACATCATGGTAAGCAGAAGAACATCTCACAATACCCAGGACAGCTGCTGCCTCAACAAGAGGACGATCCCGGGAAAACCAGGTCAGGTGGCAGTCCACCTACTTTCCTGTGAAGCCAATATTGGATTTGTCTCCGGGTCCTCCGGTTTTCCCCTCCACATTTTGGAAACACGCGTTTAGAGTATTTGTCTGCCACTATACATGTCCACGTGATAAGCCACTTTGTTGAGCTATCATTTCTGAAAAAGAGCTATACATTGTCCCTTCGTTATTTGCGAGGGATACATTCCGGATATGCTCGTGAACAGCAAATTTCGCAGATATAGACCTATGAATAGCCTTAAATGAACACGTACATAACCTATGAAATACATGGAAAATATAATACGACAAAATAATAACTGGTTAGAATAAACAAAGTAAATACAAATAATATGAAAGTATTAAATAACTAGCTTGTTTGCCCGTCCAAGGACGGGTGTGTATTGCAGTAAATATGAAATATTCAATAGAAAAATCGTTCAGCTCATGATTATTAATGAGGGGGGGGGGGTAGCCCCAATTGGGGTGACGTCAACCGTTAATAGTTATTGTGGAGGGGTACTGCATATTAATAAAGGGGGCGGGGGGGTCTCTTTTGCAGTGGCTTCATGCACGGATGTAGCATTGTGCTGCGAAGATTTATTTTTTACCGTCACTTTCTGTAAAGAAACGTCATATTTGAAGCGACTTTGCGTAATAAATAATTTAATTCAGCTCGACCTTCCTTTGCGTTAGTGTAAAAATGCACCCCACTCATGAATATCAATGAGGGGGTGGTGGGCCTCATGTGGAGTGACGTCACACGGGGGATAAGCCTCGTGGAGTGACGTCACGCAGGGGACACACATTCTATGCTTATTATCGTAGTAATAGTCTATAAATTAACTTACATTAAATTATGAGGATGCTGTGCATCGTCACTTTATCTCATCGTTTTCTCTCATCACTTCTCTCTCGATGCTGCCGTGCAGAGTTCCAGATGCGATTCGAGCATAGTCAAAAATCGTGGATAGCAAGTTCGTGAATAACGAGGGAATAGCTCTATAGCTCAGTGGGCCTTATCTGGTAAAATAAAAAAAATAGTTTTAGTTCCAATATTATTCCTCTAATTTGCACCCATTCTCTGTTCCATGTGACCCAAGTATTGCAGTCTTTCAGTGTAACTCTCGGCATGCATCTCTCCATGCTGCTCTTTGTACTTCAGTGTTTGTACCAGTGTTCATATATTTTTGATTCGTGTGCCACAGCAGGCGCCGTGCAATCTCTGAGAATATCCTACTTTAGGCAACGCTGGTACGTTATGTTTCATTACCAAGTTCAGTTTTCCAAACATCAACACCCAAACCACCTACTCTGATCCGTCTCTACGTTTCATTATTTTCATACTCATCTTTCTTCAGCCAATGCCCTAGGCATATAAACGCCGCTGCTGTTGTGTTGCAGTTGTGTTTCTCCAGCCATTATTTTTGCTTGTTTATATTACTTTGTTTGCCCGAGGTTTTGGTTTTGCTCGCATACACCTGGAGCATTAGGAGCAGGCTTGTAGCGATGCTTTGATTAGCTTATTCTCAAGCTCAAGAGGCATGTATTGCATTGCACGCGTGAGAGAATGGGGGGGGGGGAAAAACAGATGGAAAATTAAATGCGTAGTGCACAGCAATGTTAGATTTGGTCTATTGGAGAGAAGAAACGGTAGCAAAATGACAGTGCACTTGAGCCGAATAATAAACAACTCTTCATTTGCAGCCAATGGTCGAATCGCTTCGTGAGAGTGAGTTACATTCCTGCGCGCTTTATTACAAGTGGCGCCGTGCACATTACAAAACGAACGTTTATTCCATTTCTCATCATTATTATTGTTATGATTTAATTATTATGAGGCTAATGCGTGCTATATCCAACAGACGAGACAGCGTATTCACGTTGTGCGGCGGATCACGTGTGTTTCGTGCACACATTGTGGTTATTCAAACATACAAAGACCCCCCCCCCACCCCGTATGGCTTAAGCCAGTGGTTCTCAGAGTAGGGTCCCCGGTACCACCGGTGGGCCCTTGAAGGTCCTCTAAGTGGCCTGCAGGGCTGTGATGCATACCCAGGTTGATCTGGAAATAATGCCAATGTTCGCAGACATTAATGAGCATTTTTCTTAAATTTAAACGGATAATTTTTTTTGTTCACCTTTATTCCACCAGGTACATAAATCCTTGACGTAAAAAAAAAACTATTTTGCGAGGGAGACCTGCCAAGATATCAGCAAAAAGATCGCTGGTACAAGGGGCCAGAACGAGGTTTCTCCACAAGGTTTGCCGGGCTCGGTCATCAGGGAGAGCCTCAGAGTCGACCCGCTGCTGCTCCTCCGGATCGAGGGGAGCCAGTTGGGGGGGTGGGGTCCGGCGGCCGGGGACCCCCCCCCCCCCCCTGGTAGACTCCCCCCCGGAACTCTACCGGACACGTCCCACTTGGCGAAAAAGCCGGGGCCACTCGGCTGGCCTGGGAAATTCCTGGGAATTCCCCAGGAAGAGCTAAAGTCTGTCGCCAGGGAAAGGGAGGTCTGGACCGCCCCACTCAACACGCTGCTGCCGCGACCCTCACTGGGACAAGCGGATTGAGAACCTGGATGTTAGTAAACTACCCTGATTAAACTACCCTAACCCTAATATCTAAATGCCCCCACCCCACCCTTAAAAAAAAAAAAGCTTTATAACTGCGTTTAAAAAATTATGTTTCATATTCCGGTGATACGAATTATGGTGTATTCCTGGCATTCAGAGAGAAGCGAATGCGTTTGTTCACGCGGGGTGGGGGGGGGCTAGTTGGGGGGTCCGCGGAAATGTTTGCATCGGTCGAGCGGTCCACAGAAACACTGCGGCAAAACAAACCGTTGGAGCGAGCACCTACGAACGAGGGCCACGGCACACGAGGGGTTTGGGTGGCCAACAGGACGCCCCGCTCCCCTTTGTCTCCCGAGTGGCGACGTTTTAAACACCTCACCCAAGGCACTCGTATAAAGCGGAGTTAACCCAGGGGAGGTCCAGAAGAACCAGTTCAGATAGTCGTCGCTGGTAATGGTGGCCGTGAGCGGGACTCAAACTCGGGCGGCCGGGTTTGGAGCACAGCGCGCTAACCCGCTACACTACCGCACGCACGCGCGCGCATTAGCAGCCACACGTCCGTTCGGGCGATGCGGCGAAGCGCAACTGCCGGCGTAGGGCGCCCCGCGAGATGCGTGCGAGTGGAAGCATGTCACGGGCGCGTCGAGGGGTTGTCCGGAGCCTCGGGCTCGGTGCAAACGAGGACAGGAAGGCGGAGCGGCTGGAGGGGGAGGGAAGCGCTGTGGGCTTTATGGGGGGCGGTGGGCGGGGGGCGCACAGCCGGCACCGTTTCAGAGGCGATGAGCAGCTAAAAGTAATCGCGTTTATTTGACCCACATTCTCGCGTCGCTTGGCACGATCGTGACACACATTCGAGCCGAACGCCCGTGCGCCCGCAGCCAAAGGAAGGACGCGGAGTCTGACATTTTGCCCACTGTGCTCCAGATACCGGCACAGTATTAAACAAATAGACACGCGGGCTACGATGAATACAAAAGCCTGCCATTCAATTTCTATTTTATTTTCACGAGTCAATAATAAAGATTACCGCATTAATTAATTTTATTGGAAAGGGGGGAGGTATGAGGTCAGGCATCCTTGCGATTTTCCGAAGACGAAGCGATGGATGAATGGAACGCACCAAGTCTACAATTGAATTATCATCATTTTGACAAGACACTGCCAAATCTGCCCAGCCTCACATCACGTCTCAGGCGCCTCACTTCCTAATAATAAAAAAACCCAAATATCACACTGAGCAAAGTGGCGGTGTTACAACAACAAACACTGGTAACGCTTAAAATGAACCGTTTAGGCGTTTTGTCTTGGTGGCTAGAGAAGATACGTGTTAGAAAACGCAAAAGGCACGCGGAAAAACTTGTCAACCACAGCGCGGCGTGGGGTGAATCGGTGGTGGTCGGGGGGGGAGAAACGCGAGCGGGAAGAGGAGGGCCTCTCCTATCGGACATCGAGAGACGCGGAGGCACCTGGAGAAAAAACCATCCGGGGAGGGAGGTGGGGGGCGGGGGCAGGGGTGACCTAGAAAAACAAGTCAGCTTGGGCTGCAGATGGGCACACTCGAGAGAGAGTGAAATGAACTCTCTTGTTTATCGCGAAGCATTCCTGATGGAGGAGAGGTGCAGCTCACCGAACATTGGTTGCTCGGTGAGCTGTATCTCTGGTCAGACAGGATGACGGCAAGGGCAGGTGTCGCGTGTTAAGCTGAGCTGGGTAACGATGGGACGCCGCCTATAGTTGACCATTGCTACAGACAACATCCGAAGGACCAAATCTCATTGAACAGGGGGCACCCTATTTAGAGAACCTGGGACATTACCGAGCCTCAGTGAGGCGAGGATTGAATTCCACATTTTTTTTATAGAGGAGGGTGAATTAATCCATACACCTGGCTCCTGCGGCCTGGGTGTCACTTGTGAGTAAACGGGCTTGAGCAGGACACGTCCCAAGCAAGGATAATTAATCGCCACTGGCCGAGACTAAAGATGAGACTAATGACAGCCAGAGAACATTCCCAAAAGACATCCCCCGTGGAGACGGAGCAACAAGATAAGTTTGCGTCACTGGCGGAAAGTGGACTTGCATCTTGCGAACGTAACAGATGGCGACGACTTGGGAAGACCTTGATCTAGCAGTGGATAGAACATGGCTCATCTCAATTATTATACACATTGCTGTTATGATAATTATTCACGACCTTCGCAGTTTGTTTCCATAGCCCGTGTGATATTGGCAGGAGTTGCGTTCAGTTTCACGTGCGAGGGGGAGGTTTTGCGAAGTTGCGGGGGTGGGGGGGGTAATTAGCCGTGACCAAAATTCCAGAAGTCGGGGAATCAATCTGTGCGCTGTGCGAACGCCGCTGGGCCTGACCTGCTTGCGCCCTGACTCCAAGCTTGGTCCTCCCCGTGTGGAGGTTGCCAAGCACCGGCTCTGGGCACCGCAAAGTCATCCACGGCCCTCCAGCAATTCAATTAATCCCGGACCATTAAAGAGGGTTGCTTGCTCCTGCTTGCTTCATCAGGGAGCTACACGCACGAGCGCGCCGCACGCATCCCGACGCGCTGCCGTGCAAGTTTCTTGCATCTTTACGTGCGAGCCGTGTCACCAGCGTCAGTAAAATGATGATCGACAAAAATGTTAAAAACCTACTCGATAAAAAAAAACTTGTTGTGAGATGGTCGGATTGGGCTCCGTGGGATAATGCCGGCAAGGCTGTGATTCTCGAGTTTCAAATCCTGGAAAGCACCTACGCTTAACCTGGGCGCATGACTGGAGCGAGTTGATGTTCTCAGCACGGTCACCAAAGACTGCACCGAAAAATCCATTATTAAAATAAGTTTTTTTGTTTGTTATTTAATTCCGATTAGTTTTTCAGTTCTGTCACGTGATGAGCAGGGCACGAGAGAAGGTTTTCAACGTGGGTTGGATGAGGCCACTGAAGGGACCCTCAGAAGCAGCTTCTGTGACATCTCTCTCCCGGAGAGCGTTCTCGAACATGGGTTGACGGAATCCTCGTCTCGCGAGTGTCATCGAAATGTAAGCGTGTTCACCATCATGCGACAGGCCCACAGCGCGACAGGCACACAGCACGACCGAAATATAACGGGGGGGGGGTGGGGAAACAAAACAAAACGGGAAAGCCATCACCACGTGACCAAGAAGGACCATAATAGGTGACCCGTGTTCACACGATCACGAAGACGAGTGTTCCATGGAGCACTTCCTCACCATTCAGCCCCCACCCCCATGACATCAAAGGGAATACCGCCGTTTGTTTGCCTCTTGAAATCCCATTGAACTTGACTCCCCCCTCCATCTCAAACACTCTGTTTTAATTGGTTCATGTATATTTTAGGGTGTGCCGACCGTACCCCGGTTTATTAATCGCTTCGGCTTCACCGTCGTCTCCATTATTAATCGGCAGCCTACATTTTTCACCGAGCGGGAGGTACCCACACCTGAGTCTTGTGAAGCCAAACTCTGCCCCGAGTGACTCCGTTGTTGACGTTGCAATTGTCGTCCTATGCACCGACATTCACGGTCAGGATTTTCTCAACGACGTGCGGACCGATGAATGAATACGTCTTGCCGGGAACAACGGCTCGAAAAAAACATCACATAACCAAAAAAGCATCTTTGAAATCCTGGGTTATGGCAGACTTTGCAGTCAGGATCTGTGCTTCACTGCCATGCCACACCGAGGCATGACACATATGCAGCGTCCGCGTGAAAGCAAAATACGCAGGAATACAAAAATACAACCCACCCAGTGAGAGATGAATATGCAGCGAAAGGTACGAATGTGATCATAGGATTTGGTCCTTCCAAGCTCCTGTGCATTATGCATGCCGTTTGACGACATCACATGACATGCGGGTACGATAACTAGATAACTAGCCTGAAACCTGCGGTCACGATTGCAACCTTTTGTGAGTATTCTCTTTTTTCTTTATTATTAATGCTCTTGTTTTCAGCCTGCACTCACTCTCGTGTAACCGATGACTGAGTCGTGAATTAGTCATCGGTTACAGATGACTAAGCCAGGGATGGGAAATATTTTCGATGGTTTAAGAGAACTTTTGAATGCCTTTGACCGGCAACCGCGCATTAACTCTCACACATCGCACAATTAGTATCCAAGTACAACGCCAAAAAGATAAATAACGTGCCTGTCCACCAAGCATCAAGAGGCCCTTGCAGTGACCGAGATAACTGGCTCTCACTAACATTAGAAACGCAGTGTGTAGTTGCCGGGTCTAGAGAATTCCTCTCTAGCGCTCGATTAGCGCTGCCCGAACGCTTGCGGCGGCGAATACCCATTCGGGAGTTGGCTATGAAGCCCGACCGCGAACAATCCCCACGCTCGGTATGGGTGCCAATTACATCGGAGCGGGCTTTTGTAAAGTGGCAGAACTCACGCGGCCCACGGGCATTATGAAGCAAGCTCGCAGCCCCCCCCCCTTCCGCCCACCGCCACCGCAGCTTCCCCCCGCGCCCCAAGTTTGAGCTGAGGGTGGGGCAAGAGGAGAAAACCAGTGCCGGAGGAGCAGACGCCGGAGCGCACGCATGCACGGACGCCCGGGCCTCAGACCTGCAGGTCGCAGTCGCAGTGCAGTGGGTTGCGGTGCAGCTTCGTCTTGGCCGTCAGCCCCCGAAAGGCGTCGCGAGGCAGCTCCTGCAGCCGGTTCTCCGACAGGTCCAGCAGCTGGAGGTGCTGGTTGGCGCCACGGAACGCGCCGTTGGCGAGCGCCTCGATGCGGTTGTGCGACAGGTCGAGCTGCTGCAGGCGCTGCAGGCTGCGGAAGGCGCCGTCGGGGACGACGGTGATCTGGTTGGAGTCGAGCTTGAGGATGGTGGTGTCGTTGGGCAGGTCCGTGGGGATCTCCTTGAGGCTGCGGTTGCTGCACTGCACCAGGGTGTGGTCGTCCTGCTTGCCGCAGTCGCACTCGTGCGGGCAGGAGGCGCCGCTCTGCGCGCAGAAGGCCACGAGCAGCATGACGTTGGGCAGCACCAGCGACGGCGACACGAGCAAGTTCTGGACGAGAATGGAGCCCACTCTCACCATCTCTTCGCGGCCTGTTGCTGTCGTAACGTCGGGGCGCTTCAGCGGCTCTGCGTTTCTCGACGATCGGAGCCCGGTTTTCTCTTGCATTTTACGGACATCGTTTCACGGAGTGGTTGTCCTGCAAGAGAGAAAGAGGACCGAAAGGGCCGCCGTTGAAATTCAAAGTCGCCGGCTGCTCTGACACTTCCTGAGACTGCACGCTGAAGTTGAATAACCGATGCAACACGAGGGGAATTGAGGCGAATTAGAAAGTGCGTGGGCAATTTTTGCTCGGTTCTACGCTGCTCATTTTCCTCTGCTGGAACTCTTTGGTCCCACCGGTCGTGCTGTCTGCTCCCTGCCCCATGTTTAAGGCCAAACTCAAGGCTTTCCTTGTTTCCCCCTTGCCTATGACCGACTGCTTCTCCCTTTCTGAAATGAACACGCCCACTGTCTCCGTGCGGCATCTGGAGACAGTTCGGAGCAGTACGCCCTCGAATAGGGGACACCTCCTGGAGGCACGTGGAGCTCACTGCCCTCCTACCACCGTAGGGGGCAACGGTCGGGGCAGTAGATTCGCAGGGGAAGTGGGGCGGAGGGAATAACCTAATTTTATAATCTTTAAGATGCATTCTAACGCTTTGCCTTAATGCTTTACCCTCCACACCTCACCTTTAGATAAATCCACATTGTGTGGTACATATATATACGCTACAAGATCTGACCACTTACACATATCGACCGATATTATTTGCTGACGAGAGTAGGAAACATTCATCCTGAGCAGTTTCGCACAGTTGACCCGTGCCGGACCTTGGTGGAAAGTTACAGCAGCAAATAAATTATAGCATTGCAGACAACTGGATGGGAAACGCATTTGTGGAAGAAAACAACATGGAAGTCACGCACCGCTCAGCTAACAAACACTGGCAGCAGGGGACACAGAAACATCACACCGACTCGCTCACCACGCGCGCAAGAGACGGGGAGAGATCTTAAACCAGGTCAGGAATTGTTTTTTTAAAGGCCAAAAGGAAGGGAGCAAGGGACGAAAGCCCCGAAACCACGAAGCGAGCCCGTCCCAAGAGTGAGGGGTGACAACGCGAGGCGATGTCTCACCGTGGCCAGATATCACGCCGAAGACAATCATGAGAAGTTAACAGGAGCTCATATTAGACATTTCTCGGGTTAGATTGCATGCATAGAAATGTGTCGTTAAACCCACCACCACCCGACACAGCCGAATGGTAAGGTTTGCCACGTAAACAAAACATGCAAATTCGTTAGTTGTTCAGCACACCGGGGTGTGTTGGAGAGTAAACAATTGTAAATGTTGTGGTGCGTTTACTCTCCCAACACACCGGTGTGCTGTACTAGTAACGAATTGGCACATTCTGTTTACGTGACAAACCCTACGAATTCGCCGTGTCGGGTGGTGGCGGGTTTCACGACACATTTACATTTACACGCTCTAAGCCAAAAACCTCTATTATAGATCACATTGGTCGCAAAAGCCTACTGCGTGTTAATCTAAACAGGTGCTGCTAAAGGCGATCTGATGAGGACTGCCAGTGCAAGGCGGTCAAAGGAGGCAATCAGCCGATTCGTTGTTGAGGATCTGGAGGATGAGCAATGCCCCATGACGCCTGCTTCCGAGTATCAGGGGGAGTGACGTTTTACGTTTTGAGCACAGATCTACGTATTTCTCTGCAGGTCGAAACCTCTCAGATTTGACTACGGAATCGAGTCACGCTGCCGCACGTGAAAACCGCCGGCCGCGGCCAACTCCTACGACAGGCCTCGGTCACGTGATCCCTCGGCCGCACCCTCCAGATTCGCACGTTTGGCCACGTACGATGGGAAAGAATCTTCTTGGTTCTTTCGGTAAAGTCACGTAGAAGGAAAATAATAAAAATAAAACATAATAAAATAATTCTCACGACGTTTCGGCCACAACGCAAGCAGCCGTCTTCAGGTGACTTTACCGAAAGAACCAAGAAGATGAATCCCTGCAGTCACGAAAGCTTTAAATCGAGATGGGAAAGAAGTTCAACACACGTACATACGCACGCACGCACACTCGGCACTTGGGCGCGTGTGCAGTCGCGCTCGCCACCAATACCACGCGCGGTCAGTCAGCGCTCGTCATGCCGCCGTGTGCTGTTCGGCGTGACGTCCCGACGGTTCGCTTCGCGTGCGGGGAGCTTCTCCAGGAATTCGGTTCCGGACAAAAGCTCCCAGCGCATGGAGCAAAACGTTTGACTTCGTGCCGAGCAAACGGGACGGCAGGTCGCACCCGAACACGTACCTCCGATTAGCACTGGTGGGCTATGTACGGGGGGAAAGAATTTCAACATACAGTACATACATGAGCCAACGCCAGGGTCACCGCTCAATTTTGGAAGAAAAAAAATTCAATTACAGGTCTGGGCACGAAAAACCAAGGAATAATACATGAATTAGAATACATTTAAATTAATTTGCTGCTTTGATTCAGTGCAAGAATTAGGGAGGTTGTGGCACGCTTTAATAACACTGGTCAACACACTTTTTCTGGCATAAGGTATTCCATCGGTTTTAATGTAATTTTGGGGTGCTGATTCCAAATCTGGCATCAGTTTTTGTCTATCACATCAGGTTTTTGAGCTATCAAATATTGCATTTTCAATAAAAACTGCAGAAGAAAAATACTAAATAAATGTGGATATCTACATAAAATTTTATTATAAAACACACTATCCTAAAAATACAGCACCATATTTTAACACTAAAGCAGTCACTGACTCGCAACAACTTGCAATCATAAGTGACAGAGTTAATTTCGGGTAAAATCAATGAAAATGGGGTATGCCGATAGCATTAAAATGAGATGTGATAGAGTAAATCTGAGATCAGATTTGGAATCAGCACCCTGAAATTAGTCTAAAACAGCTGCAAAAGTCCAGGCCAGAAAAAAACTTTTTTTTTTTTGACCAGTGTAATATACGTGTGCAATGCCAATGCGTTCATATCATTGAGCTGAGGACCCGCTAATTGGGAATCTTAGCAGCAGAGAAGTCGGGAGACTAAACGGAGGGTCTGAGAGGAGCGGGTTGTCAGGGATGGGTGCATGATGGAGAGTGGAAGTTTTACGGAGGCAATTAAAATAAATGATTTATAGGCTGGCCGAAGCCACGGATCAGTCACACGGCTGCCACACTTACAGACGAGAGGCTGGGGGTGGTGGGGGGGCTTTTCACGTTTGTGTCAGGCCATATCAACGCGCAGCTGGGTTAATAAATCGTAACTAATGCTTCTGGAAATTAAAAAATACAGTCCACGAGAATGACGAGTGACCTACTGCTCAGCACATTCGGGCGAGCAAGGGTCGCGCGCTTGGTTTATAGAGCATGCTACATGGGTGCCACGGTGACAAGATGTTAATTACCTTTCCTGGTATACAGGAGGGTGTCAGTTCAATCCCAACCCTGACACCTGTATATTTGGAATTTGCATGTCTCTCTCCCTGTGGTCACGTGGATTTATTTCCCGGTCCTCCGGTTTTTCCCTCCACATTTAGAAACATATATTTAGAGTATTTTCTGCGATACATTTCCACATAAGCCACTTCATTGAGCTAACATTTGTGGCCAGGTCACTTCTGAAAAAACTGCTTTCTAGCTCAGTGGGCTTTACCCGGTAAAATAAAAAAAATGTTCATAGTTTTAGTTTACGTCAGCGTTGACCTGCCCGACATAATATCCAAGGGGCACACTCCAGTGGAAGTACTGCAGCAGTGCTCCCACTTTATTCGGACAGCTTAATCCACATCACGGGAAAACGTGCAGCCACAGCCAAGAGACAATAAATACCTCTCCAGGAGTGCCACAATCAAGCCACAAGCAAAAGGGCTCCTGCGGCAAATAGCGCAATAAATTTTGGGCCCACGGATGCCATCAGCGGCTCTGGGGTGTTGTAAGCAAGAGGTGAAGACTGAACGACGGGGCAGGCCGTAACTTCTAAAAAAATCGGGCAAATCACCAAAATCGCTGGCGCTCGCGGCAAAAAAAGAATGTTCCGGCTAAAAATTGCACAGCGGACGTCCGCGCCCCCAAGTTTCTTGCCGGTGAGAAATCGAGAACCCTGTGGCGACGTTTGATCCGAGAAGTTTACGGAAGAGAATGTGTTCGATGCCATTCGCTGGCCATTCACTTCACGTGGCACTTCCATACAAACACCGCCGGTATGACACATGCACGTCGGGGATTGATTGAACCAGTGCACAGGTTGTCGCAGTTGTGCTGCGCGCACCTGGAAATGCTCCAGATGCTGGGAGCTTTGTCGGGAACTAAAATCAGAATTGAGGTGTGTTCCTGAAGACGCTCCCAGCGCGTTGAGCGAAGCATCAGCTATATCCTTGTCAAACGATGCAACCCGAAAATGCGCTGGGGAACTTGACGTTTCTCTCATTTATATGAGAGCTGGAACTGAACAAGGGTCTCGTTTCGTCTTTACCGGTGCAAGGGGGAAAAAAACTGGCCTGAATTTAATTTTACAGATAGGATCATGTGTCATCATCATCGTCGTCATCATCGTCGTCGTCGTCGTCGTCATCACGATCCATCGGCAGATAGCCCGTAGGCGTCCACTGCACATGTCGTCATTGTTTCCACTTCCCTCTGTCTTGTGCTAATATGCTCAGGTAGTGCCACACCTTTCTAGCACCAATCTCTATCTCGTGATATCGTTACGCCATTCTCTGTTAGGTCTTCCTCTCTTTCCGGATCCTTCAATTTTCCCCGAGCAACAACAACACACTTTTAAATTGTCCTATTGTTGTCCATCCTACTACACACGTGTCTCCAAATAGTTGATTTCTCATCACTTCCTGCATCATCAGGGTCTCCTGCTATCTATGGAACCACGCACGGTGTCAGCATCAAGGCTAAATTTGCCAATGCTCTTGCTTTGCAGTGTTCATGATCCCCGCTGGAGGGGAGAGGGTATCCTCTCTGTAAACAAGCGGGTACGGCTCGGAGGGCTTCCCCCCCCCCCTTAACCCCCCCCCTACCGTAGATATTTAAGAAGCGCATTAAATACCACTATCTATAAATACCAGCTGTTGCTGTGGCAACGACAACAGGTGATTAAAACATCATCATCATGGCGTGCTGGGTTTGTTCCTGGCGAGTAGCCGGGGGGGGGGGAGTTGGGAGGGTAACGAGCGCCGGTAATTGAAGGCGGATCGAGGATTTAGACAGCACATGAGGGAGACGACAAGTGGCAGTGCCCACCGCCTTCAGTGCTGCCAGGGAGAAAGTAAAAGGTCACAGAGAGTTCGTGCCGCCTTACAGATTGGGTTTCTTTAACGTTACGCTTTTTGAAAGGGGGATGACGATGCCCCCCCCCCCCACGTTTATCGAATGCTGCAAACCTCGCTCACGTGTCACTCAGCAGCCTCGGTGTCATTCTGATCTTCACCAGATGGAGATGTTAAATTAAATGCGGCTTACCGAGAGGTTGGCTGGACCACTGGACGGTTCAGAGGTCAGAGCGCTGGGCTGGCGGGGCTGAGTGGCGGCGGGTTTCGGAATCTGGGCAGCCGCCAGTGATTACAAGCGGAGGATTTTTTTTAAGGATAGATTCCTGATAGCCACCGATGAGTAAGCAAAACCAACCTAATTACACGTGTTTTTGCACTTAAGTTGTCAACATTTTTACACACTTTTTAAATCCTTTATATTAAGTTCACTTGCTTGCTTGCTTGCTTACGACCGTGCAAATCTTTCGGTCGTTTTTTAACCCACTTCCCGTGATCCAATCGAGCTGACATTTTCCACACAGACTCGTTGTGCGTGACAATTAATGTTCGTGAAATTTATTTTCCAAAATTTTACACTTTTTAGGACAAAAATATTATATTTAATTACCAATTGTTTAATGCTGGCATGCAATCATCTGACCCATAGGTGGCAGCCATCTCAAGTCAGAGGACGAGAGGACTCTAGCCGCCACGCATATAAAGGATTTATAGTGAAAAACTTTGTTTTTACGGGTTAATTTTTATTTAACTCACTCTGTCTGTTGTTGTCGTTGTTGTTGTAGTTGTTGTATTCTCAAATCTTGTAACTTAATTTTAATCCACTTCCCAATGTGGTATCAACTGCAAACTTGGTATACTTATGTCATACTGATGACAATACTATATGCTATCATAAAAAATTAAAGAACATATATTTTAAAACATTCTTTTTTATATGTTATGTTTCGGCTTGGGTCTAATTGTCCACTGTAAACTGACCTTGGCTGTAATTGGCCACGGCCCCTTACGTTGTGGAAAGCTTCGGGGCCACTTCCTGGAGTCGTGGAGTTCTTCCATTACTAGTACGGTACATTTCATTAAAGCGTGTTTAAAAAAAAGTTTTTTTATGTTATTGATTTGACAATTCGAAATATAATTGTAAACATGTATCTCTTACAGCAGGGTGGGTGATAAAATACTGCCCCACTGGATAAGAGGTCACCTGAGGTGACCGGAAGTAGTTCTGGGATATCCGCTTCCACGGGGGCCGTTATCTAACAGATGGTGATGGCACTGCCGCTCTGCGAGAGAGTTCTGAACGGATTGTGTGTCACAAGGTTTTATGCGTGCAGCGCGATCTGGATTAGAATCAGAATCTTTATTTACGCTGGAGGAATCCGAGGGGCTTTAAGATTATTTTGGCTTGATGTCCAGTAGTGGGCGGGTCAGTTGGTGCGGGATTAAAATTGACGATGAAGACGACGAGAAGGAGGGGATAATGACGTGGGAGCATTGTGTTTCCAGTGGCATCACCGCATCTTGTTCACGACACACCCAATCACCGCTCTCATGCTCACGTAACTCACGAGATCAGCTTCCATGCTCCTGTTTTTACACCCACAACTAACAACAACAACAACAGCAACGTGATCCCGGAGAATGCGAAACACAACTTAAGAAAGACGATCGAGGCGCGCACGAGCTGCGCGGTGCGGAGCGGACGAGGACGCGTCTTCATTTCGAGCGCGGAAATCGTGCCAAACGTGGCCAAGGCATCGTGGCGGAAAATCCTTAACGGTGCCTCGACTTTCCAGGGCATTCACGTCAGCGCACACACGAGAGGTTGTCTGCTGGAAATCAGCTCAAGGGGGGTGGGGTGTGGAAGTTCTTTTAATCTGCAATTTGCATTTCAAGCTCGTTATTTTTTAATGGGGAAAAAAAGCCTCCCATTATAACCTCGCGTACGAGCGGGCCCGTGCTTTTTGTCTTCTCCCCCCCACATCAAAAACAGGGTTTTCCTATCTTCTCATTACATCTGCCAGGTGCCTCGCGTGCCCTCGAGGCACGGTGCGTTTGTTTAAACATTAATCGCCCGATGTGTTCAATAAACATGTGTGCCTCGTAAACCACCCCCTCCGCCCCTGTCCCCCCCCCCCCCCGTGCTAAACCAATTACGCGAGCGCCTGCGTCTTCGAGCATCCCCCCCAAGTGACACGATTAACTGCGCCGCCGCTATCCCCGTCATCATCGCAAGCACGAGAGAGAGAGGGAGAGAGACGTTTCCCCCCCACCGCCGGCCCCGCCGCTCCGGCACGCACTCAAATTATTGGGGGGGTGGGGGTGGTGGTGGTTTTCCCTTCTGCGAATTAACAGACTAATTATTATTTTTGTCACTGCGAGCGAAGAAAACGAGGCGTGGGGGAGGACGACTCGTCGCCTCCGCATTGACACGCTTCGCGCGGCGCGCTTCACGAACTCGAATGGTCGCGTGCGGATGCTTTTGTTTGCCCCGTTGATGCGAATTTCGCGGGGGGTTTATTTGTTGCGGACGGAGGCTAATCTCGACCGTGGGGAGCTCAGACGAAGGGCATCCTCACGCAGGCCAATCCCCCGTGCATAAAGATTTGCGTGGGTGGGGGGGGGGTGGCGGAGATGCCCGATCGCGGAGCTCCGAGGGCACGTTGCTGCGCCGCGGACTACGAAGTACGAATCATGCAATCAGTTAAGCACGTGGTAGGCGTTCGCGAGCAACATCATCCACAATATCGGTTGTTTTTGGGTTAGATCGCGTCAATATTATTCAAATGTAAGAAATCTAACATAGAACATCCCTAAAGTCCAGAACAAATGCAGTAAGAGTCCCGGCACGGTACCCACGCCGGGGCAAGGCTCCATGTGTACGATTAACTTACTGGACATCCTTTGAACTGCTGGTCATCTCTGAAAAAAAGTTTAAGCTCATTGGATTCTTCCAGCACTGTATAAATACTGATTCTGATTCTGAACATGGGCATGCGTATACTTATTACGCCCCCCACCCCTTTCCATTCCTGATAATTTCATGAATTGCTACGATTCTGTCTCGCAACTTGTTTGAGTAAAACTTTTATGCCTCTCTCTCTCCCCCCTCTTATCGCACGGAACTCCCTTCAACGCAATCTCTGATCGCTCTCCTGTCATCTCACTCCACTCCCCACCAGTCAATCTTCACTCAAGTGGGAGGTCTCTCATTCTTCTTTGCTGCCCCCACCGCCTGAAACTCTTTCCCCCCCCCAGCCGGCCATACTGTTGAACTAAAACTATGTTTTATTTGACCAGGTAAAGCCCACTGAGCTATATAGCTCTTTTTCAGAAGCAACCTGGACACAAATGAGAGCTCAACGAAGTGGCTTATCACGTGGAAACATATGGCAGCCAAAGATTATAAACGGATATTTGTAAATGTGGAGGTAAAAACCAGAGGACAATGGATAAAAATCCACGTAAATACGGGGAGAGAGAGAGAGACACTCCAAATCTATAACAAGCGGGACCGAACCCACGACCCCCTGTATACCATGCGAGGTAGTTAACATTTCCCCACCACGACGTCCCTGTTCAAGTTCAGGCCTCTGGACCTTCGTCTCCCTCTTCTCCTCTGCCTGTGACCGACTTGCTTCTCCCGATAAAACAAACGCGCCCACCACTTCTGTCAGAGTGTCCCGAGATGCGGCCACCGATTGAGACGATATTCAGTAAATACCAACGCATTTGCATTCTACCGCAAAGGTCACCGCTCCGCTGGGCACCGGTTGAACACCGTTGCGAGACGTCGCGCGAGCACTCGGAGCGAGCAGCTCTGGGCTGGCTCTGCCGCATGGCACCGCCGCCGCCGTTTATTAAGCGAGCAATTACTCGCACGCGCGGAATCACTCGCTACCTGCCACTCGGGCCTGCACATCAATCACGCAATTTATAAACGTATCGTCGAAAGGTTTCCACTGCTTGTTACAAGAGTGATTTGCCCGAGCTGGTTGCGTTGGCTCCCTGGTGCACGTGAAGCTGCGCATGATAGCTCGGCTCGAGGTGATAGATGTGAATTGACAATATGAATAATACTATTTTTTTGTTAGGTCACGTATTAATCTGGCCAACATTGTGTCATAGAGGCCCTCATGCACCCAACACAGCCAAACAAATTATATTACCGCGCGTTGCACGAGAATTTAATGGGCCAAAAGTCGTGGGAAGTGTTCCTCAACTCACCGGTGAGCCGAGGAGCAATAACTATCGGCGCGTTGTGAAACGCTTGTGCACCGTGTGACAATTGATTTCGTTTTGGCTGCGTCGGGTGGAGAAGGGTTCTGATCGACACGGATTCGCCCAGATCGTCGCCGTGTAGCCTCACCCGAACATCAACGATCATCGAAGTCGGTTTACGTGACGTGGCTAGAGATGTTTGGGGGTGGAGGTTCCGGCATGGTCATTCCCGCACTGCGCAAAAAACCTGAAAACCTGAGTTCCATTCCGGGGCCATGGCAAATATCATTAGCGAGCAGCATCTTAACCGGTCCCAGACACTCTCTTGACGGACAAGCACTGGACCAGCACGGTGCAGTACGGTCAAACAACCCCCCCATGACTGATACACGTGTAAGGAGGCCTGCACAAAGCAGCGGATTTAGAAAGGACAGTAAAATGTATTATTATTTAAGTATGGGTCCAGCTCATGACCGCTCTATCTCCACCACCAGGCTTCATGGGTGCTCACACTGAGACGCACAAAAGCCGCCGCGTGGATATCAAAGATTTCCCACAGACGCTCTCTCTCTACCCTGGTGCTAATTATCACAAGAAATTGAACTTTAGGTTTAAAGACATTTTCCTCTTCTCTTTTTCCTCCCCACCATTTCTGACAATGTACCGGCTTTCGTGTAACGTGCCACTGCTGGGCCAAGGCTTCATCTCCCCGTCTTCGTCCATCCCTTTCTTTCGTTAGTTCCTCTTGCCCAGCATTGGATTTGGTTTCGTCTCTCGCCGCCATCTATATACCACCATCTTCCTCTACCTCTGTTGCCTTCCCCCAGTGTCCCCACCGTGTTTTTTTTTTTTGCCAATCCTTCCTCAATCGCTCGAGACAATATAAAGAGCCTACATGAAATGTCTTAGAATATTTTAGTTTTGTTATAAAGTTTCCCCCGTGAGATGAGGATTGGGTGAATGCTATTAACAGGTCAATGAGGAGAGAAACACTGCAATGCAGTGCAATCATAAAAGGCAATTTTGGGCTCTGGGTTTAGAATACCACTTATCTCCACAGGCCCCCAAGATCAACCCCAGCGGCAAAGACACCACCCTATTCAAGTTAACCAATTACATTTTGTTGTTGTTGTTTAAGACGCCTCTGCTTTTCCGAGGTGAGACTGACCGCAAATTTTAAATTGAGCGGATGTGCCACGTGACACGGAGGGGTGGGGGGGAGCGCGTGGGGGTAGGAACGTCGTCTCCGTCATTCGTCCACAGCCGCGGTTTTTAAAGCAAAAACTCTTAACAGCGCCGGCCACAGATTCCAAACGAACGCCGCCGAAGCCACCCCCCCTTTGGGCCAAATGCGCAGCCAGACGAACTTTTTATTGCCCCTTCCAGTTATTTTATTTTTTGCCAAATGAGCCATAGCATTGTGAAATGTGGCTTGGGTCCACAGCTCGCCGGGCAGCTGAGCCACCGACCGTGTACCCCACCAACCCCCACCACCAACTCGCGACCCTCATCACCCGCAGACCTTCCAGAGAAACGGTGTTTCAGTGTTTCTGGAAGCGGATGCCAGGTATGACCGGTTTTTGTGTTTAGTTTGTTGTCCTTCCCCCCATCCCCGCACCTCCGATTAGCACGGTTGGCTATGTACAGTGCGAAAGAAGTTCAGCATACATACGCAGACTCACAGAGATCCATAGTCTCACACAGAGACCCATAAATTGTCCCAGCACCTCCAATTTGCACGGTTGGCTACGTACGATGCAAACGAAGTTCAACGTACTTAAAACATCACGGCTGCGGATAATCCCTTCCCTCCAGCGGTGGCACGAGGGGTGCCGAACTCAACGCGCTTAGGCGAGCACGCGGGCGCGCATGCACACAGTGTGCAAGTGCACGGTCACGTTGCCGCGCCGTGCCGCGCCACCACGAATGTTGCGCACCTGGGACTGGCCGAGTTTCACATCGCAGTCTTGAAATAGACAATGTGTGTGGCCACCGTTCATCACCACAGCACACAGCACACCCGGTGGGAGGCATTTTTTTTTGTCCACACACACACACACAGACTGTACACGCGCGTCCCTTGCGGAACGAAGACAATTAAAATGTTACGTTCAATCGACGTGTACCCGAACGTCACCTTCGTTCACAAGATTCTGCTCGTCGCTCAAAACCCGCTCATCTTCCCCAGCTCACCCCGCGACCCTTTAGCCTCCCCCTCATAACCACCACCATCACCGTGCCCTCTTGATATTCCCATTATATGGCGATCACTTATTCCTCATTCACGAAATCCATTCATCATCATTTACCGTCATCAATTTCGCTTGCACAGAATGCACGCATCACAGATTTGACCTTTGCTTCCTGTCATCGTTTTCGTTCACCTCATCTCCACCATCACATTCATATGTACCATTGTGTGATATCTTTGTAAAGCGCCTTGGTTTCAGGCGCTAAATTCAATCCTTTGGAGATCAGATAAGAGGCCAGTGGAAGAACACGGGGGCGTAACAGGTTCTTAAAGGCCGTGTTGAGGATGCACGAAGGCACTGGACGACACCAGCGGCCACCGTGGCCCCCCCCGAAGGTACGCGGCACCTGGCAACGTCCTCCGGACAAACAAACAAAATATTTACAGAGCGACGCGATGCTCAGCAACGACTGGAGAGAAGACGCCCCCCCCCCCCCCCCCCCCCCGTCTTCCTCGCCGTCGAAGCAGAATGAGCCAAAAAAATAAAACCCACACACGCACAAATCCCATTCCTGGCCCTGTCACGGACAACTGCTGCAAACCCATCGCCATTAGCGGCCATCGAGTGCGAGATTGAACGTGACAGTTAATTGGTCACACTGCTTGGAAGCGGAATGGGAGGAGAGCCGCGTGCAGTGGCGTGGGGAGCGCGGTTGTCACGGGCGCTGTCGCAACGGATAATGAAGGCG
>CM025627.2:2633833-2653515 GCA_014621495.2 Entosphenus tridentatus
ATTGTCATTGTAGTGCGTATTTAATGTGGCGCTGCACTCTGATGTTGGAGGAGAAAACATTTATTAAGAAGTCTATTTCATTAAGTAGAACGTGTTGTCTATATTTATTTAAAGTTGCGCATTTTTACGTGTCGTCAATTTCTCAAAGCGGGGGGGGGGGGGCGGGGAGGGCGGGCGCCCGCGGGGGCCGCTAGGCGCGTGACGTCATTTATGAATGGCCCCTTTGCGTGAACGAGGACATCAGGGTGACGCCGCTACGATCTTGTGTTTGATTATAGTGTGCTGATCTTAAAGGTGCATTGAAAAATGTTCATACTCCTACTGATACTCCTGCTGTTATGGAGTGACTCATGCAGCCAGCTATGGCTGCAAAGTTTGGTAGTACATGTTATGTATATCCTAGATTTGAAGCTTTCGTGACTGCAAGGATTCATACTCTTAAATTTTTTTCGGTAAAATCACGTAGGTAAAAATAAAAATAAATAATAAATATAATAGAGATAATATTTTATTTCTATCATTTTATTTCTTTTATTATATCTATTATTTTTATTATTTATTTTTATTTTTACCTACGTGACTTTACCGAAAAAACATAAGAGTATAGTTATGTATATCGTTTATTGTAAAATTTCAATCTGTTCCTATGATCACTGTTACATTGCTGTTATAGCTTTATTTTTGTGATTTCGAAAACGTTTTAGTTTAGCCATATTTGTTTGTTGTAGTACAGAGTTAGACTGATAACTGTAATCTAAATTGTCTTGTGGTTGTTATTGTTTGACTTGCATCCCACTGGGATTTTTGCACACAGCGTTGATATACGGTGCTTTTTCTGGAAGACTTTGCTGTTTTTTCCTGGATTTTTCTGTTTGCGCGTAGTCACTTTAAGATGTTCCTTGTTTTTGTTTGTTGCGGTTGCACCCGAGTCAAGAGCCGCATGGCTCACAGGGCTATACCAAATAAATGAAACTGAAAACTGAAATCTACCGCCACCGCCGCCGCTCAAGAGAGACGCGGTTTCCTCTTGGGAAGCGTCAGGCTAAGGAGGGGGGGGGTAGAGGAAGTTTCCCTGCGAGTGCCGGTCGCGCTGGTAATCGACACAAAACGCAAATCGATCTCCCCCCCCCCCTCCACCCAGCTCGCCGCGCAGCATTCTAGGAAACACCGCAGGGCGCGGCGCCATAGCGGGGGGAGCGGGGGGGGGGCATTCAATTTGTTTTATTTGACAGCGGCGCTTACGCTAACACCTTTACCAGTCGACCCAGTGCTTGCATTCACTGCCACCGAGCGGCCCTTAAAATTCAGAGGCTATTTTCGCAACGAGGCCGGTTTAATGTCCGTGTCTAAGGGCTCCCCCCCCCCTCCCCCCAGACGCACCACCAGGATGACGGAGCGCGGGCAGCGCTTCGAGGCGACGTGGTGACATCGGGGTCAGTGTGGAACTCGACCAACCGGGTGGTGTGGCCGAGCAGCTGCGTCTGCACCCCCCTCCGCCACCTCCTAACTCAACCGACCGTGCACAAGACACCACCTCCGCCCCCTCTCGCTCGCATCACGATGGAACCGCTCCGTCATTCAGACGTCTGCCCCCTTCGCTAAAACCACAACGTCCACACCCAAGGGAGGACAGCCAGTTTAGTTGAATCAACAGATCCATTCTCCCGCGCAAACAGCACGATGGAGAGGTGAAGGCACCAGAGCCCCTGTCCTTAAGCCCCAGGGTGACGCTGTGACCTGCTGAATCATACGGCCAGATTGGCAGAGCGTCCGTCTCATTCATTTGTCGTTGGGATTTCGCCCCCCACCCCCCCATATAGAGCTCCGTGCCTTGACGCTTCTTATCGAGCACGCAGTACCGTGTGTGCGTGCTTATTCCAAATCACACTGCCGTGCTGTGGTTTAAGAAGTTACGAATGTGTGATGCTGCATCCGGAGCGTATATCGCTCGAGCGGGTGCCACGCTCCCAGCACAGAGCCGCCACGAGGCACTCAAGCCAGAGGAAGCGTGAACATCTTGTCCATGTTCTGAGCGTCTGGGCAACGGCTCCGACGACAAATTCAGAGCCTGCCAGCTCAGACCGAGACTACAAAGGGGGGCTGCTGATTGCACCCCACGTGGGTTTAAGCACTGATGCCTTGCCATGGTGACGAGATGTGAACTCCCTTTGCTGGAATACAGGAGGTCCCGGGTTCGATCCCAACCCCGGTGCCTGCATATTTGGAGTGTGCATGTTCTCCCTGCGGTTGCGTGGATTTCTCTCCGGGTCCTCTGGGTTTTCCCTCCACATTTGAAATATTGGGCTGCTTTAAATTTCCACAAGATAAGCCACTTTATATCCTTGGTTCTTTCGGTAAAGTCACGTAGAAGGGAAATAATAAAAGAATAAAAATATTTCAAATAATAAAATAATACAGATATTTCTATTATTTTATTATTTCCCTTCTACGTGACTTTACCGAAAGAACCAAGAATATGAATCCCTGCAGTCACGAAAGCTTTAAATAAAAAAAATAAGCCACTTCATTGAGCTATCATTAGTTGTCAGGTCGCTTCTGAAAAAAGCTATATAGTTAGTGGGCCTTGGCTGGTAAAAAAAAATGTGTTTAATAGTGTTTATATTTTAATTAGCGCTGTGAAAATCTGTATTAAACTCATTCTATAATCTGCACGCTCGGTTCCATTAAAAACTTCCTCCATTTAAGAGGGTAGTTGGGTGCAGGTAATAAAGATATGAAAATAATATATTTTTATTTTTTTCCTCAGTAATTTCAGCTAAAAAAATATTTACCATTTTTATTCATAAATATTAAACACGCACTACGTTCCAAACCACATTCATCCGATTTGTAAAAATTAAATGTAAATCCAGGTGCTAATTTCAGCTGCGTCTGTCTGTTTCAGTTTTTCAGTTGCGTCTGTCTGGGTCAAGGACCCAGAATATATTTTGGTACCCAGCACACTGCATCCCGTGTGCCCTCTCTCTGAATCTCTGTGGCTACGAAAGATCCGGAGAACATCCAGTGACAAGTACACGGACTTGGTCAATCCTGCAAAGAAGCAGAACAAAAGGACGCCTATAAAAAAAATTCTTATTTATTCCTCTAGATTTGTCCGAGAATTCATTGGAACGTGCGACCTTGCTCTCAAAGACCACAGCCCGATTCATCCCCCCCTCCCCCCCCCCACGTGGAATCGCACTCAAGCAATCTCAGGCCCTGGGGTGGCGTTTACACAAGCTCTGGTTTACTGATGGCAATCTGGGCAAGCGGCAAAAATGTATAAATACTGCCAAGGGGCACCGACCTGGCCACCCCGTGCCCTCATACCCCGGGCCCGGTGCTCGGCAAGGGTACACCCCTAGCTTCAACGGAGCATTCTCATGCCCCTTTTCCACTGCACAACCGAGCCACGCTGGGCTCATGCCGAAGCCAGCCCCCTGCCATGGGTCAGGCAGCGCTCGGGCTGTTTGTGCACCGTGAGTGGCCACGCGTAAATCAACCGGTGATGCCAGATCAGCGGCACACCTTCAAGTGTAAACTGGGGCAACGTTTGACGAAAATGAATAACCCCAACAACCCAACCCTGGCCCTGCCAGGTCCCGAGCCAGATTCAGACGTTGTGCGAGGGCAACGTAGCTCTCTCTCTTTGATTCCGACTAGGCATGGCGAATAGCCAATGGAAAACCACCCATACAGACTGCAAGGGTACCCACGTTGGCTTAACTCGGATGTGCCAGTGGGAAAAAAAAAACTATAAACGATTTAAAACCAAACTATTTTAAATGTTACCAGGTAAAGCCCACTGAGCTATGAAGCTCTTTTTTCAGAAGCGACCTGGCCACAAATGATAGCTCAACGGAGTGGCTTATCATGTGGACATTTATAGCAGCCAAATACTCTTAAATGTACATTTCTAAATGTGTGGGGGAAAATACCGGAGGACCCAGAGAAAAATCCACGTGACTACGGGGAGAACATGCAAAAATCCAAATATACAGACATCAAAGGGTTGGGATCAAACGCACACAACTCCTGTATATCAGGCGAGGTAGTTAACATCTCGCCACTGTGGCGCCCTCAAGAATCAGAGGCGCGGTCACATTGACACAAGCGGCGGCGGCATCTACCAGCCACCCGTGGCTACCGGCTGCCCGCTTGCCTTTCACTTCCCAATTCCCAGAAACTCCACGGTCAAATCCACACAGCCCGGCCACGTCGAGAAGAAAATCCTGCTTGACATTGCAGAGGAGGCACCGGGAAAGCAGCACCCGATACCACGTCCCCACCCCCTCCGCCACCCCCGCCTGCTGCTGTGCCGCTGACATGTCTGATTGCCCCAAATTACAGCCTCCCGCGTGATGAGGCTTCAATTTTAAAAGTACGCGACACCCCCCCCCCCCGCCGCGGATTTCTGTAGCCAGCACCGCAGGCCCTGGATACGATCCAGCCGCACGGCCTTTCCCTCCCGCGCGTGGACACGAGTCATGCGCATGGGCCAATGTGGGCGCGCTCCAGCTTGGCACCGGCAGACGGACGCCAGGCGGTCTGCTCCCTTACATGTTCGTCTGACACGAGACGCAGACCCCCCCCCCCCACACCGAATAAAACCCGCCATGCAGAGGCAGGGAGATGGAGCGATGAAATCAGAATCGTGTGAACGCTAAGTGGAATGGTGCATCGTAGAACCAGTGGGAGATGACAACAGCTTTGGGAATCCTTCATGCAACGGTGGATTGATCATGGCGGATGATGATGATGATGATGATTCAAACCAGAACAGCACATGAGCTAGCTCCATACCTCACCACCTTCATGTCCGCAGTGGTGATGTTTGCACACCGTAGCCGGTACTCATTTAAGGGGAGTTCCAGAGACGAGTAAAAAATATACAAACATATAATAAAATCACTCGCCACCGACGTTAGCCGTGGCCGGGAATCAAACCTCGAGTCGCGGATGTTGACGCGCCACCACTCACAACTCGGCGTCGGCATCTTGAGGAGCGTTGCGGCTCGATGCCTCGCGCCTCAACGCACGCCCAGACCAGCATGACGACGTCCTTGCGAGCTGCAAGGACGTCGTGGAACCAAGCGCAGCACAAAACGAATGCTGCACTACGGCCTCGCTCCATCGCTCTCAATCGCTCGCTCGCTCATCGAGTGTGCAGGCGGTGCAACTGCACAGGAGCCTTCAGGCAGGAGGGGTCCAGGTGCCGGGCTCCGAAGACGGGCGAATGGGATGGACAGAGGGGGGGGGGGGCACGTTTCCCCCTCCATCTCATTCCTGGTCCCGGGGCTCATGGTAACCGGACCACTCCACCATCGAAAACCAAGCGTGTAATGTGCCCATCTGGAACCTTGCACTTGCGATTAAATCAACAATCGCCCTTAGTCTGTGCCGGCTCAGTTTGAACGGTGGTACTGGTGGCGTGATGGCACGTTGCTGACCTTCACATCTCAAGTTGATGCTGAGTAACCCGGGTGGGGACCTCGAGAGAAGCGCATCACGACTCATTGTGACCTGGGTCACCAAACACAACAGTGGCGACAAACAACGACGAGAAGGGGGACATCACCCCTGACGTGAAAGCAACGTTCAGTAAATGACGTTTCTGCGGCGTAGACCGTCTCGGAACGATTATTTTTAGACTGATGTTCACTGCACAATTGAACAATCTTAAGCTATGATTGACGTGAGCAGCGGTGATGATGATGAGGAGGAGCAGCGCAATAAGGTGGAGGTGGTAAAAGCCTGCAAACGGTGGAAGCAAAACTGGAGTGCGGTCTGTACCGTTTCTCTGAGTCAAGGTCAGTAGAGTCACAGGTGATTGTGTGCGTAATCAACATCTGTCCCGTTTTTTATCCCCACCCCCACCCCCAGCTCGAGATCCTATAGCAACTGAGTCGTGCATCTGAACCAACACGCGAGAGCCAATTTGATGCCTTTTAAATTTGCTTTAGCCGAATTGAAACGTGAACGATCAAGCAAAGCGTGGCCCGGACTGAAATGGGAAAGTCAGGTTACACCGCGAAATCCTCAGGGGCAGCTGTAAGGGGGAGGGGAGTTGTGGAGGCATGTAACACAAAAGCCACTCCTCAGGAGGCTGATGGTGTTGAATCTATAAAAAAAAAAAATTATTTTACCGGTTAAGGCCCCGACTGGGGTATGTCGCTCTTGTTCAGAAGTGACCCTGGCGATCACAAATGGTGGCTCAACGAAGCGGGCTGCTCTTGTGGACATGTTGTAGTGGCAGCCGGATGCTCTGAACGCGTGATGTTGATCATAAATGGAGGGGAAAACCGGAGGACCCGGTGAGAAAATTCCACGCGACCACGGGGGAGAGACACATGCAAACTCCACATATACAGCAGGCATCAGGGTCAGGATCGAACCCACGACCTCCTGTATGCCAGGCGAGGTAGTTAACATCTCGCCAGCATGGTGCCACGAACAAGTGGGGCGCCACGGTGAGCCGTCTCCTCGGAATTCCTGCAAATCCTGGCTTCACGAGGATCGCCATCGGGAATAAAACCGCAGGAGTGCAACGACGTGGCAGAGCCATTACCTCACTTGGCATGCGGTAACGCTGCTACACCGCACGGTAACGCCGCTATGCGGTAACACCGCTACACCGCACGGTAACACAGCGACACGGTAACACCGCTACACCGCATGGTAACGCCGCTACACCGCATGGTAACACAGCGACACAGTAACGCCGCTACACCGCATGGTAACACAGCGACACGGTAACGCTGCTACACCGCATGGTAACACCGCTAAACTGCACGGTAACGCCGCGACACTGCACAGTGCCTGATGCACAAACGACGTCTGTCGCAGCCAGACGCGCAGATCTCACGAAGCAAAATGACGTTTGCGTAAGGTGAACGGAATTAATTTCAAAGTCGGAATGTTTACTTTGTTCCATCTCGACTCACAAAACGCATTCCTTTCTTGAGCAGTCGCGTGCGTTCATCAGGATCGCGCGAGGCTTCCACACATCAGCGCGTCAACTCCACACGGAACGTCATCGGGTGATTACGTAAACGTCCCCTTTCATTCTCACGTTACAGATCCACGAGACGCAAATCGGAGCGCCGATGTCTGGCCAATATTCACCGTGGCAACAAATCGCTTGCCGTGGCATTAGAATCTACGTCATGACGGCTGCAAATTACGTAAATGATCTGTTATTTATTTATACAACAGATGTCCCTACGTCTCTGGACTGCCCCAAGGTCTCAATGAAGGAGGCCTGCAAAAACGAGGTTATTGGCGAACACACACACAGGGAACGGCTCCCATCCGCTAGAGAACCGTCTCCCCAAGTCGCCGAGCAACCCGGGTGAACATCACGGAGCCCTTCCAAACATCACCTGGTAATCCACCAGCGTTTGTTTAACAAGCCTCGGACCTCTGCTGATGAGCGCAAGAAGGTCCGAAACCAGTGCAGAGTTTTCTTGCAAGCGTAAAACAAAATGCCGTTGGATAACGCCCGTTTGGAAGGGCAAGAGATGATGGACTACCTGAATGCGGAGACACCAAACGGAGCTCTGCTTGTATTCGCCTGGACCCTGTGATGTGTCCGAGGGCTTCCGTGCAGCCACAGGCTTGGATACACGGGGGGCTGGGGGGCTGGGGGGCGGGGGGTAGACCCCCACCTCCCACCCCCTCCAAGTCCCTCGCTCCCTGGATTATCATTCTCAATGCCGGCCACAGAAGCAACGGAATAATTCTCCGTGCCAATCCCATTTGTCATTTTACTTCAATGCAACGCGTTATTCCAGCCGATACCGAGCTCCTTATTAAATTACGGGAACGATTATATCTTAGCAGTGAAGCAATTTTTTGGTCACAGCCCCGCGTGAATCTTTGTTAAAAGAGAGAGTGAGCAAATCGAGGTGAACGCTCGTCGCGCTTTGCCCCATTGTGCGAATCCGTGGCCAACACGGAGAGCAGCGCAGGTCCGGATACCCGCAAATCGATCGTTTCTCCGTCGCGGCGAAAACACGCTAAATTAAAACGGGACCGCTGCACGGTCGCCATGGACATCCCCTGATATAAATAAAATGTTTCGCTCCGGATGATCGCTACAAAGTATGACCTGTGTTTTGATTTAGTGGTGCTGATCTTAAAGGTGCATTGAAAAATGTTGATACTCCGACTGATGCTCCTGCTGTTGTGAAGTGACTCATGCAGCCAACTATGGCTGCATGAGTTTGGTAGTACATGTTGTTTATGTCGCTTATTGTGCAAATTCAGTCACAGTTCCTATGATCACTGTTACATTGCTTTTATGGCTTTATTTTGGTGATTTTCGAAAAGTTTTTTGGTTTGGCCATGTCTGTTTGTTGTAGTACGGAGTTAGAATGATGGCCTTAATCTAAGTTGTCTTGTGGTTGTTGTTGTTGTTGTTGACTTGCAACCCACCGGGATTTTTGCACACAGCGTTTGTGTACGCTGCTTTTTCTGCAATATTTTGCTGTCTTTTCCTGGATTTTCTGTTTGCACATAGTCACTTTAAGATGTTTTCTTGTTCATGTTTTTGTTTTTTGTTTGTTGCGGTTGCACCCGATTCAAGAGCCGAATGGCTCACAGGGCTACACCTAATAAATGAAACTGAAAACTGAAAGTGATCGCCCGGTTTCGGGAGCTGGTCATCGTCAAGCCGCTTAGATTTCATCACCGATACAGGGGCGGGTGCCAAAGTGCACGTGACTGCGAGTCCAGCGGGGCAGAGTTCGATTCCCGGCCGCAGCCACGCACATCAGTGGCGCTCGAGCTTATGCGCGTATGTGTGTTGAACTTCTTTCGCACCGTACGTAGCCAACCGTGCTAAAGGACAACAAACTAAACAGAAAAAGCAGTTATAAGGAAATTAAAATTCAATCTAGGTGAGTCTAAAGTGCATAGCTCCAGTGGCTTCCCCTGTGCTGATTCGCAACGTTCCTGCACTGCCCTCTTCACTAACACCCGCAGTGACCAGCACGGTGAAGTACGGTAAAAAAAAAATAAACCCTCAGTTGCCATCGTGGTACGCGGGGCGGGGGGGGATTAGTGGTGGATTACGAATGGCTGGATTTGTATTGTCTAAGCGGTACATCTTCACGTTATTTAGGATGGACAACAGGAAAATGAAAAGTGTTGATGTTCGTAAAAAGAAATGGAAGGAGCGCAAAAGAAAGGAAGACCTCACAGAGAATGGATCGACGACGACGACGACGACATCATTAGAGATCGGTGCGAGAAAGACGTGGCCACGACTTGAGCATATTGCCACAAGACAGAGGAAAGTGGGAAATGGCACCTCCACGTAACGGGCGGGTGGGCCCACCGGTCAAGTCAACGTGGAAGGCGGCCCCTCTGGCTGCCTTCGCACAAACAAGACGACGTTTCGGGATCTGCACCTTTACCGTCTCTTCTTTGTCCGTTCCACCTCCAAATACAAAACTCAACATCACCACCGTCGCCACCGCCACCAATTAAACACATTTTACCATCGTGCCTTGTTCGAAAAACGCTGGCTCATGGCAGTTGTACGCAGCGTGCCAGCGGAGAGGAAAACCGAGTCCGCTTGTGAATCACTGATAAGCGAAAAAGGCCTCCAATTAACCACTCCAATAACTTCAATTACCCACCAAGAGAGGTGCCTTCCAATTACCATTCAAAATCTGCTTATACACGAGACGCACGTCCCCCGTTTTAGTGTCGATAAATGGGATTCTACAACGATGCGTCTGCACGTTGCGCATACTGCGCACGGTGCACACATTTGTACAATGCGAATTTTGTGCAGCGTTGGTGTCGGTGTTGTGCATGCAACGTTCAGCCAGAGAGCACTTCGGCAGCTACAATCCAGGCATCCAACAGTCACGTGGCAAATCACAAATAACGCGGATGAATTTTCAATCAATAAAAAAAATTACGTGAAAGCGAATGGGATTGTTGTTGTTACGTTCATATTTTAGTTGTCTTGGAGCAACGGTTCGCACAGACGTCGCCGATTCATTCTCCTGGCGTGGCAAATTCCCCTCCCCTCTCATCTCCGTCCACCCAGCGGTTGTAAATGGGTTCACCACAGTTAGTCCGTGAGCAAGTCGTATGCGGTGGGGGTAAAGAGTGGAAACTCCCACCTCATCCGAGTCGCACGGCCAGCATTGGAGAATGGGCCAACATTCACTTCTGGAGGGCCCCCCTCGACACCCCTCCTTTGAGTGGAGACCCTCTGCCAGCAATAGCGTGGCTGCACCTTTGGCTTTCATTCTTATTTTCTGTCGACGTTCACGCTGGCTGGGTAACGCGGCTATAAATAAACGTGCACGCGTGGGCAAAAACATTCTCAGTCGGGCCATTACAGACCGTTTTGGCAAGTGCTGTTAGCAAGCACCTATTAAGGACAGCAAAATGCTGGATGGACAAGTGTGGCCAGCAAGCAATGCAGGCGACCTTTGTCGTCTCGTTGGTGTTTCAACATCACATTTGGTCATGTCGACCTTGGGGAGCCCAGGGCAGGTTCAGATATCATTTTCCACTGGATGTTATCCATGGCTGGGAATTAAACCCATGTCAGCTCGGATTGTCGTACAGCATGGAAACAACTGTTCCACAGATACAGACACACACACACACGTATGTATGCATGCATGCAGACATGAATACACAGGTTGCTATGTAGCCTATATACGCTGTTGGGTCAAGTGCTGTTAGTGAGCACCTATGAAGCCTTTAGAGTGCATGAGAAGGAATGGTATGGCCAGCACCATGCCCAGCTGCCTTTGTCTCTCCAGTGCTGATGTTCACAAACTGCGCCATGTACTCATACTGGTCAGAGTCGATCTAGGAGAGGCCCAGGACCGGTTCAGATGATCGTCACTGGTGTTGACCAACCGAGTTCGCAGCCCGGCACACTAAGCAATGCACCACCGTTCCACTCATCTAACACACACGCACACATACGTGCACACACACACGTGCGGGCAGAGACGTGCGTGGCGATGGCGTGCCTGGTCTCATGTGTGTGATACCGTTGTGTGACAGTGATCTTTTGCCACCTTGATCTTTATTCACGAACCCGGCTCTAACATCGGTGTGGCTCGGCACAGCGAGCGCGTGTGAAGGGTCCCTCCGACAGGTTACGGGAGGAGTGCCGACGCCACGCTCACGCATGGAAAAGGAAATCCACGGCAAATATATAATTATTTTTTAAACGCACGATAATGTAAACTGGTTATAGAATGCGTGCATCAGTTTGCGCGCGTGAAACCCACCTACAAAATCCAAAATGGTTTTACGTAACCTCTGTTATTTCCCACGGTCAAACAACTTTTCACAATGTCGCAGGCCACAAAACACTCAAGAGTAACGAGGCATTGACGGGCCCCCTCTATTATTATGGCTCCGGAAACCAATCAGCCGAGAGGCTGCTCAATCAACGGAAACACCGGTGCCACGTAAATTATCAAAATCATTCGGCGTGAGCCAATTAACCGCGCACACACTGGGGCCGCGCGGTCGAGTGTCTCAAGAACGCGTTTTGTTTTGGGATCGAGCAAAGATCGGACCTGGGCACGACGACGGGACAATGGCACGTGGGCATCAAACGTGGGGACACGGAGGACGTGTCTTCCACAGGCTCACACCCCCCCCCTCACTCCAGCGCCCACTACGGATCGTTCGTGCTTCTGCAATGCGGTTGGGGGTTTGCGAGACACAGGATGGATTTTTTGTCCGCACCCCCGCTACTTACTGCCACTGGGCATGCGAGGATCTGTGGAGAGGTGGTGATGAACGGATTTACGCTGCAGCACCTCAGGGCGAAGGGGAACTTGAACACAAAGACGTTCATTTGTTTTTGCCAAAATTCCCATCAGTGCGAGGAGGGGGCGGCCGCCTGGATCTGTTCTTTCTCTGCGTCCGTCCATTCTCTGTGCCCCTCTCCCCCAGGCACGCCCATCGTCCTCGCATCTCCATCCACCGCATCCTCCCATCTCACCCTCGCTCTCCCTCCTCCACTCCTTGCTGCCCTGCACAGGTGGCGTCTCAACAGCCCTTCTCAGTGCATCGGCTCGGTGTCCTTTCCTCAACACGTGCCCCAACCATTAAAGTCTCGCCTCCTTTACCTTAACCTGGAATACCGAGACATAACGGACGCATACATGAGGCGAAGTCCAAAAAGTTATTCTGGACAACATCTGAGCGACGATGAAACGCCGTTTGCTCGCTTGGCCTGCGGGTGGCACCTTTTTTTGGCTGCAAAACGGCCGTGCCCTACGTGGGCAGGATGCACGTAGGGCACGTGGCTCTATAACCACAACAACAACAACAACCGCCATTCGCCACTAAGTGGAGGTGACTTTACCATGGCGGTTGTGCCAGGCTGTGTGCATGTTGAGGCCACGTGAAGTGTCGAATGCCCGCTGGCACGTCACGGGACAGACCCAGGTGATATTGGTTGACCGACTGAGATGACTGGCCGATGCACCACCTGTGCCCCCTACTGTGCCAATTCGCTGCATTTTAGTCACCCGGCGCTCTGCTCCTTGTTATGAGAGTCGCTCCTCTGGCCTCCGTTGTTGCTGGAGGGCGACTGCCTCCAACTGCCTAGCATCGTCCTTCACGAGCCTCCTCCACAAAGGCCAATCTTAACACCGCTGGTACCGGTCATCGGCAAGTCCACTCAGCTCCACGTCATCTTTTACCGCATCACTCCATCTCTTCTCTAGCCCGTGCCGCGCCCATTTAGCCCCCTCGATCCGGTCGAACAAAAGTTGTATGGGCATGCAGTGGCTGGGCAAGTGGGCTACATGACCCAGCCAATGCAGCCTTGCCTGCCAGAGGAGCTCACCGATGGGACTTTTTCCAGATCTTTCAGATCTTTTAATTACCACAAAACCAAAAATATCTCTCATCACACGCACGCGCGCACGGCGGAGGCGGCACCTCCAGGGTACCCACCCCGTCCCCGTCGAACCGCGCCAGCTCGCCACCCCAACGCTCGTAGGGAGATAGCACGACGAAGCATGACGAATTTGTGGGGAAGTGTTCAGTGAAACGCGGCGTGTCCGCGGTGCCCGTGACGTTTCGACGAGGAGGTTCCTCCATGGTCTGACGCAGTCGTCAATGTGCAAATGCCTCGAAAAAATAGAAACCCTGGAAAAGGTTGTTGGACAGGGACAATGATGTTTTCTGTCAAAAACACGACCACCGTATTGCAAACATTGGCCAAACTGAATTCTCTAAGATGCACGACGAAGATCCACAACCGTGCATCTTAAGAGAATTTGCAAATTTAAGTGTGTGGACTTCTCGACAGGGAAGAAGAGCTGCACGAGTTGTGGCACAGACGTTCAAAACAACCGAGCCGCGCGACTCCGTCGAAACACGCAGCACGCCACTAATGAGGACGTGTTCACAAAACGACACCGCCAATGCCATCTCACATTCACGCGAGCGTCCGTCAGGGTTGCAAACAAAGATCTCCGCATCTCACAATTAAACAATTACCCCCGGGCATATCGGCGGTGGCCTGTAGTCCAGCACTGTGGAGGCGGCGAGGGCTTGTGGTGGATCGCACAAAATGTTGCCAATCTCCCTCCGTGTGGGCGTCCAAGAGGAGTCGTTACAGCGAGTCGGAAAAACATGCGGCAACACAAAACGAGCCCTGGGGGAAAATGCCCATTAGAGTATTCAAATGCGCACAATCAAATACGCATTTGTGCCTTTTTACTTTTTGGTTTTGTGCGTCGTGACCCTGCGGTCTATTTACAGCTTTCGGCAGACACTTGGCGTGGTGCGAGCGACACCGGCGTGAGCGCCCGGTGGCGTGCGGGAGCGCCATCAGTCTGCCTGGCAAACGCTCCGACAGGCACCGGTTGCTGTCCTTCTGCTGCCTGAACTAAAAACGGTACAGACTTGGGCCCCCCCCACTCTCTCTCGGATCTGACCGAGCCGGTGGGCATCACCAGGAAAAACAACTTCTTGGCGAAATTGGCGCACAAAATCGCGACAAAGACCCCCCCACCCCCGCGTAGCCTTAGCAGACTGTTAGCGAGCACCTATGATGGGCGGTGTAGCACGCGAGAGGGTGGGTGGCCAGCACCACGCCCGGCCGCCTTTGTCTCCCCAGTGGCGATGCTTACACACACCGCACCAGGTACTCATTCGAGGCCGAGTAGACCGAGAAGAAGCTCAGGAACGGTTCAGATAATTGTCACCGAACCAAGATCGCCGGTCTGTTTTACAACTGAAAGCGCCTTTTTGTCTAGGTAAGCGTTTGTTTTCTAGACCAATCACGCGTTTTTTTTTGTTTATATGACTGCAGAATTGCCCTCTCCATCTGGACAAAGTGCTCGAATTTGGCACTGCATCTATGGTCAATGATTCCCGTCGGTATCAATGTGATATTCAAACTTCAAAGCAGCACTTTGGATCAGTTTCAACAGCTTTAACAACAATGCTCATAAGGCTGCACTTAGTAGTTTATCGGCTTAATCTTTGTCATCAGTTGACTCAGCTGGGCGTGCTAGCCGTAGGAGTCTGCCAGACGAACAAAACTGCTTGGGTTTACTTTCCTGCAAGAGACCCTGGTATTAGTAGTGCTGATAAAAACACAAAACACACGAGGGTCAGTGTGATCTCCACTACCCAAAACTAGGATAACATTTTATCATCAAGTGCTAAATAAACCTGCAGTTCTTTACCAATAGCTCCAACTGTTTACGTAGAATATGCAGAGTCAGAATCTTTATATATCCTGGACAAATCCGATAAGCTATGAAGCTCTTTTTTTACAGATGTCCAGTTAGGGCGGGCCAGAGTCACACTCAACCTAAACGTTGTTGCTCTACAATATCAGCAGTAAGAAGAAGAAGCAGAGGGGAGGAGGGGAGGAACAAGACTCAACCATTGCTGAGCCAAAATTCCAAAATAAACAAGCCGAGACAACGGAGAGCTTCAGCAATGAACAGTTGACGTCAACGTGACCAGTCACGATCGATCCACTGCTGGATGAGGGAGGTCTCCTATTGCCGACGCAATCCCTCGCGGTCACGCAACTCCACCGAGCCATCATCTCGCTCCATCTCTCGCGTCGGGCAAATCTGCGACGCCTTCACACTTTCTCCACTCGTCGCTTTTGTCCATGCCTCCAACGCCAATCTCCTAAGCCAACGCGAATCGCCGTGGCGAGGGTGCATCTCCCTGCCCGATAAACTGGTAACAAAAAGAAGTTTTTTTTTATATCGCCGATTTTTATATAATTTCCGTATCCTTGTTTCCATTCCAAGTCTTCCGTTTTCCACGAGCATGAACGACGGCTTCAATTTCCACCGAATCGATGTGCACTCTCGTAAACCCACACAGAGTCGAGCACGACTGCACCGGATGCATTTCCTTTCGCTCCGATGGACGGAATGCGTGCCAGTCCACGTAGAAGTGTTTTTTCTCTCTCTCCAAATTCTGCATACCCACGCAATTGTCCATTTGTTTGTTCTTTACGATTCTTCGTTAACAATTTATATACGTGTAACAGGAGGCTAACTGGTCTGCCATTCTTAAAACATCGCTCTTGCAACCGTACAGAAATTGGCATTATTATTGTTGTTGTTGTTTTTGGCAGATGAGGCATTTGGCACCTGTGTATATCCCCCTATCATCGCTGCTAGCATTGTGACCGTTGCTGTGAACGCCACTCATCGATTCCTCCAGCCACGTTGAGCACGGCACCTCGCCCTTCTTTCTGCTTCTTCCATCGCACTGCACCCTCCCCTCGTCCCTTCCCCCGATCTGGAATCATCTCGTTCGGTGCAACAAACACTCTCGTCTGACCCCGTGCTCCTACTGGGCACATCTGTGGAGAAAAACACTGCTTTGTAGCTCATCGAATTCCTCCAGTATGAATGGAAAAAAAAGATTCAGATTCTGGTCTGTTACAACTTTTAAAAAAAGTTGATTTGTGTTTTCGTGGCCACTTGGTGCCTCATTGGACTGTCCTCTGCAGTGTAAAAACTAAAATAAAAATAACACCGCTCGCTTATAGCCCCCCCCCCCCGCATTTGTCGTCACAAAGTTTTAATATAAACAAAACCGACGGATTGTTTATTACGAAGGGCCTGAGCCCTTCCTGTTCTTGCTTAAAATCAGACTGTGTTGTTGGCGGAGCGAGCGAGTGAGCGCGCGCCAAAGCGCCGGGGTTTTTTTTTGTTTAAACCGCCACCGTGACTCCGATCCTCCGATCCTGTGCTCATGGAGATTTTGCTCCGGTAAAAAAACAAAAAATCGCTTTGATCAGAGCCACAACTCACGAGCGTGGAGCCCGGGGGAGCCCGCATCATCGCCGCACGGACAGCACCTCACGACAAAAAGGTACTTACGAAATAATAGGCTCACGTGTGACTCAAGTGTAAAAACGATAGTTTCGGTATGGAGGGGGGGTTGGTTGTGGGTGGGGGGGGGAATTATTAAATTAACTTTGCTGTCCAGCCCACAGGAGGGGAACTGTCGCGGTGCTATGGAAATCCGGAGGTCCCTAGTGGTCCCATTTGATCGATCGGCGCGGCAGTTGAAACAATGGGGCACGTTTCTTAAAAATCCACCACCTCTGGGCGAGTGTAAACCCAGTAACACCACAGTTAGTCCATTAGCAGGTCACAAGTGCAGGTGGGTGGGGGGGAGGGGGAAACTGTGGTTACTGTCACCTCTTGTGACATGCCTGTCAAACGTGGAAGAGTCGACAGAATGCCCTCTATAACACTCGCTCTAGTGGAGGCCCTTCCACCACCCAAAAGTGTCATGTTCTCTATAGCCACAGTGCCAATTTACTTCAGCAGTGGAGAGATGTTAACTACCTCACCTGGTATGCAGGCGATCTTGGGCACGATCCCGACCCTGACGCCTATATATTTGGAGTTTTCATGTTCTCCCTGTGGTTACGTGGATTTATCTCGGGGTCCTCTGGTTTTTCCCTCTGCATTTAAAAACATGCATTTAGAGTATTTGTCTGCTATAAATTGCCACATGATAAGCCACTTTCTTGAGCTATCATTTGTGGCCAGGTCGCTTCTGAAAAAAGAGCTATATAGCTCAGTGGGGCCTACACAGTAAAATAAAAAATAGTTTTAGTTTCAATTGCTCATGGGTTTGCACAAAGGCATTATCAGCCAAGTTGACTATATTACCAAGACGCCAACTGGCATTGTGAGTTGTGTCCAACTGTGTGGCTCTCGGTGGGATCCAGCTGATGCTCCAACCATCGGTGAACTGTTACTCGACTGCATACGCAGAGACAACGATTCGCCATATAGCCTCAATAAATAGTATTAGGTTTTTTCTCTTTATACGTGACTTTACCGAAAGAACCAAAGAGTAATTCCTGCAGTCACGAAAGCTCCAAATTAAGTATTTTTCGGTAAAGTCGCGTAGGTAAAACAAATAAAATTAAAATGAATAAAAGTAAAATAAAATAAAAATCACGACGTTTCGGAGGCAACACAAGCTTCTGTCTTTGCCTCCGAAACGTCATTATTTTCATTTTATTTTTATTTTACTTTTATTAATTTAAATTTTTACCTACGTGACTTTACCGAAAAAAACCTAAGAATATGAATCCTTGCAGTCACGAAAGCTTCAAATCTAGAAAGCCTCAATACACTTTGTTGAGATATCATTTGTGGTCAGGTCGCTTCTGAAAAACGAGCTAGAGAACCCAGCAGCCATACGAGGAAGATACTTTCACAGCTTGCATATAGATAGATCCCAGAATGCATTGCTGTACCACCGTATCACTGCCACCTCAACTGACCCATGCTCACAACACCAGGCGTGCACAGGTAGTCTCCAATCGCACGACTTAACCACCAGGCTTAACGAATTTTGCTGAGATCCTCACGGCTCAAGTCTTGGAGAAACCAATTTAAATGAAATGTTAATTTATATTACGAATGCACTACTGCACTGTCAGTCATTTGCGAGGATGAATGTGAACTGCATTTAGCGACGAATCACCGATACATTGCAGCAATGCAACGAAGAGTAGTTTAACAGAGACAACTATTCATTATTATAAAATATCACCGCTCGTGACCCAACAATTACCGTTATGTTCCAATACGGACGGTGGGGTGAACCGCGGGAGAACGCTTCTTATTCCGCCGTGAGCAATCATTATCATCGCTACGCTCGTTTACCCAGCAAGGCCTCGTCGGATCTCAACGACTCCTTTTCAGGATGGGTCCCTGCCAAGTTCTATTTGGAGAAGGGCGGGACATTGCCGTGTGTGTGTGTGTGTACAGTCTGTTCTATAAACGCTGCGTGTTTTCATAACACGATGAATGTGTTAAGGGAACTCTTCATATATATATAAAACGCGGATGCAAATTGGATATTACGCGATTTGCGTGAACAGAACTACGTCGCAGCGCGAGGAGGAATAAGCGGTTGTACGGCTGCCTCGGCGTAGCATCACACAAGGCATTGGGATGCTGCGGGATGCTTCTAGATGCTACCCACGCACCTCAGTCTTTGTTCAACCTGCCCGGTTCATTCTCCTATATTATATAGTATCTACAACAACGCGATTTAACACTGTGTTTTACCGTGTTATAGGAGAACCGACTGTATAATCCCGATTGAGTCATTGGCAAGAATATCAATATGATGAAATCTTTTCCCCGCTGGTGCACCTATTTATATGCCCGTTTATCAGCTCCGGTTTGGCAGCCGAGTTCTCACTCCGAATCAGTCGAGCAGCAATATCTTTTCATCGGTTGCGTAACGCGTAACGCTGTGTGGAAGCTGCTTGATCTGTTGCTCCGCACGAAGCTTCAGGTCTTCTCGGCCACAGTCATTCATTCCCTTCTCTACGCTTGCGAAACGTGGACCCCCCTAATGGAGCATCTTCGCCGGTTATAAACATATAGGCTGGCCTGCCTACGATCCATCCTGGGTTTAACCAGGCTGGATTGTGAGGAGCTCACAAATCCTTGAAAGATCTGGACAAAGTCCCATCGGTGAGCTCCTCTGGCAGGCGAAGGTGCGTTGGCTGGGTCATGTAGCCCGCATGCCCAGCAACCGCATGCCTAAACAGCTTTTGTTCGGCCCGATCGAGGGGGCTAAACGGGCGCAGCACGGGCTAGAGAAGATATGGAGTAATGTGGTACAGGAGGACGTGAAGCTGAGTGGACTTGCCGATGACTGGTACCAGCGGTGTCAAGATCAGCCTCTGTGGAGGCTCGTGAAGGACGCTGCCGGGCAGCTGGAGGCAGTCGCCCTCCAGCAACAACGGAGGACAGAGGAGCGATGATCCCAACAACGAGCGGAGCACAGCAAGTTGGCACAGTTGGGGGCACAGGTGGTACATTCGCCAGTCATCTCAGGCATTCAACCCATGGCACCTGTGTCTGCCCCATGACCTACTTCCAGCGGGCGTTCGACACTTCACATTGCCTTAAAGTGCACCCAGCCTGGAACAAGCGCCATGGCAACGTCACTGCCACTTAGTGGAAAATGGCAGTTGTTGCTGTTGTTTATCAGTTCGTGGGGAGCGGTAGCGTAGCGGTTAGCGTGCTGCGCTCCGAACCCGGCGACCCGAGTTTGATTCACGGCCAACACCAGTGACAATTATCTGAACCGGTTCTGGGCCTCCCCTGGGTCGACTCAGGCCTCAAAATAGTACCTGGCGT
>CM025627.2:2658515-2673040 GCA_014621495.2 Entosphenus tridentatus
TTATCTGGCTACGGCCTACGTCCTTGGGTTCTGCATTGTGGAATTTTCCATGCGTATAAAAAATACGACGCACAGGAGAACTTCTCCCCGTGCAACAGATATCACCACCACCCACTCCACACACACCACCCACACCACCCTCCCTGCCCCCTCTCGCAGGAGTGCAACACACGCAAATTAGACGAAAATACATTCGGTTATTGCATCAACCAGGACGCCTCGATTGATTTTACTCCAATATTTATCCCATCCTGCAGAAACACGGGCAGATAATTATTTTATGCGCAGGACACTCACGACAGTGTGCATGTGCGTGTTTGGGGAGGGGGGTATTAAATTACATAATGGCAAGAATGCTTTGGAACAAAAGTTAAAAATCAAAGCTCTGTCAAGGTAGCGATGAAGCGATATACATAAAAAAAACCTGCACCTACACCCACAACCGCTCTCACCTAAATTGCATTTAGGTATTCTTGCTACAATAGTTGAATACACGGAGAGGGAGGGAGATGGCATGTTTAAATAATACTCTTATCAAATATTAAAACACACACACCACAACTCTAATTTTTATACCCGACGTCATTTGGTCACAGACCATTTTTGTTGAAAAATTTTGTTTGCGATTTTTAAAATTAAATCTGATCTTTGAATTAGTAATGATCCCACAATATCGATTGCTCCCCTCCAAGAACGCTCATCTGGGCGCACCCACTGCACTGGGGTATGCGCTGCAGGAATATCGAAGTGCGGTAGGCAAACGGTGGTGCGTGTACACGTGCATCAAAGACAAAGATCCCCCGTATAGCCTTAAGAGGCTGCTGGGGCGAGTGCTGTTCGCGAGCACCTATGAAGGCCGGCACGGCACACGAGGGGGTGGGTGGCCAGCACCACGCCCGACCGCCTTTGTCTCCCCAGCGGCGATGTTTACACCATCGACGGGGGAGGCCCAGGACCGGTTCAGATATTCGTCACCGACATTGGCCGTGAGCGGGAATCGAACTCGGGTCGCCGGGTTTCGTGGCGCAGCGGCGCGCGCTAACCGCTAGCGCCAGCGCACGTGCATCGCCACCATCGTCACCAGCGAAGCAACCGCTCTGCAAATCAACGCTGCTAACTTCTGGGCCTTGTGGAGCACGAGGTAGGCACGCTGGACCGTCGTGGTAACTGGTGGCGGGAGGGCGGACGTGATGAGACGAGAGAGGACGCGGTCGGGAAAATGGGTGCCACAGCGTTCGTTTAATTGGGTGACCACAAAAAAACTCACGGACTCCACAGACTACCTCCCCCCCACTCCACCACGGCACCCCGGACTCGGCCATAATCTGTGTCACGGGCGCAGTAACATTCACAACGATGACAAAAATGCATGTATCTCACTCCCACACCCCCGCCCCATCTCTCTCTCTCTCTCTCGAGATGACCCTACACCACGAGGTCCCATGTTTGTAAGATCGGCAGTTAACCAGCTGTGTTTCAAGCGAGCTTGTCCATGCTGATGAGACGCTGTGTGTAGGAACCGGAGTTTGCTTGTCTTGAAATACATCTATGTTTTTAGTTTTCACGTGGAGATGGCTTTGCGAAGGAGAGTTTATCGTCCGCTTATTTATTCTGTTCCATCAACAGGGATTAATCTCAGCCAGGTCTGCCCAGGTCAGCGACCGGGAATATACCCGGCACACCTCTTTGCGATCGCAGCGGTTACACGCAGCTGAGAATTTAAGCCACAAACACGAATATAATTAAATGCTGGCCATGCCTCCAGTCTCATGTGCGACGCAGCCAGCTGCCTTGGAAAAAAGTAGAACTTATCGAATGAAAGGTTTAACAATGGCTCTGATTCACAGTGTCTGTGTATATATAAAGTGTTTAATTAACGCACTCCCGAACAAACCGAAGGGTAAATTATTTTCTGATTAGTGTATTTAACCAGGTCATTCTTACAATACAATTTACATTGCATAAAATTGCAGCTACATCTCTCGATGCTTCACAAGAAGGTAAGGGGGGGGGGACAAATATTTAAATAAATGTGTTATATGCACATGGACACAAATGGGTCTCAAGTCTTGACGTGAACACCCTTGCAGCGGGCAGGCAGGCTACATTCCAGGCGCCAGCTCGAGGCTCGGACAAGCGCAGCGCGCACAAACGGGCTGTTCTGTCACTCGCCGAGCCTATCAGTTGATTGACGATGACCGTTCGATTGATTTATCGAGGACGACGACAATTGTAACGAACGAAGTGACCGCACGCCCCGCGTCATGGAATTAGAGGGCCGAGATCATCGCGTGCCACCGGACGGCCGTGCTACAGCCGTGCGGTGACATTCGCGGCGTGAAGCTTGAGCAGACACGGAGCGGTTCCGTGCCCGAAACCCGAGCCGAGATGCCGCACGCACACACCAAGAGACGCCATCCTCGATTTCATCGTCAACACAGCGACGCACCCAGAAGCGGCCACCCCGGGCGATGGCGGCGCGTTTCCTACGCAACGAGGCGCCGAGCACACAGCCAGCGAGCACATAGCCAGCGAGCACATAGCCAGCGAGCACACAGCCAGCGAGCACACAGCCAGCGAGCACATAGCCAGCGAGCACACAGCCAGCGAGCACATAGCCAGCGAGCACACAGCCAGCGAGCACACAGCCAGCGAGCACACAGCCAGCGAGCACACAGCCAGCGAGCACACAGCCAGCGAGCACATAACCAGCGAGCACACAGCCAGCGAGCACATAACCAGCGAGCACATAGCCAGCGAGCACATAGCCAGCGAGCACATAGCCAGCGAGCACACAGCCAGCGAGCACATAGCCAGGCCAACACGCAGCGAGCACTCAGCAAGCAAGATCACATCGAGCACGCACAGAGTGAGCTTATAGCGAGCACGCAGCCGGGAGACTCACAGTGAGCATGCAGCCGGCTCGCTCCGCGTGGAAACCGATGGCGTATTGAGCTTGCCGCGAGGAAGCCCTGGCTTGGACGGATCAAGAGAAATAAAAAAGGATTTTGATTGACTGATCGATGCATCACGCCCCAAGCCTAACATAGAATACTGTACGATAGTCAAGATGTGTAATTGTGCTGGATGTGTGTAGGACTTCTTCTCGCCGTACGCAGCCGACCGGTGCTATATCGGAGGTGCGGGAAAGGACAAACCAAATACAATAGGCAGTTCTTCAGAAATTAGTTTTCAATCGAGTGAATTTGAAAGTGCATAGCTCCCAGTGGCTTTCTAATATCAGAAGAGCGTTCCAGACGGCCGCAGAAGCGCACCGTGAAAGCACGGGACGCGGTGACTGTCTTTGTTCGATGGCTAGCCACGATACAATATGATGATCGTTCACGATTCATCTAAACAAGGCCCCATATTTGGATAGCATCTGGAATGGGGGGGAAGGGGATTCAGGCAGAGGGAGGCGTTGATTAGGGGGTAGGGGTTATTGGAGGAGCCGAGTGTGATAGGTGAGTAGCCAGGTGGGCATTATGCAGCTACAATACAGCGCATCGCAGACACACAATTGAAACCGACTGACACCAAGTCTAATTCTGGTGTAGATGAGCTGCAAAGCCAAACATTTCGCGCACACACAGTTAAATCTACGCTTACAATCTATGGCGAACAGAGTGGTACAATGCAGACGTCCAGAAAAAACTCCTCATCCGAGACTCCAAACATTGCACCTCCTGGCTTTGATATTTTCTCTAACACACTGGTGGTGTAACCATTGACCGCATCGGAACATCGACAGACCGATGTGCGCATCTCCTCCATGAATGGGAATTTAAAGACAAGCCCAGCAGAGCCATTCTGGCCTTGCAACCCAGACTATGGACCGCACAGTAAACCACGATAATCCTCTTCTTAGTTCTTTCGGTAAAGTCACGTAGAAGGGAAGTAATAAAATAATAAAAATAAAACATAATAAAATAATTCTCACGACGTTTCGGCCACAACGCAAGCAGCCGTCCTCAGGTGAAACCAGGTCTGTCGAGGCGACAGCGTCTGAATGATAATCCTAACTACACGAACTACACGAACTCTCGCTCCTGAAGCCCTCTCGTCGTGGCGAGCAGACCTCGACATCGGAATTTATCTCCTGAGCAGATTGTCACTGTGTGCAAGCAAATACAAGAATTCGAAACAACTAAAATCCCCATTTTCTTTTTGGAATTTGACTTCCCAAAAAATGCCGTTCCCATTGGCCGACTAAATTCACTCGTAGGGCAAGAGGTCAACCTAAAGTTTTACTTCGCTCCACGTCCCGCGCTAAAACACTCACACGTGCTCGCTGCCCAGCGTCGGTGAACCGAGTGACTCACCTCCGATGGAGTGTGACGCTCGATCCGATAAAGAGCGGTGCAAAGCCCACGAGCGACTTTCACGAGCACTATGAACCACACAAGGCAAGGCAGACGTGTGTGTGTGTGTACGCCTCTAAAAAAAAAGAAAATGCACCAGTGACGGATAATCTCGCACGGCTGATAAATTCCTTGTTATCTCGGTGTTGCTTGGCGGGCAGCAGCAGCAGCAGCAGGAGTCCGGTAACACTGTGTTAATAAGCGCCGACCACTTGGGCTCCGCAGATAACGCTGCCGATACACGGATACAAGGCAGGGGGGGGGTGTCCCTTCCCACATGCAGGGTAGTGAACTGGGACACTGCACACCCCTACAGCACCGCAAACTCAACAAGCCCAGCGGCCAGTGCTTTGCCCCCAATGCCTCTCTTTCAACGGAAGCAACGTTTTGCGTGTCTCGACGAGCCCAGAACGAGCACGTCGTCTCCTGGACACTGGCAACAGCTGGACGACACGACGCAAGGACGGCCCTTGTCGACCGCGGTTAATCCAGAAGCGCCAGAAGCGCCGCCGGCCACCACCGTTATCCTTCGTGGCCTGCGCTGGGTGTCGGTGGCGAGTGTCTGCGCTGGATGCGTGCATCCCGGCAAACCTAGGATGATGGCGCGGCAAAGTACCAGAGAGTGGGATTAGGGGTTAGTGTCGAAGGCTCGTTGGTAAGGGTGAGGGCTAGCACTATAGTGTCTGTTGGCTTGTGGTTAGGATTAGTGATTAGGCAAGGTAGGGTCTGGTTCATACTCTTAGGTTTTTTCGGTAAAGTCACGTAGGTAACGTGACTTTACCGAAACAACGTAAGAGTATGAATTCTTGCAGTCACGAAAGCTTCAAATCTAGAATAGGGTCTGGTTGCCTAGTTGGTTAGGGTTCGAGATAGGGACAATACTCGTGGCTGAGTGGCTGGTTGGTTAGGGTTCGAGTTCGGGCTAGTTAGTGCTCGTGGCTGGTTGGCTAAGGGCAAGGTGTGGGGACTATGTTTGGTTAACTCATCTTCTCTGCCCCACACACTGCTCGCCCTTTCTCCAACATGTGGCCCCTTCCTTGCTCGTGTGCGGTGCATTGGTGTGAACGAGGCGAATCCCTCTGCAATATTCACGCGTGGATCTAGAGCAACAGATGAACAAGAGATCAAGCATGGGATGGAGCACATTGTTAATAATGGATCACCCACGACTGCATAAGACATGCACACACGCAAATGAATTGCGAATTTTCAGAAAGACTTCTAGTCAAAGGCAAACTATGAACATCACAAATGTCCAAAGCCATAGTAAAAATAAGAATAATTATCAGAAGGCTATAATTTATGCATCCATGAGAGACTTACGGTGTCCCGTGACCTTTTCAGGAGGAGACTTGCATTCATCGTGAAGATTGGCAAATTCGTTTTGAGCGAATTTTTTTTCAAAGCAAAGCATAAGCAGAATATACACAATGCATACATGGGGGGTGGAGGGGGGTTACCTACACTTCGAGGTCCACCACACAGATCCACGTGCCCACTTGCTGCACTACCGATACATGGCCGTCTAACAACCAGGCTGGTTTTGTAGTTTCACCGATGCGCATGGATCAACCAACCCGTGCCTCCATGCCCACCGTGACACAAACCCCTAGCACGCGCGCCTTGTGATGCCGATTAAACAAACGTCACTTACGGGAGAGAGAGATATTTGGGGGGCATCCGAGCCCCCCTTCGGTGAGCTCCCCCACCCCCCCCTCTCTCTCTCCCCGCGCTTTTAACTTTACACTGTGAAGCAGAGGCGCGAGCGAGGGTGCAGGCACGGGAGAGTAACGGGGCCCGTGCAGATGAAACATTCACGGAGCTGTTGGCAGCACACGGAAAATGTCCTCGCTCTCTGCGGACGCCCGTCACAGTCCGTACGAGGAGGAGGAGGAGGAGGCAGAATAATCGGAGAACGCAGTGATTACACGGTTGAAGTGGGAGGAAGAGGGGGGGAGGGGTATGAAGTTGTAGCCAGGTATGTTCTGACTCTTGCTGCTAACATACTATGCGACCTCGAAACAGCTCTTGGCTTGCAAGGCAGGTGCCTCGGCTGTGTTAAAGGGGCTGCCCGATGTAGTGGAGAAAATATGTGCAATGGTAACAGAGCTGGGATCCCATCATGATGGTTCGTATGTGAATGAGTGACCAACCATGACTTTGCCCCACGTGTTGTAAGCCTGCAACCCTGAGGATGCCAGGAGATGGCAGTGTTGAGTGTCACCGCCTCGTAAGCGCGGGTTTTCTGATGGTACTCAGAGATTTCCTCCGACTCAAATCCAAATAATCGTAAATTATGGCGGCCAAACATCCCAGGGAGGACCCTGCTGGGTCAATATCTTGCGCAGGTTTGTGTTTTGGCCGACTTTTATGGACGGCAAGGCTGGTGCCGCAGTGGTAACATGAATACTTTTAGAGCAGGACACAGGTGACATCGTGCCTAATAAGGAGGTGGAATTTGCTTGAATTATTGAAGGAAGCGCAGTTGTGGGTGAGTACGTATTTTGTTGGGTGGGTGAGAATTTTGGTCGGTGAGTGAATGGGATGGTTGGGGTCGGTGAGCGAGTGCAAATTTGAGTGGGCGAGCGAGTATTTAGGTGGGCAAGTGGGTATTTTAGTAGGTGAGCGAGTGAATGAAAAGTGGCGTGGGCGAATTAATATTTGAGCGAGCGAGCAAGTGGCGAGCGGATGCTTGAGTGGGTCGGCGAGCGAGCGAAAACACGAGCCGGCAGACATTTGGATGGATGAGCAAGCGAGCAGTCAGTGATTGAACACGAATGTCCATGTACTTGCGTGTTCCACATGAAGCACAGAGTGTTGAGGTTAAGAAATAAATGCTGCGTGTGTACGCGCGGTCCCACGTGCCACGCAGAGTGCGCTGTACGTCACGTGGGACGTCGCGGAACAAAATAAAAAAAACGATTTTTTATTTGACCAGGTAACGAACACCGAGCTACGTAGCTCTTTTTCAGAAGCGATCTTGCCACAAATGATAGCTCAACGAAGTGGCTTATCATCACGTGGAAAATTATAATAGCCAAATACTATAAAACGCACGTCGATTGTAAATGTGGAGGGAAAAACCAAGAGAAAAAAATCGGGCACGCGAAAAACGAAACGACAATTTGCAACTGAACGGAAAAAAACTCAATAAACGTGGGGAAAGCGTGCTTGGCGCGGTGGGTCATGAGCACCGTTTAAGAGGTGGGAACCATCGTCATTTGCAACCACTGCTCTCTCCCGGCTCCATGCACAGCCCCGTGAATGTTTCATCTGCATGGCCCACATCACTCCCCCGTGCCTGCACCCTCGCACGCCTCTCCTTCATATGCAGAGGACCTTTGAGGACCCGAAATGTATTTAGTCCATGAGCCTCCACCAGCAATTTCACTTGTCGGTACCAACGGACTTTGGTGGTTACCAATTTATGTATGCGAATTGGTGACCTCCAGGTTTCCAATTTCTTTATGTGGCTGATAATAGTGAATAATGTGATCACGTTTCGAAATAATTGGGTTATCAACCAATCCAATCTTATTGGCCACGTGAATTACTCGGTGTGACTTGATTTTTTTTCTACCTTAGTCGGTACCGCTTTCTGCTCTAGCCCGTGGACAAATGATGCGAGGATATGCGTTGGCAAGGCACCAGCCGGGAAAGGAGCACTTGCGTGTGCGTTGCGTGTGCGCCGGGTCCAATGCCCACAGGCGGAGGAGGAGGATGTTGCTGCTGCCTATTATGAGATCATACAGTAGGTGAGCTCTCCTGGGGCTCAGCGACACCGCCCCACTTTTCCGTCCACCAATGCCACGGTTCGTCCCGACGAGTGGCGCAGCAGCTTGCTCCTATGCCACGAGGGACACAGCCGGCAGCATCCGTCGCACCAGCACCACCCGGGGACGGTGGCACGCGTTCAGCCTCGGGGGGTGGTTGGGGGGGGGTCTGTCCATTGGGGACGCACCGCCTCGCTCGCGTATGCGACCCCTTGTGGCAACCCCACCGTGGGGAGCGGTAGCGTGCCGGGTTAGCGCGCTGCGCTAGGATCACGGCTACGACCCAAGTTCGATTCCCGCTCACGGCCACCAACACCAGTGACGATTATCTGCACCGGGTCCTGGGCCTCCCCTAGGTCGACTCAGCCTCAAATGAGTACCCGGTGCGGTGATGTACACTAGGGAGACAAAGGCGGTCGGGCGTGGTGCTGCCCACCCACCCCCGAGTGTGCCGTGGCGGCCTTCATAGGAGCTCACGAACAGCACTTGCCCCAACAGTCTGTTAAGGCTACACGGGGGATCTCTGTCTTTGTCAACCCCACTGCTAGTCAAGGGCCGCCCTCAGCAGCTGCCTGCCAACGCTTCGCCGTGCTGGTCGGTGCCCGGTCGGTGAAGTAAGGGAGCATAGGCTTGGGAGCATAGTACAGTACAACAACGTGCTGCTGTGCTGCCCTGCCGTCCGCTGCCCACGACTAAGTATCGCGGCGGCTCAAGAAGCCACGAGACTCAAACGCCCGCTTCGTCTGCCGAGATGTGGCGAGGCGAGGCAGGTGATTGTGGCCAGAGGCGAACACGCAAGAGGAGACGCACGAAACGGAATCGCGCGCGGGCGCGGAAGGCGCACACAGCAGCCACTGGGACTGGATCGCCTCGGATCGTATCGCCTCGTGCGAAGGCTCAGGAGGGGGGGGGTCGTAGGGAGTCGTTTAATTGCCACTAAATTGGGCTTGCGCCCATTCACGCACCATAAGCGCTCGCGCTGTACACACGAACCGCGCTGTGCGCGTTGGGTAATTCACGTTTGATGCGTTCCCAACAAAGGAGAAAGTATCGATATGTATCGGGAAATCTGTCCGTTGGCTCTAAGTGCCTCTTTCCCCGTTCGCGTTTCTCGGCAGCAATCCGACAACGGCGGTGGCTTCACGAGCGCGCTCGATAACTGAACACCGAGGCGGAGTAATTAGTGCACTCGCGACACGAAAGCAAAGCTAAGCCCGAGTTGAATTCCGGGCCACGGCTCAACTGGACCTCGACCCAACAACCATCCGGTCAGGTTAAGCAACCCACACAACGAGCGGCGGCGGTGACGCTTTGTCCACACAGCCTCCAACAGCCTCCAACAGCATGGGCTGGGGGGCGGGGGGGCATTCATCCAGCAGTGGATTGACAAAGGGATGAACGTTCGGATGACCATTATTATTTACAATACTTGGCGAGCGCGCGCGCGTGTGTGCACAGCTGCGTGTAGCGGGGGACGCGGATCAACACCGCAATTAGGCGTTGCGCAACAGGCGCGGCGCACGTTCAAAGCGGCAGTAGCAGACGCCTGCAAACTTCACCCGCCTGCACACACGAAGAAGACAAAGCCCCCCCCCCCCCCCCCAATAGGCAGAGAATGTTGGCTCAAGAGCTGTCAGCGAGAATCTATTTAAGGCCGGAACGGCGCGCGAGGGGGTGGTGTGGCCGAGATCCACGCCGGGCAGCCTTTGTCTCCCCCAGTGCCGATGTTGACAACGCCGCACCAGGAACTCGTCGTGGGGACCGAGTCCACCTTAAGGGAGGCCCCCAGGACCGGCTTCGATACGACTCGCCCCTAAGGCTGGCCGTGTTTGGGAATCGAAGTCGGGTCGCCAGGTTCATAGCGCAGTGCCGCTAACCACGAAGCTATCGCTCCCCTAGCCGACACTCGCCTGTATATATACACACACACAGAGACACAACGTAGACAAAGCTCCCCCGTGTAGCCCGCACAGACTCTTGGGGACAAGTGCTGTCAGCGAGCACACATTAAGGCCGGAACGTCACAAGATTGGTTTGAGTAACCAGCACCACGCCGGCCGCTTTTGTCTCCCTAGTGGCGATGTTTACACACCGCACCAGGTACTCATTTGAGGCTGAGTCGACCTAGGGTAGCGGGGGGGGTGCCCAGGACCGATTCAGATAATTGTCACTGGTGTTGGCCGTGAGCGGGATTCGAGCTCGCTCACACAGCGCGCTCACCACTGCACTCCCGCACAAGATAGTCACACAACGCACCCACAGCGACACTCACCTGTACACACACATTCGCTCACAGCGACACTCACCTGTACACACACATTCGCTCACGTTAACATCTTAGTTCGCGGGACACTCGATAATTATCATCGTTGCACGACTACAAGTAACACGACGAGTCCTCGAATAGCGTCCATAGACCGTTAGGGGACAAGCGTCGTTAGCGGAGAAACAGTGCAAAGGGGGAGGTGGGTTGTGGAGTGTGGCAAGTTCCGAAAGGTCACTCGCCACTGATATCACTCGTCAGTCGTGGCCGGGAGTTTAACTCGGGTCGCCGGGGTTCGAGGCGCAGCGCGATGACCACTGCACTACCGCTCCCCCACGTTAACATGCGCACACACACACCGATACACGCACGCATCTGCAGACAAAGACAGCTGCACACACGAACAGATATCGCCTTGACACACACGCACGCATTTACCTGTAGGCGCTCAACGACACCGCACCTGTACTGGCGCCCGTGCGCGCACCCCACACACACACACACAGCTATCACATGTACACACAAAGATCCCCCGTATAGCCTTAACACACTGTTGGGGCAAGTGCTGTTAGCGAGTAGAACCTATGAAGGCCGGCACGGCACACGAGGGGGTGGGTGGTGTAGCACCACGCCCGGCCCTCTTTGTCTCCCTAGAGGAAATATTTACACACCGCACCAAGTACTCATTAAAGGCCGAGTCGACCTAGTGGAGGCCCAGGGCCGTATCTATGTATGTTGAACTTCTTTCGCACCGTACGTAGTCACCCGTGCTAATCGGAGGTGCGGTGTCGGATAATGACAATCGTTGCTGGCGTTGGCTGTGAGAGGGAATCTCCCTCGGTTCGCCGGGCTCGCAGCGCAGCGCGCTAACAGCTACGCTACCGCTCCCCCGCCTGTACACACCTGCACACACCTGCACACACGCACACACCTGCACACCTGCGCCACCGTCTCATCCGGGATGCGCGGCGCACGCGGCCGCGGATCGCTCCTCGCTCATCGGCCGCGCGCACCGCCAGCGACGACGGTGTGATCCTTCCTCCTCCGCGTTCCATCCACAGTCACCACTTCCACCCCCCCTCTCGTCACCCTCACTTCCCTCCGTAGCTCAGCCGGTCGGTCTGTCATTTACCGTGAAGTGAAGCTCAGTCACTCTCCCCCCCGGGGCTGCTGCTGCTGCTGAGGAGGAGGAACAGGAGGAACTCCTCGGTCCCGGAGACTTCTCCTGGCACTGTGAGACCCCCGTGCGGAACGAGGGCGCGGGGCGCATGGCGAGCGGAGAGCGGCAGCAGCGGCGCTCAGGTGCGTGTCTAGGGGAGGGGGGGGCGAGCGCTTCTTATCCCCGAGCCCCGCCCCCTCTCCCCCTCTATCCCTCCCCCAGCGCACTGGATACGCGCAGAACCCAGCGAAGGGCCCCGTGCATTCGGGTGTTCCTGTGCCGGTGCAATTGGTCGCGCCGTTCAGGAGCGGGTTCCCCCATCGACCAATGGCAGTGGCGACTCGGCCGCCCGGCTCCGCCCTATTCGTGGCTCTAGCCACGCCCCCCGTGGATCACTGCGAGTGGGAGGCGTGACCGTGGGGGGGGTGCCATCTGCAGCAGCAGCAGCAGCCCTGATCAATCCACTGCTGGATGGCAACTTCCTCCCAAGGTCGCCCCCAATAATCTATGACGATCATGGGCGGAGTTCTGTGTGGGGGGGAGGGCACGGGGGGGGGGGGGGGGCCCCCCCCCCCCCCCCCCCCCCCCAAACTGAACACATTTCTTAAATGTTTTTCAGTCGTTTACAATTAACATTAAACATGAATTAATTAATTATATACACGCGATTCCTAATGTGAGGGTCAAGGCGAATCGCTGCCCCCACAACCCCCCCCAAATATAGAAGTCAAACTCCGCACTCCGCATCTTTAAGATGTTTTCTTGTTCATTTTTTAGTTTTTTGTTTGTTGCGGTTGCACCCGATTCAAGAGCGGAATGGCTCACAGGGCTATACCTAATAAATGAACTTTGAACTGTGATTACGATCCTGCCATGTAATAAATTCACCCGTCACCATCTCAGTCCGGACTGATTTAAATCGCTCCATCGCTCTCCACGGGCGTCCACTCGGGCGCGTTCCGTTCATTTGCTGCCACTCCACCATTATTGTTGGACCGCCTCCCACCGTCAGTGTCTCTGTGCGCTGCGAAACTCCCCTTGTGTGTGATGTCGTACGAAAGTGAATCGAGTAAGGGTTGTTCTTTTTGTTGTTTAAACATCTATTCCTGATGAGACTAAGTTGATGAACTGATATTTGCGTCGATTAACCAACAAAAGTTGGAGTTTTGAATCGGAAGAATAAACGTTTGTAGTCGTGCGGCGGATGTTCCCGTGGTTGTTACTGCAGCCTAATGCCCGACGTTTCGCTCCACGTGTCCGGAGGAAGTTCTTCCCGGCACGTGGAATGAAACGTCGGACACCGTGCCGAAACAACGCGCGGTATGATCCACGAACATCGGAGAGCTGCAATTGTATTTTAGGTACGGAATGGGAAGGCAACGTTCATTTACATCCCTGTTTTCCAAAAGCACTTTCTCTTCATATGGCTTCATTGTGATTCGTCAGGTGGAACCAGCTAAATGAATAATTCTAGAACATGTGTACGTATGTCTGTATGTTGAACTTCTTTCGCACCGTACGTAACCAACCGTGATGACTATTCGAAGGTGCGGGATTTCCTTTAATTCCAGAAGGCCGCAACTGGGTCTCATCAACACCCCCCGTTTCGAGGAGAGTCCCTGCATTTCGTGACGTTTCGCCATTTCCACTTGTGAAGTGGCATGCCGGGAGGAAACCGCAGCGCCGGAGAAAACCCCGTCGATCGATCAATACATTGATATCGGTGTGACAATAGAGTTTATAGATCGAGTGAATATATCTGTTGTTAAACCCGCCACCGCTCGACACGGCCAATTGGTTTGGTCCGTCACGTAAAACAAAGCGTGCCAATTCTTTACTAGTTCAGCACGCCGGGTGTCTGTTGGATAGTAAACCCACAACATTTACCATTCGAGTACAGGGAATCTTCTACTTGTGAACATTCGATTCACGAACTTTCAGAGATATGTCCAGTTGCCCGTTCGGACCGAGAGTCGTAAGTTCAACCGCCGCGCAATAGATGGCGGTGGTGGCATCTACATCTGCAGAACGTGAAGAACCAGTGGCATCTACATCTACAGGAGATTTTACAACTTTTAAAGCCATTCCCCGTGTTTAGTGTACATGCCGTGTTCACATGTTTGGAGTCTACAGGAGTAAAGTTGCACTTACGAACCAATCGACTTACGAACAGAACACTGAAACCCAACTCGTTCGTAAGTAGAGGAGTCCCTGTACGTTTCGCCGGTAATTCCAACCAGCCTCATCAGGCGACAGCCAGAGTTATGGAGACATCCTCATGTTTCGGTCTTAAATATACGAATAAATGTGACATCGTCACTTGTGAGCCAATCACGTGCGAAGAGAAGAGCGGGCGGAGGGGGGTTAATGCATTCATATAAATTACAATCGATCTATATTAATAGAGGTTTGTTTGGGTTAGATCGCGTAAATATATAAATGTGTCGTCAATCACGCCACCACCCGACACAGCCAACTAGTAAGGGTTGTCACGTAAACAGAACGTGGCCAATTGGTCACGTGACAACCCTTACAAGTTGGCTGTGTCGGGTGGTGGCGGGTTTAACGACACGTTTATATATTTATGCGATCTAACCCCAAAAAAACCTCTTATGGATGATATTGGTCGCGACAGCCTACCACGTGTTAAACTGGGTCGATATAATTGGTTGGGTTATTCACAGCTAAGGGGCCGTCCATAAATGACGTCACGCGATTTTGGCGTCACATAAAGTCAGACCCCCCCCCCCTCAAATATGACGTCAGAAAGCGCTGCCCCCACCCCCCCCCAAAATAAAACATGCTTCAAATCGCTATAAACTATTGTCATTGTAGTGCGTATTTAATGTGGCGCTGTACTCTGATGTTGTAGGAGAAAACATTTATTAAAAAAAGTAAATTTAATTAAGTAGAACGCGCTGTCTATATTTTTTTTAAGTTGCGCATTTTGATGTGACGTCACATTTCTC
>CM025627.2:2712378-2727932 GCA_014621495.2 Entosphenus tridentatus
GGAGACAAAGGCGGCCGGGCGTGGAGCTGGCCACCCACCCCCTCGTGTGCCGTGCCGGCCTTCATAGGTGCTCCTCGCTAACAGCACTTGCCCCAACAGTCTGTTTAGGCTGTACGGGTGATCTTTGTCTTTTGTCTTTGCTAATAACTGCATACGGTTGAGTGGTGGCTCAGCTGTTTAGGGGTCACATTCCACGTGCGATTAACTGTGCGGGTAAGGCAAGCTGAGAGTTCTGCAATTTGTCCAATACCTACCACAGCTTTCTTAGCGACACATGATCCCGCTGGCAATTCTAAACGTAATTACGTCGGGGTGAATATAGCGTTGCCATTAGTGTGGGATATTCGCAAAGAAGGATTTGTGACGGGGGTTTCGTTTTTTTTTGCGGAGGGCAGACTCGAGGTACGCCGTGAGCTGGGGAAGAAGTCTTGTCTGGGCGAGTTCGCCGAACCGTGAGAGAGGCGCGCTCGAAAGGAGGCAGTCACGCGAGGTGTATGAAGGCGGGGGGGTCAAAATGATCTAAACGATGAGGTGAGCGAGGGCAGGATGGTGCCGTTTCCGAATAAGGGGATGAGGGGTAGAAAAAATGTAACCCATCAGTGCACGCTGCCAGTCATTGACGATGCCGGATCAACAACAAGACACGTGGACACCGGTGAAGGAGGCAGCGGAAAACGAAAGTTGAGAGTGCGCATGGGGCTATGCGTGCTGGGATATATACCGCGACACATTAAGGAGGTATGGTACGCGTGGATTGGAGACAAGGCCACGGATTGTAAATGGGACATTGACTGCGTACGCAAAGTCAGTCGGCTTGGGCGTGGCACATCCCTCAAGAGAACTGTGGAAGATGGATAAGGAGAGTGGAGAAGGAGTGACGGACGAAGGAAGGAAAGCCACAGAGGTGGCTCGACGTGGTTAGCTCACGTGCGGGAGTAAGATGAACTGGGGCGTCGAAAGCCCCCTGACGGATGGCGGACACAGGTAACTCTTCAGCAGAGGATAAATCACGGCTCATGAATTACCAAGAACTATTTCACAGGAGTAGTGCTGCATGAGGGTGTTAGGCAAATGCCATGGATTCGTTTTTTGGGGTTCATGTGGAAGGAATTCCGAATAGACATGAAGCTTTGTTTGTATTAAATACATCAACAGGTTGAACTTACAGCACCTTGTTAATGTTTAACTTTGCTTGAGCTGACCCACAAAAAGACGTTAACGACGGCATCACAGAGGCAACCTGTGGATGCTTTGATGCGGTTCTTTTTTGCGCGAGTAGAATTCCCACTGCTTGCCATGAAACGGGAACTAAAGAAAGGGCAAATAATTTATTTCACATCGTAAGAATCAATGGCAGTGTCAAACTCTCCCAATATTTTCTGTGGCACGAATTATATTTATCCACGCTGAAACATGTATCACTTGTGATGATTATTATTTATAGTATCATTACCTTCTTGGTTCTTTCGGTAAAGTCACGTAGAAGGGAAGTAATAATATAATAAAAATAAAACATAATCAAATAATTCTCACGACGTTTCGGCCACAACGCAAGCAGCCGTCCTCAGGTGAAGACCAGGTCTGTCGGGGAGACAGCGTCTGAATGAAACAACACCACGCTTGGAGCGTATATTTAAGCTGGGTTGGAAGGGGGGAAGGGCGCCTTGACAAAATAATTTGCATATCAAGAGGAATTTAGCATATTTATGGGAAATGCAGATATGTGATTAGTACTACTTGTGAAATGCATAAGAGGTGGGTGGGGGGGTTTCAAAGTCATATTATGCCCGTGCATTATGCAGGATTAGCAGCATCAAAGGGAGGGGATAGGGGTAGCATTAATACTGGTAGGAACGAAGTGGACCAGCCTACAATAGATTATACTGGTAGGAACGAAGTGGACCAGCCTACAATAGATTATATCGTCCGTCCGTCTGTCCGTCCGTGTACCAACATCGCCCCCTACTGCAAACACTTGGCATGACCCTACAAAAACCTTTACACTCAGTGACGCTTTCGGCTTTCCTGTCGAAACAAGTGTATACCATTCCCTTATAATTCCCTCAGATAGCTTTTAATTAAAACTTTTAAATTAAAAATTAACTCGCAGCGGCCTAAAGCCTACAGCTAGGCCTAAAGCCTCGAACAACGCCTCAAACTCTCCCTTCGTATCATACCCCCGCGTGTGTGCAAGGGAGTTAATGTTTAACAATGTTACATTCCCTTATTTTTTAAATAAATTTCAAGCTTTTACATAAATAATTAAAGCATTTAAATTAAAAATTAACTCACAGCGGCCTAAAGCCTACAGCTAGGCCTAAAGCCTAGAACTAGGCCTCAAGCCTAGAACTAGGCCTCACACTCTCCCTTCGTATCGTACCCCCGCGTGTGTGAAAGGGAGTTAATGTTTAACACTGTTACATTCCCTCATGTTTTTAAATAGAAACATTTAAATTTTAAGCTTTTACATAAATAATTAAAACATTTAAATTAAAAATTAACTCACCGCGGCCTAAAGCCTACAGCTAGGCCTAAAGCCTAGAACTAGGCCTCTAACTCTCCCTTCGTATCGTATCCCCCCGTGTGTGAAAGGAGTTAATGTTTAACAATGTTACATTCCCTCATGTTTTTAAATAGAAACATTTAAATTTTAAGCTTTAACATTAAAATACACTCCCTACCTCTCCGTCGTCGGCGGGTCTCCAGCCTAGAGCCAGGCCTGGGAATCTCTCCCCCGCTAGGGGTGTATTGGGCGGGGCTACGCGGGGCTGGGCGGGGCTACCGCAGCAGGGGTAGTAACAATCTGCATATTGTGCAGATTGTTACTACTCACTATGTCTGCTCCAAGCTGCACTCACGTAGGTACATACTTTGCAATACTAGTATTTTTTCCACAACGGTTACTACTACTTTATTGTTTCCTATGTTCCACTACGTCTACGTTTCCGTCCACTTATTGGCGCCCATTTTTTGCCATTTCATTTTATTATAGCCATTCATTTGTTTGTTCCTACCAGCCCACCCCACAGGGACCTGGTAAAGGGAAGGAATGTTAATAGTATGTAGCTGCAGTAACTAAACAACCACGTAAAAAACTAAAGTATAAACTACATAGTATGATCAGTATGCTAAATATACTCTCCAATAAGCTGAGCTACGAACAGTAAGTAATACATTACAATTCTATGTCGAAAAAAATATAATATGCTTCCAGCTAATCTTTTTTCCCTTACATCACACGGGTCTTCACCTGAGGACGGCTGCTTGGAGTTGTGGCCGAAACGTCGTGATAATTATTTTATTATGTTTTATTTTTATTATTGTATTACTTCCCTTCTACGTGACTTTACCGAAAGAACCAAGAAGATGAATCCCTGCAGTCACGAAAGCTTTAAATCGAGTATCATTACCATCACGCGATATGAGCAGCGTGGAGAAGATCCACACCACGTGGAGTTACATCGAGACGGAGAGCATGCAATGCTTAGAAGAACATCCGCGCGAGTTAATGACATCGTTTAAACTGTGAAGGGAAGCGGGGTCACGGTGTCACGGTGTCACGGCCAGCAGGGACGATGGCTGATGGGCAAGGACAATAATGCAGTCGCGGAACGAATCAAATCCGTCCCCATGAGGACATAGAGCGCTCGCATCAGCTCGTGTCGAGGTGTGGTGTGATTTTTTGTTTGTTTCCATTGCTGGATGGTGAAGGATGGCAGTTGCCAGGGTAGCCCGTGGTCCAGCAGTCAGCTTTGACCACGGCTGATGATATACGATGTTGAACTTCTTTCGCGCCGTACGTAGTCAACCGTGCTCATCGGAGGTGTGGGGGGAAGGACAGTGAACTTAACCACACAAAGCCGTTCTGATGATGAATCATCTTTGGTTCCTGGCATATGTGTTTTTTTTTAGCAATCCTTCAGCTCATGTTTACAAAATGTTCTTTATCGTCAGCTGTGCGGCACACTGCACACGCGGCAAGTACTGTCTCCCAAGTGCCCCTATGAAAACACATTTTAATCAATTAACGGATGTCCCAGTCGACGAGAAGGTCACTTGCATCGGGCGTGCGAATGGAGAGGCAATGTCAGGCCACGAGGAAGCGGATCGCACACACGCACAGACACACGCACAGCCTAACCCCCGGCCTTCCCTCACGCACTCGACAATTTGCGTCACATAAATTCATAATCGCCGCGTTCTCAAGAGCGGCGGCGTCGCTGCGACCCCCACCCGATTGCTCGCCGACAAACTCCCGAGCGGGTCACGCGGCGAGGCGCGCCGCTCCGGATTAATTCACGATTTCAATTTCGCCCGTCTGTCGGTCAGCAACCTTATTGCTGTTGCTGTTGTTGCTGCTGTTGTTGTTGTTGCCACCTTAAGTCGCCTCCGCCACCCCCCGTCACCGCGAGCGCGAGCGATACACCGCAGCTTTTGACCCGAACGACTCAAGGCGGGCGGCGAAGATCGTCGGCCCAGACCAATGGACCCAACACACGGTGGTGTGTGGGGGGGGGTGCGGGCGGGGGGGGGTGCGGTCACGGAATCGCCAAGCCTCGCGAGATTCCAACGAGACGCGGGGAAGCTCGCGCCCCGTTAAGCGACCCGTGTGATCATTCGCTCGCCCCGTGAGAAACGCGAGCGGAGCGTCATCGCGAGCGGCCACGTGGCCCCACGCGTTAAGCTGCGCACCTCGCGGTCGCACAGACCGCGGCCGTCGGCGAGCGACAAATCTCCCTCCGCCCATCCTCATCGCGCGCTCGGACGTCGTGCCGTCGTTCGGTTGCCAATCTGCGTCGGGCTGCAACGTCGCTCTGGTGAAGGCGAGCGACCGTCTCGCTCTTTCACGCGGACATATTGCGCGAGGTGGCCGGTTGGGCTCCGGGCTCGGGGTGCTGAGGGCGCAAACGCTGCTCCTAACTCGAACGCCGTGCTCACACGTGCAATGAACTGCACACACAACAACAACAAAACACGCATGCACGCACAACTTCGCGTGGTTTTTAAATCCTTTATATTAAGTTCACTTGTGCGCTTGCTTGCTTGCTTACGACCGTGCAAATCTTTCGGTCGTTTTTTAACCCACTTCCCGTGATCCAATCGAGCTGACATTTTCCACACAGACTCGTTGTGCGTGACAATTAATGTTCGTGAAATTTTTTTTCCAAAATTTTACACTTTTTAGGACTAAAATATTATATTTAATTACCAATTGCTTAATGCTGGCATGCAATCATCTGACCCATAGGTGGCAGCCATCTCAAGCCAGAGGACGAGAGGACTCTAGCCGCCACGCATATAAAGGATTTATATTGAAAACTTTGTTTTTACGGGTTAATTTTTGAACTTGACGTGGATTCACTCCGGTGACGATGATCCGGATTGGTTCTGGGCCCTCGCCTTCATAGGCGCTCGCTTACAGCACTTGCCCCAACAGTCTGGTCAAGGATGTCAATTGGGGGATCTTTATCTGTGCGTCCGTGTAGAGTGAACGTCGATTGCTGAGAGCTGAGTGGCTCGATTCCATGGAACGCTCGTCGTTATGGGATGTTTGGCTGCTTTAAATTTCCACGCGATACTTCATGTCGACGAACCGTCATTTGTGATAGCCAGGTCGCTGCTGAAAAAGAGCCGTGAACCTCGGGGGGTTTTTACCTGCTTAAATATAAATATAGTTTAGTTTAGTTATTGGCAAGGCTTGTCCCACGGAAGTTCAACTCCAATGTTCTGCACGCATGGGCATATGAATAGCTGCGGACATTTACAGAACAATGCCTACATTCGCATCACCTGTTGCACTAAAATTAACGTGAATATTGAGATCGATGCAATAATCGACCCGTGCGCGGCACGCGCCTGAATTGTGTTTCAATGGCACTGGGATCGTGGCAGTCCAGGCTGGCCAAGCCGTCGGTTCTCCCACCGCTAGAACTAGCGAATGGCCAACCAAGTTCGCTTCAGCAATGTAATGCAGTCGTATTGAGTGGAGGAGTTCCTTTGATTGAATGAAGAGAGCAACGTAAAACTCGTATCAGCGTCCTTCGACATTCAAAGTAAATGACGGCGACCATGAAACCGAGATCATGATTGCTGCATCGCACGGCAGTTATACGATTACCCCCGGCATAGCGTGTCCCTTTAGATCTGAAATAACATTCTGCAAGGTTAATGGGATGCTGATTGAGCAGTGAGATCTCGCCCAGGCACCGTCGGTGCCGTCTGCGCCGTCGCTGCTGCAGCTGCTCCCCTTGAATAGCGACGTAGCCATCGTTCGCAGGCCAACTGCGGCGAAATCGCGTGGCGCTGCTACGCACCGCAAAGTGGACCGCTCACTTAGGCAGACATTTACATTTAGATGGAAGTGAGTTTCTAAAATACCACCTCTCCTTACAAACTGCGGCACTTCAGCCAAACTGGGTGATATGAAGATAATTGTTAATATAATTTAATATAAACCACCAGAGCGCATTTGGTAATGTATACACTGAGTGTGTGTGGGGGGGGGGGGAGTGGTGGGTGTTGTGGTTAGCGAACTGCACTATGAATCCGGTGACCTGAGGTTGAGTCCTGCTCATAGCCAACGTCAGTGGTGCAATACCTGAACCAGCCCTGAGCCTTCCCTAGGTCGACTCGGCCTTAAATGAGTGCGGAAAGACCCAATAATATAAAGTTCCCCGGTGGTAGGAGCATCATCAACTGGTTTCCACTAAAAGCTACACAGTTGGACGCAACTCACGATTAAAGTTGGCATCTTGGTAATGTGGTCCACTTGGGTGCAAATTACTTCGTGCAATCCTATAAGTTATTTAAACGATAAACTGAAATGCTAAACTTTTTTTTATACCAAGTAAGGCCCACGAAACTACATATTTCGATATTTTTCAAAAGCCTTCTGGCCACAAATTATAGCTCAGCGAAGTGGCTTATCACGTGGACATATTTATACGCGGCCAAATACTCGAAACGCGTGCTGCTGATTCTAAATGTGGATGGGAAACCCCGGAGGACCGGGAGAAACATCCGCGCGACTGCGAGGAGAGAGACACGCAAACTCCGAATATACATGCGTCGGGTTTGGGATCGAACCCACGCACCTCCCATGTACCAGGCGAGCCAGTTAACGTCTCAACACCATCGCACCACGGCGGACAGGAGCTGGAACGACGGGGCCGCGCGCGTCCCCGGCGACACGCTGGCGACCTAATGAGGCAATGCTCAGCAGCAATCGCTTCCCCGCATCCCACATGCAGCCGCGTGCTGGGGAGGCCGGCCCTCATCTACCGTCCAACGGGAAGAGCCATCTTTCTCCTACTCCCCCCCCCCCCCCCTCAGCTATCGAGCTCGCAGGTGGTGCAACAGCTCCGAGAAGCCACATGGAGAGGAGGGGCCCAGGCGCTATGAAATTGGACAAGGTGGGGGGCGAGGAGGCATTTCAATTCCTTGCATCAGGGCTGGTAGCCAACCACGCCACACCACCAATGGTGTCATCCCCACGGGTATCTGTTAGAAACATCACTCCGGCGTTTGTATTACGTTAGGACAATTCATTCTGTAATGTGCCAGCGTCACATCGCTGATGCTGATGAACGATCTACGGCACGACACAAATTACTCGCTCGCATAAAGGCACCGCGCTTTTGGATAAAGCGGCATTGCATTCGCCCAATCAGCGCCCGTGAAATTAAATGTTCTAACGGACCGCGGCTTTTCCAAAACGGCATTGCGAGGAGCCATTGCCGAGTGAGACACTTCACAGGGCGCTATTTTCTCGTGGACAAGCAGCCCCGAATAAAGTCAGATCAAATTCAAACCCTCCGGAATATGGAGACATTTTGACCTATGTTTTTGAAAGGGAGATATTCCGTTTGGGATGTGTGCTGCTCTGCCAATGCAAAATCAATCGTGGTATTTCAAGCAATTGCAAATTACAGTCGTGTATGTGAAGGCTTTGACTTTTACTGAACATTGATTTAACAGGTCTAAAGTACTCGTGCTTTTCCTACAAGTGCTCTCTCTCTCTGTAATTGGATCCATGACTGTTACGTATATGGAACGCGTGGGGTCCCGTACTCACGAGCAGGCAAAGCGCGTGCGATGCCAAACACGCGTGCCGTCAACACGACAGCAAAACGCTTTCAGAAATAGTTTTTACAACCAGTTCAAGAAAAGACATGTTACTATAATGCATGTATTATGTTTGAAAGCTATTCGGATAGTCTTCACAATAAAGTAGCGTGCTTATATATCTTTGGCTATTATGGGAAACGGCTGTTTGGATCTTTAAACGCCGATCGCGTGCACACCGTGAGTTTCGACTTCATGCCTGCTTCCAACAGCCATGAACTTCTCATTAAATGAAAAAAACACGCTTTTTGTATTTTACCATGTAAGGCCCTCTAAGCTGTATAGATCTTTTTCAGAAGCGACCTGGCCACAAATTATAACTCAACCAAATGGCGTATGTGGACATTTACAGTAGCAGCCACATACTCTATGCCCATGTTTTTAAAAGTGGAGGCGAAAACCGGAAGACATGGAGAAAAACCCACGCGACCACGGGGAGAACATGCAAACCCCAAATACACAGACTTCAGGGTCGGGACCTGGATGGAACCCACGACCTTCCGTGAGGAAGTTAAGATCAGCTCTGACAATCCACTTCTGGAAAGAAGGCCTCCCCACGCTGTCTTGAACTAGGTGCGTTTGGCCATACTTCACCACGCCGGTCAGCGCTGGTTGCTCAGGTTTCTCACGTGTGGTTTTAATCGGCCACTCGATGCTGCGGAGCGGTGAACACGACTCGCTTTGCGCGAATTTGCTTCGGGCCCGACGTTCCACTTGCACCGTCGATTTTTTGCGAACGGCGCAGACAGTCGGACGTCACCGGGCGGGGGGCGCTCCCTGCCCCCCACGAATCGCATTTTGCGCGATCTCCGTTCACTCGGCGAGGCCGGGTGACGCTCTGGAGAGAGCAATTGGCTCGCTAGCTTCATTTCCCGTCAGGCATCAACTTAGCCTCTCATCATTTTTCTTGTCCCCCCCCCGCACCTCCGATTAGCGCGTTTGGCAACGTACGGTGCGAAAGAAGTTCAACATACATACACTGCGAGTATTTGGCTGCTGTAAATTTCCACATGAACCACCTCGTTGAGCTATCATTTGTGGCCAGATAGCGTCTAAAAACTATACAGCTCAGTGGGCCTTAACTGGTGAAATTAAACAAAAACATTGTAATAGTAATACATTCCAGAATATATTTAAAGATATACGTGAATCGAATGTGCCCTGCCATAGGAAAATGGAATTTCCACCGGAGATTCTGGACTGCAAGTTGAGATGAACACCCAGACCAGAATTCGCGTGCGAGAGGCACACGCCGACTTGATTCACTGAAGGCAGGGGATTCATTCGTCGCAGTGAGAGGTATATGGTGGATGTGGAGTGCTGGGTGCGGACATAATTTCCGCGTCGCAGACCGACCTGGCTGAAACGAAAAGAGCTGACCGGAGTTCACAGATCGCCCTGCATTTCGAACGCGCGTTGCGTCTTCGCGCGCGAGCTTGGAGACGCAACACAAGACCAGAGCTTTCTGTGCCCAGAGACTGTCGAGGGCCTTGGAAGAATGCGCGGAGCGACGCGGGGCCAGATGGCGCTCGCAGTAGGCGGGGGGGGGCAGCAGATTTTAGTGGCAGTGGCGATGAAGGAGGCCCAGCAGCAGAAACAGGTCGATTGGCGCTGCTCAAGGTGGGGAGACACGGGGTCCTGAGCCCAACGCTCACTCCTCACAGGGCGCCGTCACCCTCAACGTTTCTTCGGCCCCATCAACGGGGCCCCCCGCACACGGCGGGCGCATCACAAGCAGAGTCGCCGTGCTCACTGTGAACCAGGGGGGTGGAGGGGGGGCTAAGGAACCCTTCCCTTACCGTGGCCCGAATATGACTTTTCGAAAGCTTTGGCGGCTGAACACTCACGTGGCTGCGAGAGGCCCCTTTTTTAGCGACAGAAGCGACTGCGCGCGCTTACCATGAGAAGTTCAGTTCTGCCAGGTCAAACACAAATATTCCCCCGTCCGCGACCCGATTAGGGTGGCCAAGATGCTTGCGGTGACGAGAGATGCGGCGTCGGCTCCGCGCGCCGCTCCTAAGTTGGCGTTCTTGATGTGGTCGCGGATCGTGCGAATTGAAGTCGTGGGCCGTAACGAGCGTGGAGGCTGCAGGGCTCTCCCGCGCCTCGTTGGTACGAACGCCGCTCAAACCATTCGCGCAATCTGCTCATTTTGAAAGGCTTAAATAACGCTGCCGTTCCCCTCCCTGCCCCCCCCCCCCTCCGGCCTCGACAAATGCAATTGGCTCGAGACAGAAAATCCCTCGAATCTCATTGCATTTCGTGAACCGTGCCCTATTATCATCCCATAATCCATCGTGGCTGTTTGATATGATTGCGTGTGGGGGGGGGGGGGTGTCCCAAGGATGGGGTTTATCGTATTCTCTAGATTAAAGGAAGCTCCAGAGATTAAGACACACCGCAAACTTGTGCCCGGCGCCAATACAAGTTCCACGCGTATGGTCATAGATATGTTTAAAACACAGTGGGGGTTTGGGAGGGGTAAGAGAGTGGTGGGTGCATCTCGTAATCCGGAGAATACGGTAACGAATACGCCGTGGGGCGTTCCTCGCCGTGATTGTTGGCGAGCCTGGCTGTCACCATGGAGGGGAAGCGATGACTCTGGGCAGCGGAAATGTTTCAATAATTCAATTCCGGAAAAAAAACCCACACCACAGTCAGAAAACAGGCTTTGTATTATTCATCGGTTTTGCACAACAAATGTGTGCTTTCGGCAGCGTTGAAATGGCCCCCAAAAAGTGCAGATTTTTGTTTCAACACATCGACCCTCCGTAATGAATTCAACACGTGGAACCCGTCAGGAATTGGCACTGTTACCCCCCACCGACATAGTATCTCTCACATTCTTAGGTTTTTTCGGTAAAGTCACGTAGGTAAAAAAAATTCAAATTAATAAAATAAAATAAAATTAATTTGAAATTTTTTTTTTACCTACGTGACTTTACCGAAAAAACCTAAGAATATGAATCCTTGCAGTCACGAAAGCTTCAAATCTAGAAATAGTATCTCTCATTGGACTCTATGCATCTCAACGAACGCCGGGGGAGCCCCAGGGACGCTTCGTTTTGACAACAACAATAACAACAACAACAACACGTCTTCATCTCACTGGCGCTGCCGTCACGGCGCGGACTTGAAGCCTCCACCCGGCCGCGTGGTCAAAGCGACCTCCATGCAACAGCAGCAGCAGCAGCCGGGATCCCTGCCGCGAAGTCTTCTCGGAGCCCAGCGCCTCCCCCGCCCCACGGCGCCTCTGCCCGGCAAGGATCCCCATTCAGACACCCACAATGCCCAGAACACCCTTCTCTAAATAATTAATTGTGCCTAATTAAAATCGGCCCCTTTATTTACAAACGGGGGTTGAGTTTCGTGTTGTTGTTGTTGTTGTTGTTGCGCAACGCCGAGCAGTAAGGCCAGGTACGGGAGACCCAACCACTGAACGCGCTCGGGACGACGTCCTTCCGAAAGGAGATGGAGCATGAAAATCAGTTCGTGTGCGCGTACTATGTGGAGTTCGATTCCCGCTCACGGCCACCAATGCCAGGTGACGATTATCTGAACCGGTCCCCTAGGCCGACTCAGCCTCAAATGAGTACCTGGTGCGGTGTGAAGTAATCATCGCCACTGGGGAGACAAAGGCGGTCGGGCGTGGTGTTGTCCACCCACCCCCGCGTGTGCCGTGCCGGCCTTCATAGGTGCTCGCTAACAGCACTTGCCCCAACAGTCTGTTAAGGCTATAGGGGGGATCGTTGTCTTTATTTGTTACTTTCTGACCCTGCCCATACTGTGCATCTGTTAAAAAGAGCTTCATTGCTCATCGGATTCCTCCAATCTAAATACAAATTCTCATCCTGTTACATTGCAGGATTGCGAGAAGGTGACGGCTTGGGAAAGCATTCATCCAGCAGTGAGTTTATCGTGACTGATGATGATGACCCCACAATCATCATCAAACATCATAGTCACCGTTTGCTGGAACATCAGTGCCAATGCAACTTTCATGTTGTTGTTTTCGAATTACCAATGTCTGGTTGTATTTTATCAGACCAGGTGTGCCATCCAAACTCATAAATAAACATCGCGATGTGTGTTCGCTGCTGCGTATGCGATGTTGGGTATTAATCCCGACAATTCAGCCAACGCGTTCAAGAATGAGCGCATTGAAACCCCCGCGCCGAATGCTCGCGTAATTAAAAACGGCAGGAATGATGAATTCCTTGTTAATGTCACATCACCCGCCTGCCTGATTAGCAGCATCACGTGCTCAATCAGCAAGATCCCCGTCAGCACAAGCAGCCCCACGGCCATCGAGCCAAACGTTTACGAATCATACACTCCGGCATAAACATTGCCGAGCTGTGCCATGAATAATTAATCTCAGTCCACGATCATTTCAATAGATATGTAGGGTTGTTACGGGGAGAAAGGCGAACAGAAACACAAGGGTGTCTGCACCCACACACGGGTGTCTACATCCACGTCCGCATCGGTTAACCCTGGGGGGCCATGGGTGGCGCTGTGATCCCCCATAGCCCCTCGGAGAGGATTCCTATAAAAGGCGGGGAACCAGAGGGCTCGGGGCCAGTGTGTGAGAAGCTTTGACCAGTGAAGACTGAAGACCGGCAGAATAGGCCCTGGGACTCCCCTGTCTCGCTGTCCTTCTCAGGGCCGAGCAGGGCAAGCCAGTGGCGCGGCCCCAAGAGCTCCAGGAACGCTGCTCTTGTAAGAGCACGGCCTGGTTAGCTGGGTGCCGGGATCCGTGCTTGACCAGGGCCGGATCAGATTGCCTCCCCTAGCACTCATAGCGGAGGACTGGGAATAGGACAGTCAGGGGATAGTGCTAGGGGTGTTTCCCATTGAGTACGGGTGAAGGGGCCGTTACCCCTTCAAATATTGCTACCGCTTTTGGTTAAATAAAAGAGTGTGCCTCAACTACGTCGTCTGACTCGCGGAGAACTCACTACAGATACATCAAATTGTCCGGTGAATACGAACACTCCGAATCGTTCGTGGCTGCCGAATTTAAATGCACGTCGGAGCCCGTCGGAGGATCTCTGCGGGATGCACGTTGCCTCCCACCTGTCCATCGACTCGGCACTGGCGAGTGAATGAATGCATCACTCATTCATGAGCCATTTACCCCGCCAACACGGCGTGACAATCACATCCTCTCGCCAGCGACATCTATTTTCTTTTTTATTTTAATATAAAAATTAAGTAAAACATGCACAAGACTCGGTTAACGACAATCAAATCGTGCGTTCTTAATAACTGCCCTGCTAATGGCATTACGCGCAAGCGTGAACACATCCTGTACGCACATAATCACGTTAATATTTTCATGGGGCGCCTTGTATAAAAAAAAAGCCAATCTACGAACGCCATCTGTCACAGCTGTGCGCAGGGAAGACCGCTTTGCTTGAGACCAGGTGTGGATGCAAGACACCGTGGATGGTATCTGGGTGACGCGGGGCCACCAGGGATCAGACGGCCACGTGGCCGAGGCTATCGGCACTGCCGCCCCCCGCCCGCCGCTGTGGGTTCCGCGATGTGTTGTTTTGTCGGCGCGATGTCCGACGTTTCGTCCTTCGTTCCACTTGTTGAGAGCTTCTTCAAACTGGTGCACCTTTATTAATTTACTTTCAGTAGTTTACAAAAAGGATAAAAACCCATATATGAACAATTATTTTATTATATGCACCCGTGATTCCTAATCAGAGACAAAGCAAACCCTCTCCCCCCTCCCTCCAAGCATAGAAGTCAAACTCCACCTATGGGGAACTTCCCCGGTAGCTGAATGATTCAGTTCCCGAAGAAGCGCCCAGCGCGAAACCGTCGGACATTCTGATGAGCAAATTTGACACCCGAGGAGGCTTTCGCGACCAAGGGAGCAGACATCGGGCTGCTCGCAGCAAACATCGCAGCTGTCGCGATTTTCACCTGAAGACGGGCGCTTGTGTTGCGTTCGAAACGTCGTGATTTATTTTATTTTTATTTTATTTCTACCTACGTGACTTCACCGAAAGAGTATGGATTCCTGCAGCCACGAAAGCTTCAAATCAAGATGTCGCGACCAACATTACGATTCGCAGTTGATTATTTTTTATTTTTGGGGGGGGGGGGGGTCAGGAGTCAGGGGTCAGATCGCGTGAGCAAAACGTGTGTCCGTAAACCCTCCTCCGCCCGACACAGCCGACTCGTGAAGTTGTCACGCGACTCTCAGATGCCAATCTGCCGCTGCTTCAGAGAACTCGCACAGCGCTGGACACTTTCAGACGCGGTCGTGTCGCTCGTGGTCGCAACCGGCATCGTCGGGCCTCTGCCAGAATCGTGACAATTGTGTTCATTAATTGACCGTGTCGGGCGGAGGAGGCGGAGGCGGAGGAGGGGGGGGGGTGGTTACGACACGCGTGTTATTACTTACGTGACCCGCCGTGCTGCTGAGCAATGTGTGCCGCACGACCCCGGACTCAGGACTCCGGCGAGGTGAGACACCCAGCGCAGGAGCGTGGTTCAGCGCGCTTCAGCCCCCCGTAGCGAGGCCTTGCCGCACGGTTGGCGCTTTCATGGCCCTGGGTCGGCAAGGGCCCCGGTGAGGGCGAGGGTGACCGCACCGCCACGGCAGGAGGACGCGTGGGCCCAGAGAGGGGGAACGTCCGCCGCGGAGATGGAGTGACGAAAGGCCCTCGGCGGATTTTTGTTTGTTACATCACAGGACGCCGAATCGGGCTGCGACTGCTCGCAGAAAGCCTTCTTCCATCCAGTAGTAGATTGATCCTGCCGACGACGACGACGATGATGATACACATCACGACATACCAACTGAAATGAAGCCCTGTTGCCAGTGGCGTAAAATCCCTTACTTGGTACCACTCCCGCTTTTAAAGCCGTATTGCTCTTACGTATGAATGTTGAACTTCTTTCGCACCGCACCGTTCTTAACGACGGTGCGCGCGTGTCACGCAAACGTCCATTTCGCTCCGCCTCGCTAAAGTCCAAAGACAGCAGCAGCAGCAGAGAGCTGGTAGCGCAGAGAGGGCGCGGAACGGCGAGAGGAGGAAGGGGGCTCTGTGGCAGGCAATGCGGCGAGCCTCGCCAGCGCGCACGACGCAGACGCAGCAAGTGGGGGGGGGGGGGTGCGGGAGGCAGAGCGCAGCGCTGGCCAGAGGCTGCACGCACGCGGTACCCCTCGCCGGGCTCGCGGGCGACAATCGAGACAAATCGGTTCGCCGCTCGTTATTGCGCGCCGCCTCGAGATGGCAAGCACGCGCCATGCAACGTTGCCATTATTCAGCTTGAGAAGTAATCACGTTCACCGCGGGGGGTTGTTTACGTTAATTATATAAACAAGACAAATGATGCGCGCGTTCTTCGGTGGCGATGGGCACCGCTGCTAGTGGCGAGTGGTAAGTGGCACCGCTGCTATTGGT
>CM025627.2:2737564-2748149 GCA_014621495.2 Entosphenus tridentatus
CATGGTAAACTGGATTTCCATGGTAAACTGGACTTCCATGGTAAACTTGATTTCCATGGTAAACTGGATTTCCATGGTAAACTGGACTTCCATGGTAAACTGGATGTCCATGGTAAACTGGATTTCATTGATAAACTGGACTTCCATGGTAAACTGGATTTCATGGTAAACTGGATTTACATGGTAAACTGGACTTCCATGGTAAGCTGGATTTCCATGATAAACTAGACTCCCATAGTAAAATGGCCTTCAATGCTAAACTGTATTTCCATGGTAAACTGGATTTCCATGCTAATCTGGATTTCCATGGTAAACTGGACTCCCATTGTAAACTGGACTCCCATGGTCAGCGGTTGGCAACCAAAAATAACAAGAGCGATTTTTTTTCGAATTCAATCAAGAAAACCCCTCAATATTTCAAGAGCCACAATGCAGTCCTTAAAGAGCCGCATGGCTTCCGACCCCTGACAAGAGGCGGGGGGTGCGCTGCCAATCAATGGCACGCGTTGTAGGCTGGGACTGCGAGGGTGGCCATGAGATCGCAGAAGTGTCGCCCTCTCATACGAGCATCACAGTTTCCTCCCTCACAAGGACCCAAGCGAATCAGTGGGATTGGCCCAACATTCCAACGCTTAGATCCTCATTACGATCAATCTTGAGCCTCGGCGAGGCTTGTGCGGATACGCAAAGGACATCCAATCATTATTGTATCTTGAAAAAAAAACACAACAGCTGCTCTTCCACGGATATTTGTTTTAAATATATCCTTTAAAATAATTGCGCAAACACTCTGTTGGTCTGAGAGCGTCAATCCATTATTGATCCTCCTGGCTTGAAGAATATGTCAAAAATAAAAATGGGCTCAAGACGGCTTGCTGATGCACCTGGCACCAAGACAATAAGCGTGCCGTCCTTCCCACGAACGCATCTTGATTCGATGTCAGCGGAAGGGGTCAGGTTGGAGGTTTTCGTTATGGGGGTTGTGTGGGCGTGGTGGTGTGGAGGGAGGTGGCAGTGTGGCTTTTTGCACAATCGTCAGCCAGATCGACGCGGAAACAGCGCGGCCACGGGAGATAAAGCACTGAAAGCGCACTCCGGATTCAAACGGTCAATTGTGCCGAGAGGGAGCTTCCCATGAGGTGGGGGGGAGTGGTGGAAAGTGCGGGGGTGGGCGGGGAGGGACCCGTGGAACCCACGCGCCGTGCGACGATGGGGAATGATCCCACGGCTTTCCCAAAATCCCGCTGCACCCACGGCGCCTGCAGCTGCTGCAGGCGCGGCCTCGTGCGAGTCGCGGGCAATTGATTTCCAATTCCGACTCTGACGCGTAGGCATGCAACTGCGAGAGCACGGCCGTCGCGGGGGTGTGGAGCAGCGTCCGGCAGCACGCCCCGCTCGGCTCGAGCCGGGGATGCGCGTAGGCGTGTAGCAGTGGCATCGCCGGGAATTTCGTGCGTTGCCATACAGCGAGTTTGGTTGCAGTCGCCACGAGGCACTTCCCCGTGTCTCGTTGCATAAGGGGCATCGCAAGACGCCGTGCAAGGCGGAAGACGTGTGCATTCAAATGCAATTGTGGGGGAGATGAGGGTGGTTTATTTATATGGTTTACGCGAAGGTAGACACGGGGGTGTGCAATGAAAGGAAAGATAAATTATATTTCCTGTGCTCGGCCCCGTAGCCATGGAACTATCTTCTCCTGGAATTATCTTCTCCCAGCCATCCGTACCTGTCGATCTCCTAAATATGACCGACTGACCATCTCTCTCTCTATAAAATAAAGAGTAAAAATATGCTCCTCGTTGTGTTTAATGTCTCGAGATATGGTCACATTGAGACGCGCTTTCCAAATACAACACGTGTCGTACAGTGATGGACACGGCGAGTCGCAGCAGAAGACGAAGAAGAAGAGAGGTCTCGAGTATGGAATTGAACAGAAGGGCGGAAACGGTGCGGGGGGAGAGGGGGGAGTTCTCAACAGTTGGGGCAGTAACGGCGAAGGAGCCAATCTCCCAAAAGGGGCGCAGCAAGAAGGACCTGGGTTCGACTCCTGACTCGGGTGCATTTCTACGTCGGGTTCGTATGTTCCTCCACTGCTCTGCCTCGTTTCCTCCAAGTTCTCCATTGTCCTCCCATAGCCAAACACGACGTGACCGGTATTGGCCAAACATCCCCAATGGCGAAGAATGTCCTGCAAATTATTCAATTGAGAGCGTGCATAGTAGCATCGCTCTCCTACTGTGAAATTAATGGCAGAGCCTGCCTTAAAAAGAGTCTTAAAAATCAGCGAGACTGTCCTGGGTACACAAGCGTAATCATAATTATGAAACATCATATTTATTATATTTAACTCACGTGCTGGGGGGAGGGGCGGAGGGTGGGGGGTCAGACAACATCACGTGTTTTTTAAATTGACGTACGGATATGTGCATGGACGCTGTTAGTTGGCCTCAAATGTCCTCGGCTATTTTCGGTGTTCAGGGCGCGCGGGCTGCGGCTCAAAATAAACGCTCGTGCGCGTGTGGGGGAATTAATGGCAGGGGTGGACTTTGGGAATAAATCAATTGGCATGCAAATTAGGCACAAGGGCATATTGAATTATGTATAATGGATCGCATAATGTCATTACTCGCTCGGCTAATGAGCCCGGGTGACCAGATAGAGTATTGGTGCAGATGCCCACTTTGGCTTTGACATGGACCATAGATGCTTCACGATGTAGAGGACAGAAGTTTCTCTTTTATTATGATTGTTAATGTCCAAAACATCCGGCCTCCCACGCTACATCAGCCCCTCGGTGGATAACGTGAAGCACTCCAGATACCTAGTATCAAACCAAAGTCCTGCCCAAAACGAGGATTTCCGTGGTGTTCATCTACGCCCTGAGCTAGTGCTCGTAATTCCACATTCATATGACAGGGACGAATCTTTCTAAAGGACAACTGCTGACTTTCCCACACAATAGTATCTCGTTTCATCGACCCGGGAGGGATGATGAGCCGAGTCAACCCCACCGCCATCCAAGCCAGGACTTGAACTCGCAACGCTCAGGCCTGCGAGCTGCTCGCAACGGCCGACGAACGAGCACCTCGTGCCGATCGAAGGCCTCCCTTTGTTATCTCCTCGTGGAACCATAACTCAGGGCGCCACGCGATCTCGTTAAGTTCTATTCCCAATCAAATCCACAGCAACAATTTGAAATCAACCGAGCATTTTTCCACTCCCCTGGGGCTTCCATTACGAGTCGCGTTGAGGCGCTCGTGCAATGCACCCCATCCGTCTGTGCCACCCGAAGCCCTGCCTCTATAAATCACCTTCGCCAAGGCAGCAGCGGCGGCAGCGGCAGCCCCCTTTGCACAGGCGGAGGAGGAGCCGGCATCGCGGAGGTGTGCGTAGGGAGGGACGCGCCCCTGCGAGATTCATTGCCGGAGGCACCGGGGAGGGGGGGGTCGCAGGCCATTCGTCAAACGCGCGTGTGTGTGTGTGAGAGCCGCCCACGTACAGCTCAACTCGGGGTGAAGGGAACAGGCTGAGCGAGGAAAGTGGTGGACGGCTGTGGAGACACCGGTGAGAGTTTGGGCACTGGCGCTGGGTGGCACGAACGCCCTTGATGGTCGTTCTATAAATATAAAAATAGAAACACCACGACCTGGACTCACTCAGTGTTGCTGGTGGCGTGTGAGAGCGGTGGCGCAGCGGTTAGCGCGCTGCGGTGCCATACCTGGCGACCCCGAGCTCGATTCCCGCTCACGGCCAACACCAGCGACGATTATTTGAACCGGTCGTGGGCCTCCCCTAGGTCTACTCAGCCTCAAATGAGTACCTGGTGCGATGTGTGAACATCGCCACTCTAGGAAACAAAGGCGGCCGGGCGCGGTGCTGGCCACCCACACACTCGTGTGCCGTGCCGGCCTTCATAGGTGCTGCTCGCTAACAGCACTTGCACCAAATAGTCGGTTACAGGCTGCACGGGGGGTCGTTGTCATTGTGTATGTGTGTGAGAGAGAGAAGGAGATCATTATTCAGGCAAGTGAGGACGATTTGGTTGAGCGTGACTTCGTGTTAAAATACGCCAGGGGAGGTTGCGTGTGATTGTGGCCGCGTGGGTAATATTTGTTACTCCTCACAAGATTTCATACGTCTAGCCGAAGAGGGATTGTGTTGTAATATTTCGTCCAATTTTAAGGCACTTTCCTTCTGTTTCACCGCCACATTTGTGCTCGGTCCCTCTGGCAAGCTTTGGTGACATTTGATGTCTCCTCCTTCTCCTCCACCATTGTTTTGCTTTAAATAATTTGCTGCCGCGCAGCATCCAGAGATGCTTATACTAAAATATTAAAATCCTGTATGTATCCAAATGAGTTCTATCATTGTACAAACGCACAGCATAGGTGAGAACGCCAACGAGTAATTTCCATCCTGAGCCCGTGCAGTTCCTTCACCCCCCCCCCCTCGCGCGTTAGATTACAGGGCGCTGTTTAAACAACATCCACGGGTTGTCAATAACGCTCTAGAAAATGATCTAATTTGCGTGTTCTAATTCACCATAGATTTTTTTTCTACCTTTCTTCTCGAGTAACATTGTTTTTTTTTTATCAGGATCACATCACGGGGGATTTTATGACAATGGAACACCGAGTGCCCGGTCTCCCTCGATACGCGCAACATTTTCTGCTCAGAATCTAATTATCGTATCGCAGTGCAGCGAGAAGTGATTAATGGAATTTAACCGTCCCGTGCATATGCTACGCACGCGGGTAAATCACATCGTGCGCCATGTGCTGCAAGTAGCAACTGTTCGATTGTCCGCGCACGGGATATCGTATCTTAGCGAGAATCCATAATTAACGCTTCGATTCCGCTCCACACTCGAGCAGCCGTTCGAACTTCCAACGGCGGAGCTCAAACCACACGCCACAGGGGGTAACCCGCACAAGGCACCACGTGGGTGCGTACAGGGCACCACGTGGGTACGCACAGGGCACCACGTGGGTACACACAGGGCACCACGTGGGTGCGCGTCATAACGCGACAAGAGACCAGGGCCCCACCACGACGATGCACTGCCCCGTTCCGAACGGGGATTTTTCTTTTCCTTGCGGTACATTGCAAAAAAAGACCAACGTCTGTCCAAATGTTTGTCATGAACACAAAAAAAAACACGCATCGTCAAAAAAATACACCGACACTCCGTGCTTATGCCGGACGCCACTCACAGCCCTGGTTACTTGACGGTTTGTGTTTGGGATGAGATACGTCTTGGGTTTTGAAGGTTCGTGTTGCCACTGTGTGCGATTAAATTCACGCAAACTAAGGCCCCCACGCTTCGGGGCGGGGGGGGTTTGGCGCTGGCTCAAGGTGGAGACGGCTCGTGGCCACGCTTCCCAGCCGCGCTCCAGATCCCAATGAGCGGAGCCTGAGCCAGGCCACGGCTGAACCTCTCAAGGGTATTTGAAAGCGAGCCGAGCGGCTCAAGCTTGCTTCGAACCGTGATGAACCACACGGCAGTCGAGTGCTCATGTTATGGATCGTAAAAAATATATATCCCTTTATAAACGACCTGCATTCTTCGGTGGAAGATACTGCTCGTTTCTGTGGTGTAATGCCGAGTAGCAAACGGACCCCTCTAAAAGACCCCTTAGCTCTGTCTGCCGAGGTGTGATGCACACCATCACGTCTGTCAATTGCTGGCCCAGGTCCGAATTTGTAAAAGACTCTCAATGTGTCAAATGTTACGCACAAAATGAAATGCAAATGTTCGGTAAGTCCCCGTTTGTGGTGGGCACAACCCAAGGATAAGTGGGCGGAACTAGGGATGGAATTTGCAAGTAAATGTAATCGCAGAGGGTGAGGGTAGGGGTGAGTGTCGGCTAATCCGAGGAGGGGGGAGGAAGGGGCTGTCGCAATGGGCGAGAGGGTGGGGGTGAAGTTTACAGAGGGGAACAAGTTGATCGAGAGAAAAGAAAAAATATAGCAAACTTAGAAATGTAATGCAACTCAGAGAGTCGGCCAACACAACAGTTAACATTCTACCTGGTTGATCTACGTCCTTCCAAAGATTGCTAAATGTTGCATCCATCTGCTCGTTTGAAGTCGTGTCTGAGTTGTGTGGAAATCCCTCCCCGCAGAGGTGGTTCAATCTTGATTTGAAGCTTTCGTGACTGCTGGAATTCATACTCTTTGGTTCTTTCGGTAAAGTCACGTAGGTAGAAAAATAACGAATAAATCGCGACGTTTCGATTGCAACACAAGCCATCGTCTTATAATCTATAATCACCCGGAAATGTCTGTCCGTCCCGCGCGTGACGTCACTCCACATGAGGCCCACCCTTCCGTATGACGTCACTCCACATGAGGTCCACCCCCCTCATTAATATTCATGAGTGGGTGTATTTTTACACTAACGCAGAGAAAGGTCGAGCTGAATTAAATCATTTATTATGCGAAGTCGCTTAAAATACAGTATGACGTTTCTTTACAGAAAGTGACGGTAAAAAATAAATCTATGCAGCACAATGCTACATCCGTGCGTGACGTCACTGAAAAAGAGCCCCCCCCCTTCATTAATATTCATGCACGCGTGGAAATTTACACGAGCGCACTCCACATGCCGCACCCCTCCCCTCATTAATAACCATTAGCGGGTGACGTCACTCCACATGGGGCACCCCCCCCCTCCTCATTAATAATTATGAGCTGAACAATTTTTCTTTTGAATATTTCAGACTTACTGCAATATACACTCGTCCTTGGACCGGCAAAAAAGCTCGTATTGTTATATTTTGATACTGGCAAGGTAGGTCCCATGATGTAGCTGCTCACCCCGAGCTTTAAATGTTATGATAGTGCATTTTCTTTGTGCTGTTCGCCTTTTAGCGTCCTCTGGTCTGACACTGAGATTGGGCTCTAAAGAAAGCTGTCTCTAGTGTGGACCAATCAGTTTCAAAGACAATGCATATACGACCAGAGCATGCGTCCTTTTGTCTGCATGTTCACCACAAGTGTATGTGTTTAATGCAGACACGATTACTTGCAAAAAGGTTTCAGTTTGGTGTTTTAACATCTGAACACAACTATTTTATTGCCAGAAAGGGTAAAACGCATTCTCATATTTGTTTTGATACTGGCAAAGAAGGTCCCATGAAGCAGTAAGGTAGTCAGTGACAACGAAAGTTTCGTGGCCAACCGCAACATTGCGCCGGTGATGTCTCAAAGCGGAGCCTCCCCCCGCAGTTTGTTGCCTCGATGCGCGTGGCTGCGTCGCTTCGTGACGAGTGAGACGGCGGATTCGCGGCCCCGTCAATGCAGCGCAGCGCAGGCAGCGGCACGGGTTCGGTGGATCACCGCACGAATGGCAACACGTTGCGAGACCCCCCCACCCCCACAACTTCCCGTGGGCGACGAGGTGCAATGTCCTACCTTGACCAGCAGGATGCGGCACGGCAACGTGCAGACTCGTGATTGAGGTTTATATATTTTTTTGGGGGGGTGAGATCGCATCAATATGAATGTGTCGTTAAACCCGGCATCGTCCGACACAGAAAATTAGTAAAGGTTTGTCACGTAAACAAAACATGCCAGGCGACAGCATGATGATAATGATGATGATGCGAGTTGTCATTACTGGCTGCACGTCATTGTGAATGTTGTGGGTTTACTGTCCAACACACCGGTGTGCTGAACTTATAACGAATTGGCGTGTTTTGTTCTCGTGACAAACCTTGCTAATTTCGCTGTGTCGGGTGGTGGCGGGTTTAACGACACATTTATATTGACGCGATCTAACCCACGAACCTCTACTCTGGATAATATTGGTCGTGAAAGCCTACGAGGCGTTAAACTGACGTGTGGACTGATATCATCGTGTCCCTTCTGCACGGGGATAGAGAGCGTTGCCGCCACCGCATGTGTAGCTTTTGTTCCGGGAACGCCGGTGTCCCCCCACGTATATTAATACGACTCATTAATTTGGCTGAAAACATCTTAAAACACAGAGAACTGCAGAACGATTATCGGTGCAGGCTCCACAAAGCCGGCAGGCAGTCTTCATAGCTTGTCTGGGAATCCACGGCGACTGCGAGATGTAATTAGCACTAACGATTTTATGCAAAATTAATCATTATAATGTAAAAAAAATAGATTAGAATGTGGGGCAAATCCATTCGTTCTCTCAATGGGACTCTCAAACGCTGCGACAGAGCGCTGTGAATTAAGGGATGCTGACAAGCGTTGCCATGGCAAAAGCTGAAGAAGAATAAGAAAAAAAGCAGCGATCATCTGGGTCAATGTATTCCGGTTGTATTTTTAGTTTCTCTGCACGGGAGGCTGGGAACGTGCACGCTTCGCGGTGCCCGGCCAGGCGCACCACTCGGCAGCGACGAGTGCCTCTGCTGCAAGCAACTAACGCGCACCATGAACGCAGCGCACAGACACACCTCGTGAGCGGGTGGCCCACGGAGTTGAGACGGCGTGGAGGCACTCAGCTTAGGCACTGCGAATGTGGAATTCGGCCACCTGTAAGCCAGGTTTGCAAGTAGAATGTTGTGTTCTCGGGCCAGCTTTAACAATGGACTCAACTGCACACAAAAAAAACGTGAACTCAATTCAGCTCACTGCTATTACTGAGAATTAAATGCATGCGTTTCATTGGTACCAAACAAAATAACAATTGGCGATGCACCATTATTGCACTGCGCAGCACACAAAACGTCAGGATTATGTAGAGGACTACGTGGTGCACAATACAGTGCAGCGTTTGTGCCGGCAAGGGGCAGCATTGCACGAGCGCAGGCTTGCTGCTCTCCCACCCCAAAAGCCGACGAATCCAGCCGGGCAGCTCCAATCTGCCCAGCGCTGACCGCCGCGTGCGCTGCAGAACGGGCAGAGCGAGAGTCTCCAAGCGCGCTCCTCTCGCCGATTGCTCCTGCAAGTAGCGGCAGTTCAGGCGCAACGGGCATCTTCATGACTCTATTGATAACGTTACGACCGCTACTATTTTATTTGATTTGACCAGGTTCTTTTGTAGGGCCCAACTGAGTAATGTGGCTCTTTTTCGGAAGCGAGCTGGCCACGAATGATGGCTCAACCTCAACGCAGTGGCTTCTTGCGTGGACATTTCTAACAGCCAAATAACTCGGAACGCGTGTTTCTAAATGTGGAGGGGAAAATAAAAAATACCCGAAGAAAAATCCACGCGACCACGGAGAGAACGTGCAAACTCCAAATATGCAGGCGGCAAGGTCGGGATCGAACCCACGACAACATGGGATCGAACCCACGACCTTCTGTATACCAGGCGAGGGAGTTAATATCTCACCAAAGTCGATCTCCCACAACGGGCTGATTGTCAGAACATGGGATCGAACCCACGACCTCCTGTATACCAGGCGAGGGGGTTAACATTTCACCACAGTCGATCTCCCACAACGGGCTGATTGTCAGAACATTTCCAAACCTGTCTCAGTGCTCGTACCCCTCCAAAAGAGCCGTGTGTGTGTGCGTGCGTGCTCGCTATTCACAGCACTTGCCCCGAAAGCATATTAAGGCTACACGGGGAACATTTGTCTTTGTATAACCGCAAACCCCGTGGCTAGGGTTCCCAGGCAGACCGTACGTCCTCAGTGAATCTCGAGGATTTCCCGATTGGCCGGTTTTGTTGTCATAGCAAAGTTAAGCGGCTAATGTAAGTGGGGGGGGAAACACGTGCGTGCAATTTTGGATTGTTGTTTGTCCGTTGATTATGTTGCATTGTACACTCGTCCATTTACGAAAACATTCTTCACGTCTCAGATCTCGCAAGGGGCACACGCATGCCTCTCTAACTTGCGAAAATATATAAGTAATGTAAGAAAAACACGCGACACAATGTATAATTTAAATCTGCAAATTAAGAATTTGACCGATTACAAAAGAGCACAGAAGAGAAATCCGGGTAATAATGAAACTGTAATGCTGTGCAGATTATTCAATTTTTCCATTTTATAGAAATAATCGTGATGTGTGTGTGGGGGGGGGGGAGAAGCTCCATTGTTAATGCATGCGCTCGGCAAAATGGCAAACACATAAATATCAACGCACGTCTCCGTGTAAGAAATTATGTTTCAACGACTCGTCGAAACAACACAAATGTGAACACGTATTTACTCGAGAGCGCCTCCATCGCCATTCCAATCGAACGTTTCGCTATCGAGAGCGATGCGTCTCAATTCCGTCGACAGCCGAAGGGTCACGTGGAGGATCACGGTGCGGGGTGACTTCGCATTCGCGTGCATCGATGGGACTGAGCGAAGATGGGAAGCGCCTTCCAAGTGGCAAGCGAACACGAGAACCTGGGCAACGAGGACTCAAGCACATAGACACTGTCTAGTCTCCAGTCATAGACACTGCCTAGTCTCCAGTCATAGCCAATGCCTAGACTCCAGTCATAGACACTGCCTAGTCTCCAGTCATAGACACTGCCTAGTCTCCAGTCATAGACACTGCCTAATCTCCAGTCATAGACACTGCCTAGTCTCCAGTCATAGACACTGCCTAGTCTCCAATCATAGACACTGCCTAGTCTCCAGTCATAGACACTGCCTAGTCTCCA
>CM025627.2:2754613-2771979 GCA_014621495.2 Entosphenus tridentatus
TTTGGGGGGGGTCTACATTTTTGGAAACATTTTAGATCAACTATTTACCCCCCCGCCGCTCACCACTTTCTACAACTTTTTGATTCAGAACTTCTGAAATGCTCTTATCATTTGGTTGACGGACAAATTGACACATAAACGGAACGCCGGGCTCTCACAATAGCTTAGTATTTGTGTGTGTATATGTTATATTCTTTAAGAGAAGATAAGTTTCGAAATATATATTTTCCCCCGGGGATAAAGCCGGGTACTTCCTGCTAGTTTACTATAATCTAACGTCACAATTTTTACAAAAAAATCAAATTCTCGATGTCGGGGGGGGGGGGGGGGGTGGGGGGGGTGGGGCTCCCCATGCTGCGCAGGTCGTGTGCGAGTTTATTTGACCATACTTCACCACGCTGGTCAGTGCGGGTTGGTGCAGGAGAGAACCAATATCGTTGGAGCACAGTAGAGTACAACTATGGGTTCATATTCTTAGGTTTTTATTTTATTTTTATTTTACTTTTATTAATTATAATTTTTTACCTACGTGACTTTACCGAAAAAACCTAATAATATGAATCCTTGCAGTCACGAAAGCTTCAAAATCTAGAATACAACTATGGGGTTCAGCTGCACAGCCTCCTGTTGACAACGCAGCATCTGCAATGGATATTCATTGAACGATGCTTGAATTGAGAAAACGACTCAGAGGTGCGAGGAGGAGGAGAAGGAGGAATTGCAGACGAGCGGGAAGGCGGCATCAGCAGCCACGTGATGAACCAGGCCCTATTTCCCCACAAAGCTCTGCGGTTCTCTACATATTAAGGTGTGATTGTCCAGCTCAACGAGTGTTTACGCGTGGGCTGGTAACTTCAGCACCCGGATGGGATGGGGCACAGCACTCGATCCCGTACAGATGGACGAGATGGCGTTTACATGTTTGCTATTCCGCCTCCTGGCACGGCGGGGTATTGCCACCTCCCTGACGCCCACGGGAAGGGAGTTTATCAACATGTTTTTGTGATCCATCAGCCCTCGCCTTGTCCACAGAGCTGGATTGGCAGCGTGCGTCATCGCCGCCCGGCAAACATTGATGTTTATCACTTTCAAAGTATCACTGGTTAAACCACAACGGTTGTTGCGGCAAGCGTTGCAATTTGATATGATCGGTGAGTAAAATTGTGTATGAACAACAATCACTTCACTTTATTTGAAAATAAAACAACGGAAGTAGTTTTATATTTTTGTTTTCGCGTTTCAAATTGCACGATTTTCCCACGTATGCCCGCATCCAACCTGAAGAGTTCTGAAGAGGCGAGCTTAATCTTTTACGATCCATCGCACTGCATGCTGCTTGACTCCGAAAGGCAAACATGATGTTTGTTAAAACGTCGCAGCCTGATTGCATCAACCTTTGACCTCCAGCCGGTGAAACGTCCTCTGTCGCTGAGATAATATAATTGGGCGCGCGTAGGCCTCATTACTCTGAAAAAAATTCAAAATGCCACTTTTCCCTTTACCCGTTATTGGTATTCCTCCTTTTGAACAGCGGCAAAAGCACACACACACACACAAACCTGTGATCCGCTGTCGTCAAGTGCTCGCCTCTGCAGAATTTTTTTTTTCAAATGTTACATATATATGTATGTCTTGTTTATTTTAAATGTCAGGTTTTTTTTAATGAAGGAAGGCATTCGTTTGTGTTTTGTAGGTCAGGTTTGTCAGAGGTTTATATTTAGAACGTAGCCAAAGCAAATGGTTGCACCGTCTGTCATCGCGCTCGATCGATGCGAGCGGATTGTCATCGCTACCCTGCAATTTGTGTTTCTGCTGCGCGCGAGTGAATCGAGCGTCAATGGCTCCGTGCTCGACAAAGTTCAGGCCGTCCGTCAGAAACTCCGCGTTGATGCGTTCATCTCCAACAGGAAGCTCTGTCAGTCAGGAACGTTGCACTCTTTATATTTGTTTTGCCGAGTTCCAAGAAGAATGAGAGATGGACACAAAATTGTAACCACGGAGTGCACAAAAGACGAAATCAAAGGGTTCGGGCACCACTACCGATTAGGAGCAAGCGAAGAAGGGAGGGGTGGGAACAAACAATACGTGGGGGAGGCCTTTGCCCAGCAGTAGGAAGATACGGCCTGACAACATCAACAACAACACGAACTAGACGAACAACAACAACGCAAGGATGACGTCAGGCCTGGAGTCAGAAGCATCAAACGCTATGCCCACGGCTGTTCCGACAGCGGTCACACTTCAGGGGCAAGGAGCAGCCAGGCGATAGGGCAAACTCCCTCCACCGAGAAACAACGCACTGCGATTACACCTCGAACTGATTAATAAACAGCCGATGTGCCGTAATTACGCAAATCCGCTAAGGCTCAAAGGTATTTTTTCAGGACCGTGCTGCATTTCCGACATTGGGACCGCCGCTGGAGCAATGCACTTCTAAATCGAGATTGAAAACGCGTTTCTTTACAACTGTTGTTCGTGTTCAGTTTGTTGTCCTTCCCCGCACCTCCGATGAGCACGGTTGGTTGCGTACGGTGCTAAAGAAGTTCAACACACACATTAGGATTACTACTATGAGACATCTTCTTTAAATGCTTACCCCGAGCTCTCAATACTCTGATAGTGCACTGTTTTTTTGAGTTGTACGCCTTTTGGCGTCATCTGGTCCAACACCAATGGAGACTAGGTTCTAAGAAAAGCTGTCTCGGGTGTGGACCAATCAACTTCAAGGACAGTGCATATCATTATCAGAGTTGTTTCTTTTTGTTTGCATTTTGACTGCTTGTGTTGTGGTTATTGCAAACATGATGCCTTGTATAAAGGTGTCAGTTTTTGTACCAGTTGAAAGGGTAAAAACCTATTACTACACATTAGGATGTTTGGCCAGTTCCATGCGGAAGGCTGCACTTCATAGAAGAACGAAGCTACCCTGTACAAAAATAATCAATGCAACGGAGCAACAGACGAGAGGACACGGAGACTGCCGTGAGCATGCGGGGTAGGATCGCCGCTCGTCGTCAATGAATGGTTTTCCTGCTTCTTCTTCTCCTCTGTGGCTGCTGCTGCTGCTGCTGCTCGGCTGATTCGGAGCGAACAGGTAAACAGGAGGATGTGCAATAGAACGGGACGTGCACCGCCAGGGAAAATAAGTCGGCATTTATAGGTAAAGATAAATGCTATTGCACGTGTGTATGTTGAACTTCTTTCGCGAAGTACGTATAGCCAACCGTGCTAATGCGGAGATATTGAGAGGAAGCCGGCCAGACGTACGCAGATAATGGTCTTGAGCCTGAACTGGGGATGACAGTGATGTGGGAAGGTCAGGGAACAGTCGTCTACAGAGCAACTCCATTCCACTGCTGGCTTGGTGGGTGTTCCGCTGTCGCCACCCAGGGGAAGTGTGCGCTGGCGCCGGGTTATTGGGGCCTCCGGAGTTCAAAGCGTTCCTCTCGCTTTAAAGCCAGCATGGCCACTTTGTGAATAGCGGCCCATCTATTCGGGGGGTGGGGGGTGGCACACTTCAGCAGCCGCACGTAAAGGTTACGACGACGGAGTTTTTTCTTAATCCATTATTAACTAAGGCAGAAAATAGCGGGCATGATGCACGCGAGCGCAAACCTGTCCCCCCCATTCGAGGAGCGTGTCTGCCCAGTACGTTACCCCGACAGAAAATACACACTCGGAGTAAAGCCACGGTGTGTTTTGTTTAGATATATTTTTTTTTTTTCAAAAACGAACGACTCTTTGCGAGAGACGTTTCGCTTGATGGATCGTTGCTTTGTACTTCGCATTAGACGGCGGTTGAGGTCCGTTTGCGTTCGTCGAATTCCCAAAGACAATAACGACATCATCATCATCATCGCCGCCGCGCGAAACGCCATGCAGAGCCCCCACATCGTCCAGGTCAAGAGCGCATTTCAGTCCATTGTCCGTCACCCGGTTGACGAGGCCATCTCCTACACCGCCGGAGATTTCATAACAATAGGCCACGAGTGCGACTGTGGTCACCAATCTCAAACCGTGGAGCACGCAGACACACCACTGCCCGCTTCGGTCGTTGGCTGGCAGCGTTCCACATTCGCCAGTTGTGTGTGTGTAGGTGTACGTGTGCGTGTCTCAACATTGGTAACGAATATCTGAACCGGTCCTGTTCCTCTCCCTAGGTCCAGAACCGCGAATCCTGCAATATTGCTACGTGCGATCAGATGTGTATGTATGAGTGGTGAATATCTGAACCGGTCCTGGGCCTCTCTTAGGTCGACTCAGCCTCAAATGAGTACCTGGTGCAGTGTGTAAGCGTCACCACTAGGGAGACAAATGCGGCCCCCTCGTGTGCCGTGCCGGCCTTCACAGGTGCTCGCTAACAGTACTTGCCCCAACAGTCTGTTAAGGCTATCCTGGGGGATCTTTGTCTGTGTAGCTCTCCGTAAGTCTATTCACCAGGCTCCCCTGAAAGCCCTCCACTGGCTCACTCACCGACCTCGACACGAACATACACGCGCTGTGATCAACTCCCCGCCGCACGAAATAACAAGGAAAAAATGTATAGATTTTTAGTTTGAACGGAAAACTTCGCTAAACTTCAGGGATTGTATCGACCGCGACAGTGCTGCTTAGTCATTACAGACACGGGTCGCGAGCCCGCGTGCTCCCGGCGAGTGAATGCAATTTACCGATCTCCAGTCGAGACTGGGCAGCCATGCAAACAATGTGCTTCTAAAAATAAAGAGAGGCCAAGCGTGAGAAAAGGCCTGTTTGTGCACGTGGAATGCAAAATAAACGCCGCCGCAGCCCCCAGTCTGTCTGTCTGCCCGCTGTGACACCAATGTTCGAGGAGCAGAATGATGCCCTTTGATTGGGTTCTGGGATCGTGCGAGTGCTCCCAGTGTCTTGAGACGCGGGTTCGCACATTTTTTACGAAACGCCACGACCAAGACGCAAGTGTAGAGCCTCTCGGTGGAGTTATAGAGATGAAGCTAGTGCAGAGCCTGTAGCGTACGTTATAAAGGGGCCGTAAATAAATAAAGAAACACGTAAATATGAAAAACATTTTTTTTATTTGCATAGTAAAGTAATTGTATTTTTCCATTTGCTATACAGCCAGACAATACGACAAATCGCTAACATTAAACACGCAGTCGTTCGTAAAAGTTGAAGACGGTATAGTACTATAATAATAGAGCAAGTGCAGATTCACTGAACCGGAATTAATAGCTTGAAAGCATTTAGCGCGGGGTCCTTGACAGTGCGGGGCCCGTAGCATCTGCTACTTTTTCTACCAGGATAATCCGGCACAGGGCATGAGAACAAAATACAGAGATACCCCGTATAGCCTGAACAGACTGTTGGGGCAAGTGCTGTTTGCAAGCAGCACCTATCTAGGCCGGCACAGTGCACAATGGGGGTGTGTGTCCAGCACCACGTCCGACCGTTTTTGTCTTCCCAGTGGCGATGTTTACACACCGCACCAGGTACTCATTTTAGGCTGAGTCGATGTAGGGGAGGCCCAGGACTCCGGTTCAAATAATCGTCACTGGTGTTGGTGGCCGTGAGCGGGAATCGAACTCGGGTGGTTGGGTTCATAGCGCAGTGCTCTAACCGCTGCACATCCTCTCCCCACATGTTTGGGTATGAGTACCCACACTCTACGACACCACATGTTGTGACCTGTACATTTGGTGACCCGGATCACCCTTGCCATTGAGGCAATGATTGGTTTCTTGAGGTCTCAACTGGTTAAACATAATAACCTTGACTTGATTTACCGATCGACTAACTCTGGTGAACCCATTTTATTACATGCTGGGTGGACAGGCGGAAGAGATGTATGAACCTTGTCTCCATTAACTGAAATTCCCAAAGGTAATGTTTGTCTTTTTTAAAATATAATTTAATAGCGGTACTAGTATTCATAATTTTACAAACAAAAACATCAATTAAACTACAGTATTGCATCAACAGTGTAGAGGCCAGTGGCTTAATTGTTGAGTGTGCAGGCGGTGCAACTGCGGGGGGGGCGGAATTAAACTAAAACGATTAAACTAGTTTCATCCACGCACCAGCACCACCCGTGACAAACCATGCCACTGACAGAGGTTAATATACATACTGTATTTTGGAATGCGGACTGCATGCTTTTGTGTTGTTTAATCTGTGGACAATCGCATGTATGTACTTGAAATAGCTCATCGGCGATGTGCAGAACATCACCATGTTGACACCACACAGGGGGCGTATGCGATAATTACTCAGCAAGGAAGTGATCGATAGAGTTGGGGGGGGGAGGGGAATCTGAACACAGGAGCGGGCACTCGCGTTTTGGTTTAGCAGGTTTTGGCCGCTCTGAGTAACCACTAGCCCCGTGCAATATTCTAAAAGCAGAAGGCAATTGCGCAAATGACCGCGTTATCACGGCGACGGACGTCAGAGCCTTCGTTTGGATCTGTCGTCCCATTCTTCCTGTTCGCTTCTCACATCCGCAATCCACCTAATGCGCAACGCGTGGCACGGCAAGCCGTGTGTGGCAACACAGGCCCACGCTCGGGTTTCACACGCTGTGTCTGCATCGTCTCCTCCTCCTCCTCCTAGCAGACTATCACAATCGGAATATGTATTTACACTGGAGGAATCCGATGAGCTGTAAAGCTCTTTTTCACACATGTCCAGTAGGGGCGGGTAAGAACGTCACAACAGCAAACAGTACAAAAATACGGCAATGGTGCAAAGTGCACGAGAGGTAAACAGATCACCCAAACACATACGAATCAAACTAAACCATCCCCATTTTTAATTGTTCTATATTTATAATTTTTTATTATTTCCCTTCTACGTGACTTTACCGAAAGAACCAAAATATGAATCCCTGCAGTCACGAAAGCTTTAAATCAAAACATCCCCATTCTACCAGTAAAAGCCCACTGAAGTGTTAACTTATTTTTCAGAAGCGACCTACCCACAAATGAGAGCTCAATAAAGTGGTTCACCATTTGGACATTTATAGCCAGCAAAATAATCTAAATAATCGTCGTCACGATTGCCCCCCTCTATTAAATATAAAACATTCACGTGGTCTTGTTTTTGTGTGAATATAAAATGTACGTATTTCGTTTTCGGCGTTGTATTTGCATAAACGCTCTAAATTAAATGCTCTGATTAAGTGCTCAGATTACGCTGCATTAGTCCTTTATTTAATCAGGAAAATGCTCACCGACTTTCAAGACCTTTCATGAGGGTCCTGCTTTGTAACGCTTGGCCATGCTTTATGGAGTAGTTTTGTTAGTGTGTGAATATACATTTTTAAATATACTCGCACAACGGTGCCGTGGGGTTCAAAGCAAATCTAAGAATTGTACAGCAGCGACAAAAAAAACAACCCCGATGGTTGAAATCCGTGGCCAATTGATGAGCTGCTTCACTCGGTGAGTTGCGGACACTGGAGTGTTCTGTGCGAGGGAGGAAAAACAACTTTTTAAAAATATATATATAAAGATGAAGTCTACGTCGAGAGCGGAGGAGGCGTGAGGAGGAAGAGGAGGAGGGAGCCGTGCACGTTGATCCATTGGCACAGCGAGACTGTCCGTCACGGGCGCGCACGCCGATGACTCTGTGGGACCTGCGTCACAGTACGCACCGCAAACCACGTCACCCCCTTGTCATTCATTTATTTTACATCTGGCAGGCGGGGGGGGGCGTGCCGGGGCGTGTGGGGGTGGGGCTATTGAGCATAACGCCTGTGCGCTGCATAATGTGACTTTTTGTTTTGTTAAACCAACAGCTACAACTGTGTGCATCACCGCAGCCACTGGTGTTGGCCACGTGCACTGTATGTGCCGTGGGCAAATACAAGGGGAGGTCATCAATTTTTTTGAGAGAGATGGGATATGTACATGCGACGATGGCCTTATTTTAAGGATTGTGAACATCATCGTTGATGTATTATTCATGACATGAGGTTATTCCATTGTTTTGCGACTTCTAATGCCGTAACACGAAAAGCCCCATAAAACATTGGGACGCAAATATCTCAGCGACCTCGGAAATAAAAACGGCTTTGCTGTGAGCGAAGTTGTGACGCGATTTGATGTGTGTGCTCTTCCTGCAGCTAATGCGTTTCACAAGAAGCCACCTGTCAAAAATGCTCAATCATTACACAAGCGACTCAACCATTTAGTTATCTATTAATTCCTCTTGCAGACAACATTTGCGACCGTCCGTGCACCGGAACCCAAGGCAGTGACTAATCGAGACGGGTGGGACATTGCCCGGCTTTGGGTCGCGGCCGCATTAATGCTGCTGCTGTTGCTCCTACTGCTGCTCGCTCTACTGGTCGAGCAGGTGAGTAAGTGGTGCGTCACGCACGCCCGCGTGTCGGATCAATCACACAACACAGGAAACGCTTTGCTCTACCCCACGCATTAAAACAACGCCACATCGATTGGGACACGTGTACGTGCGTGGTCACATAATGAAGACTTCTCGGACATATTTGAGAGTCGATGTTACCGGTGATTAATTTCAACTTCAGCTCCCCGGGGCTGAGCTCTAGAAAATATGTATCTGTCCTCCCCCTCCCCACACCTCCGGCTAGGGTGTAATTAGTGGATCCTGATGCAAATCACCCCCCCCCCCCCCTTGTCCAATGTCAGCCCCTCGGTCCGACGTCTGTGCCTCGGTTGCAATTACACCGCCTGCACACTCGATAGCAACGCCAACGATGTGACTGCCAGCACCGAAATTACGTGTCAAGGAATTGTTCAGGGCCTGAAGTGGAAGAAAGAAAGAAAAAAAAATCTCAAAGAGCAATTCTGCTGGCTACGCATAAACACAAAGTGGAAAGGACCCCTGCTGATATCACTCGTGATTGCCTCCAAATAATCGACATGCTGGCACTTGTATTATTATTACTAGCGGTTAGTAACCGGCGTTGCCCGGGCGAAAAAGGCAGACACACGTGTAGTTACACACGCAAATCGACTGACACACACACATAGAGTTACACGCACAAATTGACTCATTATTATGAACAACACGTTGTGCCCACAGGTGTCACAAATACGTACAGGGAAGCGCGTCATCTGGCGTGGGCTCGAGCTGGAAAACGTGTGGATCATTTACTAAGCGGAGCCCACGTTGTCAGGATGCCTGTGTGGGCGGATCGAGCCAGCTACGTTGAGTGTGCGACGGTGGGCACTGTGATTATCGAGTTGTTGATATTTTTAAATCCTTTATTAAATCCTTTATATTAAGTTGACTTGCTTGCTTGCTTGCGCGCTTACGACCGTGCAAATCTTTCGGTCGTTTTTTTAACCCACTTCCCGTGATCCAATCGAGCTGACATTTTGCACACAGACTCGTTGTGCGTGACAATTTATTTTGGTGAAAAAGTTTTTTTCCAAAATTTTACACTTTTTAGGAAAAAATTAATTATATTTAATTACCAATTGCTTAATGGTGGCAGGCAATCATCTGACCCATAGGTGGCAGCCATCTCAAGCCAGAGGACGAGGGGACTCTAGCTGCCACGCATATAAAGGATTTATAGTGAAAAACTTTGTTTTTACGGGTTAATTTTTTTTTTTTCGCTTGTTAGGCCAGAAAAGTGTCGCCGAGTCTCAATAATATTTTGCAGGAACATCCTGCCAGGTTGTTCACGGCAGGGAACCATGTTGCCATATCTAATACCATGCAGTTGAGTAATTCGCAGCTGTTTTTTTAGCATTCAAATGCCTGTACGTATGTTGAACTTCTTTCGCACCGTACGTAGCCAACCGTGCTAATCGTAGGTGCGAAAGGACAGGGGGAGATGGTGCATATATGGGATTAGTAGGATGTCGTATCGCGTGGGCTTACGGTTACGCAATACCACGTTGCACTGGCAAAGATCATGCCGGATAATCTCAAAATATCAACAATTCTGCCGTGGAAATCGTGAAGTCATGGAATATGTCCGGACGGAAAATGTTTGCAGCTTATGGCAAGAATTTGATTTATTTAAATAGCCACGCTATTTACTTTGCAATTACCTGACTCAGTGTTTCGCCGTTCTCCTGTGTAAATATTCGCGTTTGAAGTAGACACCGATCATGAACAGACAAATGCGATGCTGTATATTAACTCGCCTCATTTGCAGAGCTCCCGCCAGCGTGGCTATGTCACATGCCTCTGGTCCCGGCCAGCTGGCATCGATCCAACATTCTACAGGAAAAAAAAAGATTGTCATTACCGTTAGGTTACAACAAAAATACATGGCGAGGGGGAGTTTTGTTTATTTAAAAAGAGGTTTTAATTTGCCTCCAAAATATGGTATTCATATTATTTGAGTGTTTCGGTAAATATTCGAGATTTGAAGCTTTCGTGACTGCAAGGATTCATATTCTTAGTTCTTTCGGTAACGTCACGTAGGTAAAAAATGAAATTAAAATTAATAAAAATAAAATAATAAAATCACGACGTTTTGGAGGCAACACAAGTCTCCGTCATCAGGTGGGACCGTCACAGCCAGATTTGCTGCATCAAGTGAGGCAGGGATTCCAAGATGCAAGTTCTTAAACACAAGTTAAGGGGGAGGAGAGGGGGGGGGCTTATCAGAATGTGGTAGCCAATGAATGGAACGTATCTTTCGGTAAAGTCATGTAGATAGGTTCAAAGAAAAAAACTACGACGTTTCGATCGCAACACAAGCGTTCGTCATCAGGAAGAAACAATTAACTGACTTTTTTCTTCCTGATGACGAACGCTTGTGTTGTGATAGTTTTGTTATTTTTTTGTTATTTTCTTTGAACCTATCTACGTGATTTGGAGCTTTCGTGACTGCAGGAATTTATTTTTGGTTCTTTCGGTAAAGTCACGTAGAAAGAGACAACACGGAGACACATATAGAGAGACACAGTGGCGTTATTTGTGTCTCTCTCTGTGTCTCTGTGTTGTCTATCTCTGCTTATGTGTCTGTCTATGTGTCTCCTTGTCTGTGTTTTGTCTCTCTCTCAAATTTAGCACTCTTTGGAAGAACGAAATCAACCAGGTAGGGTGTTGACTGTTATGTTAGCCGACTCTCTGTGTTGTATTGCATTATATTTCTAAGTTTATTAGGTACACATTTTGGATTTCACACCTGATGATGATTGCTTGTGTTGCAGTCGAAACGTCGTGAGAATTTTTTTTTAATTTCATTATTTTATTGTTTCCCTTCTACGTGACTTTACCGAAAGAACCAAGAATATTTATTAGGTTTGTTTTTCTCATTCATTTGTACCTGATGATGATTGCTTGTGTTGCAATCGAAACGTTGTATTCTATTGTATAATTTATTTTATTTCTACGTGACTTGACCGAAATAAATTTTTGATTTAAAGCTTTCGTGACTGCAGGAATTCATCTTCTTGGTTCTTTCGGTAAAGTCACGTAGAAGGGAAGTAATAAAATAATAAAAATAATAAAACATAATAAAATAATTCTCACGACGTTTCGGCCACAACGCAAGCAGCCGTCTTCAGGTGAAACCAGGTCTGTCGAGGCGACAGCGTCTGAATTTACCGACAGAACCAAAGAATATGAATTCCTGCAGTCACGAAAGCGTTAAGTCAAGGTTTAAGATAGTATTCATTTCTTGTGGCAAAATAAGCAGAGAAAGGCAGAGGAAGAGATGCGAGACAAGACCGGGGGTTCAGAGGTCACGGCTGGTCAAGAGCAACTCAGGAAAGTGAGAAATACAAGAACATTGGGGGAGGCCTTTGCCAACAATAAGTTACCAACCGTCAACAACGATCACATTCATTACTGTGCAGTGTTTTAATTACATTTTCATACAACGCGTACACGTTTAAACGTATGCGTCGTGTCTCCTGTCCAACCTCTATGGATCTTTCCCAACATTCTGCACAGGCCACCGCGAGCTTCTGGTGTGAGCATCGCCAAATCTCGAGGAGTGCATTGTGGCGCTGCAGGGCATCGACACGTTCATTCAAACGTGAACACGTTACGCGTTCACCTTTAACGAACACGTCGTTACGCGCACGGGCACCTCAGACGATGTCAGTCCACTGCTGAATAAATATTCTTGGTTTTAAAAACAAAATACAAATGCCCACCCCTATGCTTGTGACCTCACTGCTGCTGTTTTGAGACTCCCTGCGATTCACCCGCGTGTCCTAACCCTTGGGAAATCGGCGCCCCCTCCCTCCTCCCCTCCTCCCCTATGCATTGCACTGCACCCCGATGTAATTACCGACATAGCAACGTGACAGCCCCTCCACAAAAAAATGCAGACACCGCCACCTCTGCAGTGCCGGGCGTTGCCTCCCGCTCGGCGCGAACGAGAACTGGCACACCGGCCGGCGTGCCCGCAGCTGCGGCCAAACCATTGTTGCTCGACGTTACCTATGTGCCGTAAAAGGTCACGTCTGGAAATACCCTGGATGTTTGTGACACTGTAACATGCCAGGGACACTGAGTGCAAGTGCTGGGGGTGGTTGTGTGTGTGTGTGTGTTATGTGGGGAGTGGTGGTGTAGCGGTTAGCGCGCTGTGCTACAAACCTGGCGACCCGGGTTTGATTCCTGCTTGCGGCCAACACCCAGTGACGATTATCTGAACTGGACCTGGGCCTCCCCTAGCTCGACTCAGCCTCAAATACGTACCTGGTACGGTGTTTAAACATCGCCACCTTCATAAGTGCTCACTAATACTTGCCCCAACAGTATGTCAAGGCTATACGGGGGATCTTTATATTTGTTTTTGGTTGTCACGATCCCCATCTTCGATGCGATCAGAGCAGGATCCACTTGCATGAGACCTTTATGAGGCGGGGGGCTCCAAAGGGCTTTTTGTGGGCATGTGTTGCGACGTGGCTTCCTGAAAAGTTGCTTGAGTTAATATTACAGCCTTATTAGTTTAGTGCGGGCAGCAGTGGTGCTGTGGTTTGTACACTGCTCTCTGTGTGTGTGTATATATACTGTATATGAACACGGCCCACGGTTAACATCAGTGTCGAGTTAGATCAGAACCCGTCCTGTACCACTCTGCTCTTCACTAGCGTGCACTGCCCAGCGAGTATCGTCAAACAACCACCAAAACTGGCATGTCCTGGGGGCCAGCATTCAGCAGTGGAGTGACAAAAGCCTGTAAATTATGAATAACAATGTAACAAGTGATCACTATGCAGTGTTCAGTATAAACCTATCTCATTAACGTGTAATTTTTGTGCAAAGATAAGCAATAAAAAACATATAAATCGTTGAAACCATCAACATGACGATGGTGGTGATTATGATGTTGAGGATGTTGTGAATATTGGGTCATGGGTGCAGCACTTAACTCTCTCTCTCTGTCAACATTTCCCATCTACCCGAATCCAACACGAGCTTGGACGTAAATGGCTCAAGTGTTCTATTTGGGCCACTCAATTCCAATTATGGCACTGCATAAATAGTAAGATTTGCACTTACTTGGGCATAGCACAGAACAAATGCACAATTTAAACATTACCGCAACATTGTTATGAAGACGCTGAATGGTGCTTAAATCACCCAGCAGCGCGGACACATTTATGCACACACACACGCACATCATTCAGCGGTGTCCGGTAAATAAACAAGGAGCGTCTGCACGCGCGTGCCATTTCAACCGAAAAGTCGGTTCCTGCCAGGAGAAATGCACGGACAATTGGACGACATTCTTGGACGTTTACTTTTGCGAACACGACGTTGCTCAGTGCCGCGTGCGCGCTCTTGCCGTGGTCACTGGCGCAAGGAATCAGGCCGAGCCCTCGGTCCAATTTTCCATTCTCGTCGTGGGTGAACGTGCAGTTGCACCGCCTGCACCCCCGGCAGGTAAGCCGTCGCATTCCGGACCTTGTGTTGATAGCGCTGAGCATCACCACCAACCACGTTCAAGGTGTTGGTTGCGAGCTCTGCAGTGAGGGCAGTGTGTTTTCGTTGCAGGTGAACAGTGGTGGCACCTCTGACAATGAAAACGCCAGCTCAAATGAGCGATGGCACAGCAGCACTCACTCCGGTGCTGGGTCTGAGCCAATGGTGCAAATTTCCACAATCCCATAGCCGGGGCCAGGCTTTGCTCTGCACACAATTTTGTGCATTTTTCGTTTTTGTTACCCGACGGTATTTTTTTCGACAGTAATAAAGTCAGTTGGAACGTTTCATCGCTGTTTTCCTTAAAATTTACATTGTGAACCTGGGGTTTCTATGCTGCCTGGGAATAACCACGTCATGATCTGCAGGACTCAAAGGTGCGTGAATGTGTTTACTGTTGACTTTGGATGCTCTGATTTCCTCCCACCTCCAATAAAACCATTAATACAAATGAACCAAAACATCCTTAGGCAAGTGCCCTTCTGAAAAAGTCTTGAGACTCAGTGAGATTTTTGTAGGTAAAATAAACGACGTTGTTATTATTACGAGAACCACAAGCACTACAGCATCACTAACCAGCACACACGATGCCCCGTCATCGACTGTTCCAGCAGCAAGTGCACTGTGCTCAATGGGTTTCCCCCCATTGCATTCATCAAGGGCCCCTTATAATAATTGTGTTACCACTGCCTGGTCTTCACCGAGGAATAAGTGCTCTTTACTCACCGCTATAGGATAATACATTCGACCAGCTATCCCGTTACACTTTCAAGCAAACTCGGAAGACTGTTGTATTAGCAGTCAGCTACCATGACTAATTTGCTACGGCTGCTTGTATATTTACTTCGTGTTCACTATTTGCACAAAAACTTTACCTTGAATATTAAATCGCGGTGGGACCCGTTTCAGAGTATTGTTTTTTTGTTGTTAAATTATTAATGCGGTCACGCGTGTGCCTTGGTGGGTTTCATTTAGCTGGGTTTTATGGATGGTCAAGCCCTTCATTTTTAATGCCAAGAAGTAGCGTTGGAATATTGAGTACGGTATTCATAACGGAGTCTCGGTGGGGCTTCATGGAGGATGAGGGAGCAAAGGATATTCTGTCTGCTTCCAAACCTACGTGCATTCCTCCGGGCAAAACGAATCCCATTTTGGAATAGCTGTGGTCGGCTTCGGCTTTTAATTACGCGGGCGCTCTTTGGGCGAATGCAGTGGCCCCGTTATTCGACAGGGTGGTACGTTTAGAGAAAGTTTTGCACCACAGATAATAACCATTAGCGTCATGACACGGGTACATCGCAGAACATATTGTTCCACATCAGTAAACACATTTGTGCTGTAATACTTATTCTGAATATCTGTGCAGTTGCACCGCCTGTGCACTCGATAAATCCACGCCACGGGACTGATACAGTAGTTGTTGAGTGCGCCAAATGCGATGGAAAGAAAACACGGGGCCGGTCTTCCTGAGCGGGTGGTCAGGGTGCGCAGCCCAGGGGGACCGTAAGCGACCACACAGAGCGTCTTGTTTTATTTGCAAATGTTAACGTGAGCGCGCCTGGCCCAAAACCACACCGACACTTGGCACTGCCGTTTCCTCCAGCCTGCTCGGGCAGGCGAGGGTTGTCTGTTTATGCACATGCGCATGCGTGTGCCATGACAACGATAACAGTCGTATACGCGTACGCATATATGTTGAACGTCTTTCGCACCGTACTTAGCCAAACGTGCTAATTGGAAGGTGCGGGGAGGTGTCACATGCTGGAGGTGTCACCATGCGCAGATGAATTGATTGCTATTGATGGGATATACACCGTTGCTAAACCCGGCTTGCTTGCGTAATCAGTTGGGCCTCTCAAATGTACATTCTTCTGTTGCCAGTCATCTTCATGAACAATTCACATGCAAGCGATAGGCAGCAAATGTGTCTCTCAGCCTTCACTCTTTTTGTACAGAAGAAGGCTTGACGCAACCTTCCACGATTGAGGTATTTTCATTTATGTATAATCATTTAGGAAAGAGGTCGAATATGTTTTCCCCCCCCAACAACTGATTATGATTCTTTCATGTCCACAGCGATATCATCATCATCTTCAGGAGATCGTGTCTTTGTATTACTTTGCAGAGCAGTGTTAAAATGATAACCCGGAGGGGCAAATATTGCACCGTGACACACGATAGCGATGGGATCATACAATTAGTAGAGGCACTTGAAGCGGGGTATCTGTGCAGAAAGTAATAATTTGGGAGGTGTAATGTTGACATGGCTTTTTTCATCTCAAGTCAACTTGTAGACAAGAAGTTTCTCTCATCTCATCAGCTCTCGGTTAAAAGGATAGTTGGCTACGTACGGTGCGAAAGAAGTTCAACATACATACATACATAGAACTACAAACTGGACAAAGTGACACCATAACATCCTTGTCTTACGCCTATACCCCACTATCCATGCTGCCAGAAAAGTCCAATAACAACATTCGAAGACGCTTTGCATTAATTACTAAAAAACTAAACTATTCATTATTTCACCAGGTGAGACTCACCGTGCTGTGTAGCTGTTTTTCAGAAGCAACCTGGCCACAAATGATAGCTCAACGACGTGGCTTAGCGTGTGAAATTTTATATCAGCCAAATACTCTCAACGCATGTTTTTAAATGTGGAGAGAAAAACAGGAAGATCCAGATAAAAATCCACGTGACCACGGGGAGAGAGAGAGACGTGCCAACTCCAAATATACAGCAGGCGTCAGGGTTAGGATCAAATCCACAACCTCCAGTATACCAAGCGAGCTACTGTAGTTAACAATTCGCTACCGTGGCACCCAAATAGTAAACACATTAACGGCGTTAGCTATAGTATTAGACTGTTGCTGGGGGCAGTGCAATTGTTACAGTACAGTGCAATTGTTGTGCTGTGACGTGGCCAAGCGGTAGCGCATTCACCGCTCGTTTCAGATGTTCCCGGTTTGAATCCAGCAGCCGGCCTGGTTATCACTGCGGCTTTATTAACCATGCGAAATAAGCGCCTGTCTGCTTTACAGTTGGACGTTAAAGACCCCCTGTTATTCGAAATGAGTTGGCCATTGTGTGCCGGGCGTTATGGTACCAAATTTTTAACTTACCCGCAAGTTACTCAATTGGAAATCCACACAGCAATCACCGCCCACCCCCCTCTCCCCTTCAAATCCACCAGAAACTTGGAGACTCGGTGATGCCTTCCAGGGTAAAATAAGTAGACATACAGCAACACCCCGATGTCCGTACCGACTCGCTACATCTTTCATGACGCTGTTTGTCACTGGCCGTCTTGACACTTTGGGCCTCTGGGCCTGTGTTCAGAAAGTGTGATTACAGAAGAAGAAGAAAAACATCCCTCAGATGTATTGCATTCACATACAGTGCCAGTATTTTCCAATAGCAGCATTGGTCTAAGCGATGTTCGACCTACACTGACCAGCGCGGTGAAGTATGGTCAAACAACACGGCGTGGGGAGACCTTATTCAAT
>CM025627.2:2772379-2802251 GCA_014621495.2 Entosphenus tridentatus
CTCTGTCACTAGCACTGTCACTAGCCCTGTCACTGTCACTAGCACTGTCACTAGCACTGTCACTGTCACTAGCACTGTCACTAGCACTGTCACTCTGCCACTAGCACTGTCACTAGCCCTGTCACTAGCCCTGTCACTAACACTGTCACTCTGTCACTAGCACTGTCACTAGCCCTGTCACTAGCCCTGTCACTAACACTGTTACTAGCACTGTCACTAACACTGCCACTGGCACTGCCACTAGCACTGTCACTAGCACTGTCACTAGCCCTGTCACTCTGTCACTAACACTGTCACTCTGTCACTAACACTGTCACTCTGTCACTAGCACTGTCACTAGCCCTGTCACTGTCACTAGCAATGTCACTAACACTGTCACTAGCCCTGTCACTAACACTGTTACTAGCACTGTCACTAACACTAACAATGACACTAGCACTGATACTACCCTGAAAGTAACACTTGCAATAAACTATCATTAAAACCAAGGCGAACACTAACCCTGACGCTAGCATTGTCACTGATATCATTAGCCTTGACACTAGCCTCGATAACGACACTTGCCCTGACACCAGCCCTAGAACTAGCACGACCAGTATTGCTCTTATCTCTACCCCTAACACAGCATCAGCACAAACCCAGGCCCTGAACTCTACCATAACCACACATATAGCCCTACCCGTAACTACCATTCTGCCCTACTTGACCCCATAACTCCAGCCATAGGACCACTTCTGACACTAATCTTAACCTTAGCTGTCGCACTAGTTCTAGCTGTAACCCTCATCATCACAGCCCTACTGACACCTCCAACTGGCTTCTCTGGCTCTATTAACCCAAACCCCCTTAAACCCTTTAACCCTTTTGCTTTATCAAACCCAGGTTCAGCTTTTCCCTCCCCCCATAATCTCGATTTCTGGTTGTCACCGCTGACGGCTGCATCGGTTGTGTCGCGGATTTGCAGCAGCGGTAGCTGTTTGCTGGTGGCAGCGGTGGCGATTTGGGGTTTTGGCTGCTGCTGCTCACGGTGTTTGCTGCTGCTGTTGTTGATGGTGGTGTTGAGGTTGCTGATGGCTTCTTCTCGTTTGTTTGTGGCCATGTGGTGGGTCAGCAACAGGTTGGCCAACGACCGAATTCTTGAAGTTCAATGCCACTTCTTTTTATTGTTCACGGATTACGTTTTGATGTACGTGTGTGTGTGTGTGCTCTTTTTGTTCATGTATATGAGAGTGTGGGATTGGGTGGCCCGGTTAGGTGCTGGCCATCCCACACGATCTCGTGTGCCGCGTCGGCCTTCGTAGGGTGCTCGCTTACCAGCACTTGACCCAACACTTTGTTAAGGCTATACGGGGGATCTTTGTCTTTGCGATTGGTGCAGCAGCTAAGCCAAGCATAGGTGAGATCTTCTCCAGAGCACTGTGCTAGTTTTTAAAAATAGTGTCTCTCGACTCTGGAGATTATCTTATTAATGAATGCAATTTAGCTTCTCATTAGGTAACATATCCGTAAAAGTAGCAGCCTTTCGGCAGATATTTTACCGTTAATTATCAACAACCTTATGATCGTTCACCTTTAGTGCGTGTATTGTTAAACCCGTGATAAATGCATTGACGTGACCTTAATGGTAATATTGCTCTCGTACTACACATTTTGGTGCGAACACCAACCAGACTCTACTAATGACCCATTAACCGTGAAACATCAGCTCATACTTATCGTCGGTAAACGCTCACACCCATTGCGACACACTCCGGTTATGTGCATTGATTGTATCGTTCCCACTTCTCTTGCGTATCGTGATCGATCACGGCACGCATCGTTTGGGTTGTACTCATCTCTGCACATGAACAGCTCGCTTGCGCCATTGTCACTTTTACACAGCGGACCGCTTGGCATAAACCATCTGCGATACCACGTGGAATATTAGCAATGAGGTTCTTGCCGTAAACAGTATGAGTTGATATGTACTCCACTGTTGTGCTGTCCTGAGCTTTTCCCTGTTCCTCATACCTAACGTTGTTTTATGAGACATTAGTAATCGCTGAAACAACATGTTATCATCACCAGCGATGGTCCATCTACCGCTGGATGAAGGCCTCTCCAAGCCGTCACCGTCTCTCATGATCCTGCTACTCAGTAATCTCGTGAGCGCCTGCGCACGAGCTGAGTTCATCGCCAAGTCTCCTCCTGTTCCCAAATTTGGCTCAAAATGTCTTCCCAACCGTGCACCTCACCGTGCTTATTTGGCTCTTCACTAGTTTTAGTTTCTTTTGAATCACCTATTCTATCCTTGCATGTGGAAATGTGCTCAGGAGTTAAATGCCAAATGTCCAGCTTTGCTTGACACGAGAGGGGCTTCAGGAGAGAGCTGGGGGTGTCATTCTGCTATTCCTCCTCCCTTCAAGGTGCGTCGACTACACAGTAGTGGTTTACTACGTGGTCCATAGTTTGGGTTCTGTGGCCACAATCGCACTGTAGATGTGTCTTTAATTTCCGCTTGATGAAGGAGATGTGGACATCGGCCTGTTGATGATGAGGCTCTGATGCGGTCAATCGTTGCACCGGTGTCATCGAGGAATGTCAAAATCCAGGAGGAGTGATGTGGAGTGTGGGGAAACCTCCAGGGCCCTTTGGAAGGAGACCTGTGCATTAGTCGTTCGACCCCTGTACCTTCAAGGATTCCAATCCTCCTGTGTAGCGTAACTGCTTCAGCATGAATGTTGTCCGAATGAGCAAAGTGGGTACGTTTAAAATTATCAACTAGTCTACTTACAAAATAAATAAATATTCACAGAATCATTTTCATGTTAAATAATTGCAGTTATTAGCATTGGCTGTAAGCCAAATCAATTTGTATGCACTCTGTTCTCGGAATAATTGCATAATCAGCAATTTTAGAATTCAAAATGTCCAGCAGTTGTTGCTTACACACGCTCGTCTTTTTACTATAGTTTGTTTTTCCGAGCACAACCATTTTGCATAAAACTGTAATTCATTTATACCAGGAATACAGTATTAATAAATTGGAAATGGAACACGTATTTTGAGCAATGCGTATAACAGTATTTTAACTGAATACTAGACCTTATCACAGCATATTGCATTTTCAGGATTATATTATTCCATCTAAATTTGTTATAATTATAAATTTACTTTGATGAAAAAGACATTGTGTGTGCAATATTTAAGCTGATTAGTCATGTTTGGCAATGCATTACCACTCCACTTCCACTTCTCGTTGTTGTTCTCAGGTTGAGAGAGACAGTTGATTGTTAGCCTGCTTCCCCGCTAATGTACCTTGACGCATTTTCACAGCCCACTCATCAAAGTGCCCTCTCGAGTGTAGCAGACTGTTGTGCTGCTTCGTTAAGCATTCGTTCAGTCTGCGTTTGTAAGAGGCGGCAAAAGCCTCGTTGACACGAGCCTTCTGTGTACCAAGATGTCAAAAAATTATGCATAGTCGTGTGTTTTACTGCCTCCAGAACACGGTTTGGCTCGCCTAATGCAAGCAATCAGACATGTTTTCAAATATCCATTGGTTATGAAAGTGCCGGCAGACCATTGCAATGTTGAGAGCACAGTGTTTTGATTTCCACCAGACCAGCTAATGCAATGCTCAGCACACCCCGAATTTAATGTAAAACATGAACGCACGGACGGAAAGCCCCGTGCATTGCAATGAAGAGCATCATGGTGGTAGCTGGCATGGTCGTGGTTGGTTTGTTGGGAATGATTTTGACTATTCAAGGCGATGAGGCTATACATTTTGTCCCATCACTACTTTATTTGATAATCTACAAATGTGAACCTCATTTTTCAATCGATGCAACTGCCTTGCACGAAGAGCTCATATTTAAAGGCATTGTTTTTAAAAATATATATTAATTCATTTCAGTGGGTTACCATCTAATTTTTTCATATCGACAAACATTTGTATTGCCTTATGTTGAATTTAAAGTAGGTCCAATGCTCACGTATTTAATTAGCAATGAGTTTACACACTAGCCGCATTAGGTCAATGTGTGTTATACAGGTAGGAACAACAGTTCCACACTGCCCACCAGGGATTATTTGTCTGTCGTGCATAGGATTGGTTGAGGTGCATCACGTGACCGCGAGCTTTCTGTCGTGCACGAATGCGCTGTCCAACCAAGTTCCTACCTGCCCACTCCGAAGGAACGTGTTTTGAAGGGCTGGTTTAATATATCGTTTGCTGCTAATGTTGGTTGACAATGTTGCGTGGATGTGGCAATCACTTTACTCGTCACGGATCTACAGAATTGGCGGGGCGGGGCATTCGTCTTGTGGCTGCTATAGCTGCGTTGGCACTAGGGAGCCACTCTTAATTTAGGTTCATCTTTGGAAAAAAATGAACTGTATGAAAGGACCCGACTTTATTTCATGACACCAGAGTACAATTGCGAGCGCACAGGGACCGTTGTTTGAATACCGAGTGAAAACGCTGCATAGCACAATACATTTTTTCGTGAGAGTTTGAGAAGTCACAAGTTTCTAAGTAAATTATAATTTCTTGAACATGTTTTCATTGTGTCTTGGCTTAAAAAAAAAATCATGTTTGGAGAAAGGTCTATTTTTTTTATTTAAAGCTTTCGTGACTGCAGGGATTCATATTCTTGGTTCTTTCGGTAAATTCACGTAGAAGGGAAATAATATTTGTTATTATTTTATTATTTCCCTTCTACGTGACTTTACCGAAAGAACCGAGAATATAAAGGTCTATTTGTTACACAAATTATGAGAATTGTAACAATAAATGGCTGTACACTCGCTGGCTGATGGCAGTGGCATGTGATAGTCGTTCAATTTCAATCAAGAGTTGGCTATCAGTGCTGTCCACTCCACTGAAAACTCAAGACCTTCTACCCTATGACTGACTGCTTGCTATCTAAAAAAGAAACATGCATGCAGCTTCTGTACAGCGCCTTGACATGCAGTCACATGCAGATGCTATATAAATCTAAATTATACTGGATTGTATTTTTTACACAAGTACGTTTGGCCCGCAGGTGCAAAACGTTTTATTCACAGGGCATCTAGACTTTACACTGTGCCTTTTCACAAATCACAGCGCTGCTGTTGCATGTTTGTTGGGATGACGATGTTGCCCGCTGCTAGGCTGCGTTCAATTACGCCTAATGCTGATCATGCCCCTAATGGCGTTTGCGCTGCACGGCGTTTGCAAGGAGGGAAGCCGAGGACAGAAAGGAAAACGGGCATTACTTTCCCTCCACCTGTGGCCGATTAAGAACAATTTTTTTGTTACATTTGCACCGTAACGATGTACAGTGTTTGCCGATTTTCTCCCAAAAACTATAAGCGATCGGCTTCGCTCTGAACGTTTTACTCCAGAATACGCAGTTTTCGTTGCACATCACATTGGCGTATTCAGTTCATTAGCATGCAACCTGGGCCTTCAGCTGTTTTGCCAGGTGGCTATTAGAGCAGGCTGTCGAGGTGTTCGCCCACGAGCGCTGTCACTAAACGGGAAGTGCTTCTGTGCGAGCCAGGAGGAGTCCAAATCGGCCGCACGCTGCACCTTTTGTAGGCAGCTCTGGGCTTGGATGCTCGCTGGGAGGCGTTGACCTTTACGCTCGTGGTTCGTGCGCTGAGCGACTTGGTGATGGCCGTCAAAGCTAATCCTCTGACAAACAAAAATAACATTTCAGGAACCCTGCCAGGGGGGACCTACAGGCCAGGAGCATCGGCACAAGCACTCTGAGGGTTCTCCTTTTGTTAATTAATAAAATGGCGATGGTTACTGGACTGCTAAATAGTATAATTTATTTGATTGTTATTATTGTGTTTGTGTTAATGCTTCATTGCGTTAACTTGAGCACACTTCATGTGCTTATTATGATTACGATGTCGATAAGGACTGTTGTAAATACAGAATATGCCCCTGGTATTTCTATTCTCAGTCTGCGGTGGCTGCAAGCTTAATAGTTTTCTGACATTTATTTCTGAGTTACGTTAAGATAACGTCATGCCCTTTAAGGAAATATGCCTATGCTAATATTGGATTTGTTTCTCAACCAATAATAAATCGTAAGCTGCTGATTTATTAAGCATTGATATATATCATCACAGCTGCTTGTCCAAGCCAAATATTTTATTAAAATGTAATTAAATAAATGTGACCCACATAAGTGTGTTTAAGCCTTTCATATATTTACCTAAAATATGCCGGTTAAAAAATCATTTTGACTTTTCACAATCTCCTGTGAGCTTGGGTTGAGATTGATGGCAGTTGGCAGGGTTTAATGTTGAAATTCCTAAGATGTTTATGCCCCTTGCTTAGCTCTGACATTTAAGGTTAGGTACCGAATTTATTTCGGTATATATTGAGTCACGGAAAACATCCATGTATGAATATTCATTGCCCTAGTGATGGTCAAAATGCCAGGGTTCCTACATTGTTAAAAGGTCAAATGCAGATAAATGAGACAATTGTTTACATGCAATCTTAGATCTGCGTGTAGAGCACTTCAACACATCATAGATGTATTCATAATCATCTCTTAATGATGACAGATTTGGTACAAAATACAATTTTGGAGAAGCTTTGTTTTATTCGACATGGGTCATGCTTAAATTGTCAATACATGCATGTATTATTCACATAGTTATAATATCGTCACGTGGGTTAAGGAAAGCAAACTTGATTTCTGGCCCTGAGTTCTCATCCTCTTGCCACATATCTCAGCTCTGCAGGACCTCATACCTGCATCTTTTCAACATCTCTTGCGTCCGCCATTTCCTTACCCTAGCTGATGCCGTGACCATCATGCATACCTTCATCTTCATCCAAACTTGACTGCTGCAACTCTCTCCCTCGCCAATCCCTTTGTCTGCTCACTCCAGGTGATCCAAAATTCCGCTGCCAGACTTCTCACCCACACCTGCAGTAGACGACACACATCACCCCTATAACTCCACTGCCTCACCGTCCATTCCCAGATCAGATTTCAAGATCACCATCTTCAAGATCCTCCATGGACATGCCCTCTTACCTTTTCCCACGAATATGACTATTTCTCTCCACTCACTCTCTGCTCCAGCAACTAAGGTTTTCTGTCAAAGCCTCGCAGACAAGTTTCAGTGGAAGGGCACCTATTTCACTCTCCTACCCTCATAGTCCAGAATTTCCTTTCCCCAGCCAAACTTGCTGTCGACTGTGTTCATTTGTAGGCTCAAAACGATTGTTTTTTTCCCTCTCTGACTGACTGGCTCTTTAAAATAAACATTCACGCGGTTTTTGAACACCATCATGAGATAGTCACAGTTCGATCCTACGTTAACCCAAATTGTTTTGTATTTCATAACCTTTTAGCGTGCAGTAGAATGTGTTGTCTCGCTGCTTCGCTCCCTACCACCCCTTAAACACCGTAAGTCAAGCGGCAATTTCATTCATTTCTGTGTTGTATGCGCCAAGGCAGATGAATTAACAACAAATAATAATACCCGGTTAACAGTGGAGCCGAGTTGCGCTGTGACAAACACAAAAACAAAACTATGACATCATCCTCTTCGCTCGACTTGAACAAGTTGAGAGCACGAGCGTGAAGCAGCAGCAGCAGCACCAGCTCAAGTTCGGCGAGAGTGGCGTGGCTTTCAGGGGGGGGGGGAAGCGAGTCTAATTGCCTCCCCCTGGCAGGAGGGCCTGGGGGCCCGACAAGGGAGGTCTCAGGAAGTGAGGCGCAGAGGTCGCAACCGAGTACCCGATACCCGTACCCTACCCGATACCCGGCTACCCGTACCCGGCCGGGTACGGGTACGGGTAGCCGTTTGCAACCTTGGTGCGGCCGGGTACGGGTACGGGTAAGGAATCAAAACCCGTTTGCGACCTCTGGTGAGGCGGTGTTGCCCCCCTCCTCTCCCTCCATCGTCGCCCCCGACCCAAACGTGCGCGTTGGGTAAGGACGGGCCGAAGGGGGTGAGCAATGATCGCCGCCCAGGGCTGCCACCATTATAAACGAAACTTTTCTCTGTTACCAGGTAAGCTGAGCTCGATATGTATGGATTTTTTTCAGAAGCTACCTGGCTATCACAAATAATAGCTCGACGAAGTGGCTTGTCATCACGTGGAACATTTACAGTGGCAGCCAAAGACTCTAAACGCGTGGATGTTGATTCGAAATGTGTGGGGAAAAACCTGAGAAAAATCCACGCGACCACGGGGAGAACATGCAAACTCCAAATACACAGGCATCAGGGTCGAGGTGGAACCCACGACCTCTTGTGTGGCGGGCGAGGCAGTTAACATCTCACCACCGCGACGCCCTTCCTTGCCACGGTGTCCCCCGGTTTCGGGGCTCCCTCGCGTGTGCCGTGTCAGGGGCGAGACCTCGGCTTCTTGCCTGCAAGGCTGCTGCCAAGGTCAAAGACGTATAAAAGAGAATGAAAAGTACCGAGCGTGGCCTTTATAGTTGCTGCAGTGCAATAGATTTACGTCTGTTTGCGTTTGATATGCGTCATCCTTAAAAGAGACCAGGAGTTGCCCAGAAACATGGCCCCGGGTGGATTTTAGCGCGGAGACGCCGAAAACTAGGGGTGCAACTATTGAACCTCTCCACTGCTGCCCTAATTCCACGGTGATTTGATGAAACGTCTTGATTCAGTGCTGCAGTTTCATTAAATAGACATTTTGTAACTTTTCTACAGTTTTCTTCACTCTATTAGCCGAAATTTAACATTTGCAAATAATGTGCATACATATGAAAGCGTCTGTTCTTGCAAACGCGATAAAATACATTAACCCATGCACCGTGCACCTGAATCAATGTAACTCAATTAATCGATGCTTTGTTATAGTCCTCGTGAAATGCCTACACCGTTGTGTGCCAGCAGCACCTTAAAAAACCCAGTGCACTGATTCTGGCTGGGCTGCCGAGGTCAATAACAATTCATTACCAGCACAGTGGAACTTTATTAACGGGGATGGGATTGAATATGGCCAGACAACTCGGTTAAGCTCCATTAGACTGACACGTTCAACATGAACACAGTCTGCATGTTATTGTTTGTTCGGGTCTTCCTGCAAGGTAACACCAGAGACAAACAGGATCAACCACCATCAGCATCATCAGCCATGTTCTATCCACTGCTATGTGAAGACCTCCCCTACCCCATCACTGTCTCTTTCGCAGTCCTTGTGGTCCCCGAAATTATTTTCACTCCTGCAAATGAGCTCATCACCCTGGTCTGTCTTCAATAACTGCCATAGGCACTGTGTGTGCGTGTGTGTATGTTGAATTTTTTTAGTATCGTACGTATCCAACCGTTGTACTCCTTTGCGTGTTCCAGCAATTATTTCCTTTTGTTAAGCAAAATTGTTGTACGTGACGTTTTTTTTTATCTCGTTAAGTTCTTCATTTGCTAGAGTTCAAGTGTCATATTAATGGCTATGCAATATGCAACTTTGGGATGGTTAATACTTTCACCGTTTATATTTATGCCTTTTATATCAGTTTTTCTCAAAACACATTCCTGCGGAGGGAGCTGGTAGGAACGTTGGGTTGCTCGGTCAATGGCCAGGGTCAACGGTGGTGTATTCCCCAAATATGCCCGACTGTGAGGGCGGGCACAAGCCGGCGTGAGTAGGTTAAACGTTGAGTTTTATAAGGGCACCACGGGGTGACCAGCCCCTCCCCACCCAGCAGCACCCCTCCCGCCCCCCACCCAACCCCACCCTCCCCACCAAGCCCCTCCCCACACAGCCCCTCCCAACCCTCCCCACCCAGCCCCTCCCCACCCAGCCCCTCCCTGCACGACGGACGGACACAATAATCCCCTGGGGGCTGGTGTAACCAGGAGGTTCCTACCACTAATATCTTCTGTTCTAACATTGTAAAGAGAATATCTTCTTACTTGGCTATTCGTCTGATTTGTACTTTGTTACTTTGTTATGCAGTCTCAATAGTTATGATAGGTAGTTTTTTTTATAGTTGTTAATTAAGTGTCGGTTTGTGGATGAATAAATAGGTTCTGCTCAATTGGTTGTCTTTACATAATCTACAAAAAGCCACGCAAAGTGCGACTTGATATTATTGATGTATATATCTGTCTCTAATGGAATCTCGTTGATATCATGCCTTGAGTGGTAGTATACACATTTTATAAAACCAGCTATATCCGTCTGCTTAGAATTCCTCCGAATGATGATGCCTCTATTATATATATCGTGGTTCCATCTTGATTAGCTAGCACTTATATTGGATGTTAACCAATCATCGACTTTCTTTTGACGGCTTTCATGCTTCCACTGGTTGTTATGACATGTTCAATCATGTCTGTGGTATGTTCTCAAGTTTTTTTCCTAAATTTTCGTCGAATGTTTTTACAGTTTTTTTTGACATTTTTTTTTTATCCCCTCTCCTATCTGATTTTCATCGATGTGCATTTTGCAGCTTCAGAGATGTCTTCTCTTCTGGTGTTTTATATAATTTTGCCCTCTGATTTCAGTCCACTGTCCATTACAGTGTTAGTTATCTCATTACTTTAAAAAGTTGTGATATTCATTTACTGACTTTGCTTACTCATTTTGCTCCTATAGTCAGGACTGAGAGAGGAGAATTATTATTTGAGTTCACGGACATCACTGACATGAAGTTTAACGAGTCTACAGAATGGACATGAGAAGTCTAAGTGGATCAATGACAAATCATACTGGCTTTCTTCTCACGGACGAACCCAAGATTGTCAGAGATCGCTTTGTCCTCAGCAACTCTAGAGCAGGAAGTAATCACGGGCTGGTGCAATACAAGTTTCATTTCAAACATTGGCTAAGAGAGGACGGAACTAATTGCAGCTAATTACCAAGACGGCTAACATCAAAACCAGGTTCAGGAAGTGGCCTAGTTTGGACTGGTTATAAGCAACAGATTCCAATCCCTGTACACAAACAGGGTACAGTAAAATAAATTACAACACAAGAAATGTATAGGTTTGCTTTTACTTAAATATCTGCAAGGAAAACATCTGCACAGAAAATGAATGCCAAAACATATTTCCATATCGTTTACGTTACGTCTAAATGCAACTGGACACCAAGCAGCTGTACAGAAACTGGCTTACGTGTATCATGAAGAGCAAAAGGAAGGAATCTATATATTTTTAAAGCAAAGTGCAACTGAAAACACATACGTAGAGGAGAATAGGAATGTCTTGAGCCTGGAATTTAACAGTGGCAGGGGAGTCAGTAGCACACCTTTCGTTTTTGTTGTACTCTTATAACTTTATGGCGTGCCACCGATTGGACGTCTGTGAAAAAGAGCTTCATAGCTCATAGGATTTCTCGAGGATAAATCAAAGTTCCAGATCATGCAGCCAGCAACAGCAAAGGGGAGTGACCTCCCATGGACTGAAGAGTTATTAATGGTTTTGCCTAAAGGCCTTGGTTGCTGGAGTGGAGTCTTAATAATATATGCGGTATAATTATGAAGTCCTAAGCATATGAGTCATTTTACAACATGAACTTGTGTTGGTGAGAGCAGATGTACTATCAAAGTGAAACTCCGGCCTTGTGGCCGACGAAACGACCTGTGTGAATGCTATTGAACCAGTTTGCACCGAGCTATCACAGTGCCAACACTGCCTGATAATTTCTAAACTAAACTTTTAACTATTTTTTATTGTACCAGGTAAACTCTTTTTCAGAAGCGACATGGCCACAAATGATAGTTCAACAAAGTGGCTTATGTGGAAATTTATAGCAGCTGAATACTCTTAAGCGCATGTTTTGAAAAGTGGAGGGAAAAACTGGAGAACCCGGAGAAAAATACACGCAACCACGGGGAGAACATGCAAGTCCACAGGCGTTAGCGTCGAGATTCAACCCACAACCTCCTGTATAGCAGGCGAAGTAGTTAACATCTCGCCACCCTGGCGTCACCTAACTATGCCATCTGGTGTTGAAATCGCCGAAGACCGTGTCAGACCACCATGCCAGCTGATGCCAGTGGATGACATCCGCGCTGCACGCAGACATTGAGCTTAATATGCATCCTTCCGCGCCGCTCTGCACGTGCTGCATTTCCAATTCCCCATCACTTAGAATTCACGGCACACTTGCGCGTGCTTCACCGGGCGCACGGTGCTCTGTAACCAGGGCAGGTGGAGCTACGTTGTCATTGTGTTATTGGTGAAAATGTTAAATGTAAAAGCCGCAATTTAAAATATAAACATTGTGGGTTGCAAGCAGCCACACCGTGAACACAACCGAACGTCGTGTATGTTTAACGTCTTGGCATAGGCAGTGTTGTACTAAGTGATATATACAACACTTACTGTTATTCAAAGCATATCAAATGTAGGTAAGAAGTTTGTTTTTATTTATGTTACCCATTAATCATGAGTAAAAGGTGGAAAGGATAGATGCAGCCCTGCAATTGCCTGCTCATGCCCCTGTGTGTGGAAAGGTGTCCACTAGTGGCAGCTCTAGAGTAGTCACTCTTAGAGGATGTTTGGCCTATGCTTCTGCACTGGCTAGACATCCTGGAAGAGGTGGGGGTACCCACACTTTACCCCACCACACGTGACCTGCAGAATCATTAACTGCGGTGTGACCCATTTCTACTGCTGGCTTACAGAAGCTGGGGATGGGGGAGGGGGCGGGGGAATAGGACAACTTGCCCGAACCATAGGTAATGTGTTGTAAGTGGATTAAGTCTCATGTTTCGCTGAAAAGATGAAATACCTGCACTACTGTGCATATGTAATACTTTCCCTATTGTGTGGTGCTAATGGTGGTAGTGGTCTTGACTTGCCTGCCCCCTTGGCCAGGAGCAGTCTGTGGTGTGTGCAATAATACGCCCAAGTGCGCGGGGCGTGGGACATGCGTGTGCCTGCGCGATAGAATCACGTCCAGCACAGGAATGTGACCACGTGTGGCAGGGCTAGGATCACCTGCGGTTCTTCCTGCCTCACGTTGGCCCGCGGCCTGAGCGTTGCAGTCTGCGTTCATGTCGTTGTTGTGAATACCGAGTGGGTTAAATGCGATTCTGCTGCTCGGGCTGCTGTGCATTGCAACGGAGACATTTTATGCACCGTGATTGACACTGTCATTTTTTATCGTTTGCAACAATATGTCGGTCGTGTTCTGATATGGAAGTGTGTATTACACACAAGCGTATGACCAAATCAACCGGGATGTACCCGAGCTTCATCAGATCTCGGAATCTTGGATGGGTGACCATGATGCTATAAAACACGAAACTAAAACTATATATTTTTTACCAGGAGAGGCCCCACTGAGCTATTTAGCTCTTTTTCAGAAGCGATCTGGCCACAAATGATAGCCCAATGAAGTGGCTTATCATGTGCAAATGAATTGAAGCCAAATACTCTAATCGCATGTTTCGAAATGTCGTGGGGAAAAAAACGGTCAGACCCAGTGAAACATCCACACCACCATGGGAACAACATGCAAACGCCACAATACAGGTGTCACGGTCGGGATACAACCCACGACCTCCTGTATACCAGGCAAGGTGGTTTATATCTCGTCACCGCGGCGAGATGTTAACAAGTGTCATAGACTGATACGGCCATACGGGGATATGTCAGCAGATGGCAGTGCCGCGGAAGCCATTGTTTTACTGTACCATATTCCAACATCTATGCTCCCCACCTTCATCACTTCACACGGAGCAGTGTGTTGTTCAAGATGCGCTCGTATATATTCGAAATTATTTAACACGTTCCTTCGGAGTGGGCAGGTAGGAACTTGGTTGGACAGCGCATTCGTGCACGACAGAAAGCTCGCGATCACGTGACGCACTTCAACCAATCCGGGAGCGTACATGTTTGGGAGGGGCTATGCACGACAGAAAAATAATCCCTGGTGGGCAGTGTGGAACTGTTGTTCCTACCTGTAAAAACCACACGTACATTGAGATTGATGTGTTGTCCTAAAAAAAAGGGATTTACGCTGTATTGCCCTTGCATGGAAATGAGTGCTTGAAATACATTGTAACTGCTTATTTCCTATCTTCTGCATAAAACTTATCTTATTTCTGTCACATCTTGTCATCGATGGTCTCCATATAGATTGACGAACGTCACAATGGCATGACGACAAAGGCATCAGAAGCCCTCAGGCCTCGGCGCAGTATTGCCCAAGACAATTGTGCCTGGAGACGCGGATAGATCCATCCCACATCGGTGTCCCACGGAGAGCGTCATGAACTCCCACAGCCAGCCAGGTGAGAGCCCGTGCTCCAGCCGCTCGGCACCGTTGTACCGTCTCGTCTTTCTTGGTTTTAGCTTGGGTGCCTACATTGTGTGCGTTCTGAGAAAGCTTCACTTTTATTGTGCTTGCAGTTCTCACGAGAGCCAGAGCATTCCATTGAGGTGAAGTCACAGGTCCAGGCGCCCTGGCTGCTTGTGTAAGAGTTGTGGCACATTTTTAGTAAATTGGCATTTTCAACGTTGTCCCCCCTCAGCACTCCTACCCATATTTACTTATATCGCTAATCTGTTATGTTTAACTTTTGACAGTTCTCACAACGTTTTTCCACAGCCAACTGGTTCCGTTTCCAATCCGCACAGCCATGCCACGGTTGCAGCTTGTTTCAGCTTCACTTGGGAGTAAACAAGTTGAAAAAATGCAGTGTTTTTATGTCAATGCGAAAGAAATGTGGCTTGCATTAAGAGAAAATGTGGCACATTTATCAGCGCGTATATCATCGGAGAGTAAAACTCACGAGTGACCTGAATTTAACGACGTGAGATTTTTATGGCCAAAATGTAACTTCTCCATCTCTTCAACGACAGGTCACAAGTTGTCACATCATTTCCACTGCTTCACCCACCACCACACACTCTCATTGCTGGACCCCAATAAAACACACAGATATTCAAAACATCTGTTTTAAAGAGAGAGTCTCATGAAAGGGTTTGGCTGATAAAAAGCAACTTTTGTTTCAGATATAGGAATTAAAGATGAAAATATAATATTCCATGGCATCTGTTCACCTTCTGCATGATGTAAATAAATAATTGCTTTGTGTCAGATGCTATACAGAGGTTCTTTGTTTAGTCCACAGTGAACCATTGTAATTTGTAAGCACAACATTTAGGGGTACTTAAGAAAATATTTTAACATATCATAATTTACAGATACACTGCTACATTCGTGCTTATCGCTTCAAATTCGCATACGCAGTTGATACAATATTCTAAGCCAAGGGGAAACATACAGAGAGGTCTGGTTACAATTTAAACGTTCGGCCAATCATTTGTTAATATTCATGGCCACAGTCTTGCAAACGTCATTATTATTTTGTGTACTGGTTATCATTGTGAACTTTGGGAGCACCTAAATGGCCTCAGAGGCAGATACGGTTTCTTAATTTCTATAAATTATTTGGTGTTTAAATTTCTTTATCTAAACGCCAGGCTATAGCCACCAGAATCTTAAAAAAAATTAAGGACGTGCAGTGCGCAGGTGTAACCTCTGAGCTTGGCTGGCCGCTGCTTGATTAGGCATTGGCCAGCGAGGGTCTCTGCGGTGTGTGTCGTCGGATGATTTTAGTAAGTCGCATGCCACGTGTGCCTTCGTGGCCCACTCCAAGAGGCTGCTGGTGTCAGATGGCCGAGGATTTTTCATTCAGCTAATTTAGTGTTAGGTAAATCAATGGCACGAGCAAATCACTTCCCATTGAATCCAGGGCACCAGTGACCAGCGTAGGCAGCTTCGCGGCTCGGCTTGCTGTGGAAAGGAAGTTGGTAAAATGCTAATCGTGCAATTAAGAAACATTTTTTTGAATACGCTGGACTGTGCTGCATATTAGCATTTAGAAATGACCATAATTTTTTCATGTGCTGGCCATGATGTGCCCCGCAATTATTCAGTTTTACAATGCGTCGCATTTCAGTGGGTATGTAAAACAGGACCTGTGGTGCAGGAGGAATAATCTGTGTTGGTCCACACAGCTATCACCCCCATTAACCCGACTTCAGGCACTGGGCAGGAAATTTAAGGTATGTTGTTGAAACCCTGGGGAGAAAAATGCAAATGAGTATTCACTTTCTCTGGTCTTTGCACATTCGCAAGAACAATACGTTTTATTGTGCCCCCTTTGGGTTACCAGTAGCAATGTAATGGTTAATTTTAACTTTTGGCGCAGTGTTTTTCATCTTTGAGAATATCAGTTATGGCACAAGATGGAGTCGAAATACGTGGGTGCGTCATTTGAAATGGAATGCCTGTGGGATTGCAAGTGCTATCGAGGCTCATAGACTCAATACTACTCGTGATTCCTGGAAGCATTGTAGTAAGAGTTGTCTGTGTAAGCCTTGTGCCGTTGCCAGCAGCTCCTAGAAGGGAGAATATCTTCGTTGTGTTTTTTTTTTCCCCTGGCGTAAATTAATTGGGGCAAATTAACAGTGTTTGAAAACAGCCGATATATATATTCTTGACAAAACTACTGAAACCATTCGCCCGTGCCATTAGCCCTTTTCCAGAGCGTGCGCGCATATCCTATGCGATGGGTGCACGAGGCTAACACCGCAACTCCAATGATGACACGATGCTGTGACATTTGAAATTTGGCAGGAGTTGCTATTAACACCCCAATAAAACAAGTAATTTTACAGTGCACACGGCTATATTTGCTGCAGTGCTGAGCATTGCTCGGCGATTCCCACGTGGCACGTCGAAAGCGGGTTTCTTACCGCATAGATAAGAACATTTGTTATTGCGCACTCTTATGAGTTCCGTCCATATTGAATGCACATCGATGACACAGTGAAGTAGGCTCTCTGAAACAACACTGTTTCGAGTCTGTTGCAGAACTGGCTCATACTCAGGGATGGATCCCGAACATGACCTGGAAGCGTGTTCTAGGTCTTTTCGCTGACCGTATCGTGCGCGGTTTACACGCGGGTACAGCAGGTCGCCACGAGCCACGGTTCGTAGTCGGTTCAATTTTTGTTTGCTTTAACCCGCATGTCTCGACGTAAGGCTGTACAATTAAATTAACACGCAAAAAAATATGCGGTGTGGTTTTTTTCCTGCAGCTATCTTGTGCCTTCTGTGTATTTGACTAACTCGGCTGTGCATCTTGGCCCCCGTGTCACAATATCCTGACCAGTCGCTGCGAATATATGTATTTTGTCACACCGTTCGAAGCATTCATATTCTGTGCCGCATTAAGCATCTGTTAGGAAATGTTCGAAATTCTGCCGGCCGAGGGCGATTACATCTGTTGTTTATCAAACCTACACCTTTGTGCGCCTGGATGGATTAAAAAAAAAACAGCTGCACCTGGCTGATGATGGTCAGCATTGAACTGTGTGTTTAGTGGACATGGGCTTGTACAGTTCTGGATGGTTGCTTGTCAGTGGTAAAGGACGGCGTGCACTGTATCATTGCGTAATGGACAGTTGAATACTAGTGGGGGGGGTGGGATGGATGGTCTGGGCACTGTATCCATTTTGCCTAAGTGCTTCATCAGCGGCCAGGGATTATTTCTATAACCACAGGTGCGATATCGCATGTACGTTTGTGACAGCGGAACTATTGGTGAAAAATGTGCAAAGAAGCACCGCTTGAAATTGCGCCAGCAGGCAAGAGAGTGGCACACGTGGATCAGAGAAGGAACGCTTTGTTCATTCGAACGCATGCTGCTTGCGTAGAGCTTAGCCAGTCCCAATCGCGACGTCCGTCGGCTCGGTGTAAAAGTGCGAGACGCCGTGTCACTGTTGACAGCATGTGGCACAAGCGTCGCAAAAGTGAAATGGACGGTAAATTGAAATGGTCTAAACAGTTGTTGAATTTTGATCGGTGGAAGAACCATTTTGATATTAGAGCCACTATTGACGAGTAGAAAAGTGGAAATGGAGCGAGCAGTAGGCGCTGGGTTTGCGGAGCCTTGCGACTCATAGAGCATTGGAACCGATGCACCAGATGCTCTTGCTAATCCTGGCCCAAAACTGGGTCATTCTTGGTCTATCAGAGTTGGTTCCAAACGGTTATGGAAATGAGGCCTGTGTGTGTATATACAGGGAATTTCAAAAAGATGGACCCGATTTGAAATCGCTATATCTCTGCAACCACGAACCGCCCATGAATGAAACTCTTACCACTTGAAAGGGCAGGGCATAAAGTTGCAAATGATTACTGCTAGATGCCTCTCCCAGCGCACAAACAGCCCCTAGCTTCAGTTATTTGCAAGACACGCTGCCTTAACGTTGGATAGACTCGGCGCTACACTCTTGGCCCCCAAGATCCCCAGATATCACACCCTGCGACTTTATCTTGTGGGGATACGTCCAAGACCGTGTTTTTCTGCCACCATTAGTGACTAATCTGGATGACCTCAAAAACAGAATCATGGCAGCGGTGACTTCAGTGGAAGAAGACACTTTGAGAGGCGTTTGGGACGAATTCAACTATCATCTCGATGTTGTCCGTACAGCAGATGGAGGGCACATAGAGCATTTATAAAATGGTTCGTAAAATTTTATAACTCCTTAAACCGTTTGTAACTTTTGTGTAATTGTAACATGTTGCCATCGTTAAATATACTGCTTTGAAATTGGGTCCATCTTTTTTAACACCCTGTATTTGGAGAGCGGTAGTGTAGTGGTATGCGTGCTACGCTAAAAACCCGGCGACCCGAGTTCGATTCCCGCTTACGGCCACTAACACCAGTGATGAATATCTGAACTGAACTGGTCTTGGGCCTCCCCTAGGTCGTCTCAGCCTCAAATGAGTATCTGGCGTGGTGTGTAAGTTTTGCCACCGGGGAGACAAAGGTGGTCAGGCGTGGTGCTGGCCACCTATACCCTCGTGTACCGTGCCGGCCTTTATAGGTGCTTGCTAACATCACTTGCCCCAACAGTCTGTTAAGGCTATACGGGGGATCTTTTTCTTCATATGTATGGGTTCAATTCCTAACCACGGCTTACATTAGTGGCGAGTAGCAGCGGAATTGGTCCTGGGCCTACCCAAGATCAACACAAAATTAAATGATTGCCTGGTGCAATGTAAAGACATCAGCACTGGGGAGACAAAGGCTGCTGTGCAGGCTTCTCGTCACACCGCCTCCTTGTGTGCCACGTGGACCTTAACACCACTTGGCCCAACAGTCAACAGGGCCAGAGAGAAGATCTTTGTTATGTTTTGTACTGCATATACATTTACACGTACGTTATATTAGTATGCGTTTGGAGCGTGCAGTGGGTCATATTAAGGTTGTGTGAGCACGTGTCAGTTACATGCTCACGAGTGGTCATCTTGCAACACAGCAGTATTTACTTAATAGGCTTGGCTGCTGATGAGACCCCGAAGGTCAAAATTGGTCCAGTTTGCCTGTTTAAACAAACACGGCTGTAAAACAAATGTCCAAAGGGCCAACAGACCAATGAACAAAAAAGTATTTTTATTTTTTAATAAGCCGCGTAACGGCTTTGTGTTATTCTGTCACAATGCGATGCTTTGTGTACACGTGTAAGAGTGTCGTTTGTCCGGCGAGTAAGTATGGAAAAAAAAATATTAATCTGTTTCATTTCATTGTAATTGCACACAACCTCAGTATGTTTTCAAAGTCTTTTTCTGTCCCGCGTTTATGTTGTACCAGAGCCATGCATTCTTGTTTTTCTTCAGCCTACCGAGGCAAAGCGACGTGTTATTGCAGTGGGCACTCACCTGGTTTAAATAAAGAATCTGACGCACGCGTAATACCCGTTCTCTCACTGCAAGGTCACTTGCGCATATCGTGTACAGTGCTGTACATCAATGCAGAGGGATTGGTTTTTAAACGTTACGTCCAATCAATGTGTGTGGAACTTGTGGAAAAAAACGTGACCTGTGAAACGCGGCGAGCGAATTTCCATCGACAGTGGGATTGTTGTTTTGTAACGCGTTTTGCGGCGCTAGATGTGTTCTCGCCGCGCAAGGCGTCTTTTTGCATGTGGCTCGCAGCAGCGTTGGTCTGTGCTTGTTGTAGGGCTGAACGATTAATCGATTTCAAATCGAAATCGCAATTTGAAACAATGCGATTAGCAAATCACAAAGGCTGCGATTTTTTGCGATTTTAAAAGCCCTATTACTTTCTTATTGGAATTAGTTCATTATTTATTATTATAACTTTTTTTATTTAACTTAACAATTGTTCTATGTTTGATTGTTCTATTTCAATTACAACATTTTAATAAGTACATGTTGGAAGCAATTCATATATTTTAAGTTCTCATCCTCGCATTAGAATTTATAGAGCAGTTAATATTTTGATGGTATCACGTGGTAATGCTCCATCACATGTTTTAAATCTATTATACAGTGAATATTTAACTGAAGCTTGACTTTTAAACATGTAATCGCACATCAAATCGCAATCGCAATATCTGTCAGAAATATCGCAATGAAATATTTTCCCCAAATCGTTCATCCCCAGCTTGTTGTAGCCCATGCCAAGCGGAGCAGTGAAACGGTGGCAGTGTTGACTCTGAGCTTGCTGGCAACGGAAGCTGTTCGGTAACCAATCATCTCTAGTGCAGGGTGTTTGTATAAATTTCAGCCACAGTGTATTATGTATTTCATGTTTATTACCGGCGAATATATATAGTTCAATCAATTGCTGCAAAGGGTAGTACGTGTAGAAGTTTACGGTGAATGGTTATACAGCCGTTTGATGACACGTGCACTCATTTATAACACAAAACTATAATGAGCATCGTTTTGGAGACTATAAGTAGCAATATAAATAATAATAAAACTATGCCACCATCACAGATTTGTTCCTCAATGTGAAAAAAATAAATGTATTTTTACGTTGTATAAAATTTTTTTAAGACTGAGAAAATGTAAGTCTTCTTTAAAAAGAAAAATAACTGCTACAAAGGGTAGTACATATTGCGTCTGTGGAGGACCGGATTTGTGAAGGGGGCGTAATGTCTGCTTATATTATGCAGTAATTATTACATGCCCCTGACAGTTCAGGATAAGAGTGGAGTCGTGGTGAATGGGCTGGGTGGGCTTGGGGCTGATTACAGGTTGAACGTGCGACTGGATTATAGGCCGGAGCTTCGCCATCCAAAACATGAAATTAAACAAAAAAAAACACGTGTTTGCCTTCATTAAAAATGCACTTTGTATGCCGCAGGTTATGGTGATCTTAGCGCAGTTGTGGCTTCTGGCGCTGTTGTCAAGCTGTGATGGTTCTGGCGCAATCTTGGCTTGACAAAATTGGTACCCACGCTTATAATACCACACACATAGCGACGTGAAGCAGAAGAGCAGAAATGGACAGCTGATCCAGGCGATGGGAAATTTAGGGAGTTGGGGGTCACGGAGGTCGCTGATGTGCAAGTGGGAACTTTAATGCGATCGCTGAGTGTGGATGTTGACTCAGCGGGGGGGGGGGGAGTCGGTGACCATGTCTCCAAACGGAGGATTAAAAAGAGGTTTTCTGTTTCTAACCGGTCATATGTGTGAGTGGTGAAATAGCAAAAACAGTGTCCATATCTGTTTGTCAAATACACTGGATGCGCTGTACTCGCAATATTGGCCACTTTTTTTGAAAAGCGATGATTATTTTAATTATTCAGGAAATCACCAAGTGTGGTAAAGCTGACGGCTTCCCATCGACGACATGTGCTCACAATTTAGAATTTCGTGCAACAGATGCTATTATACGCTGTGTTTTACTTCCCCCTTTGACAAAAAAGTCGGGAAAAGAAAGAGACGCTTTCACGTCAGGCCTTTCTGCGAGGAGCCTACTAAAACATCAGTACCTCATTGCGGAACCTAATTGAGCCTCGAGCAGCACGGACAGGTCACCGAGGAGTCGTGTGACGCAAAGCCGCAAGTTTTCCCAGCCGGGCCCCCGGCGTGGCCTGGCAGCGCACCGCCCCAGCCAATGCTGAATTGACAGTTGCACTCCTCTGCAGCGATTCGTGCAGAATCGCGAGTGATCATGTTGAGTGCCGTTAAGTATTTCGGTCTTATAGGTGTTTCGTACGTGAAGCCCTTTACATTGGCAGGCATCAGTCGTGTGCAGCAGAGCTGTCTGAATACACACACCAAACAAAGCATCTAGCTACAGATGTAAAACGTAAAAAAAAGTTAAATCTTCTAATTTAAGGAAATATATAATGAACGTCCACAGTTTTCTCGACAAACTTAGAGCCCATTAATGCAAAGCTTGACACGCGAGGGAGAGTTTGCTCCATAGCAGGGTCCTATCCAGAGGCATTCGTAAGAGCAGGTGCGGAGGAAAGCTCATGAGGCCTGAAGGACGACGGAGCGAGCGGCTGTGCCGGGGAGAGGGCATACGTGCGAGCACGGCCTGGCACGTTCGCACCCGCTTAGCAGCCGCAGTGTAGCCGGCCACGTGGGGCCCATTTGAATGAACAGACAGTGATGCTGTATAAGTACGTATGTTGAATTTATTTCAGGCCATTCTTGCCTGTGATGCACGCGTGTTACCACCACGCTACCACCACCCCTGCCGCTCATCGTTATGATTATTATTGTATGTATGTGTAATGTGGCTCTCAGAGACATAGTCTTGTTCTTTATGTGTATTTATTATGAATACATTCCGCTGACAACGAGTAACCGCGAGTGACTAAAAACACTTGGGTCATTAAACGATTCTATTCTGAGACAACATAACCCTAGCCTCAAGACTACTCAAAGACGATGGAAACGACCCGTTCCAAGGCGACGACGGCGATTCTCCACAACAACAGCCCCCAGGTCCAGTTCGCGCCGGCTCTTATCCCTCGCACGACCCGGCCACGCCGCTATTCCCGAACTCTCGCTCACCGCACTTGGCCCTGTCAATCTCCGCCCTCATTACACTTTACCGCTGTTGGGTCCCGTGCTTCCCCTCACGTGACCCTGTCAACGCTTGTCCCATCAATCATCCTTAGCAGTCAATTAGTAACTATGGTCCCCGGGAACCATACTGTCCCTCTATTGCCCCGTACTGTCCTTACATCACCCACCCCCCTCTCTCTTAAAAACATAGCCGTCCCCGGCTAACACGATTTTAAACCAACTTATCATAGGCCGAACCAAACATTTAACACAATGCAACGCATAACCAATGTTCTAGGACCGATAAAGAACAACTTACCCCTTAGAAGAACAATGCGGATGACCAAAACAACAACAATGCCACAATCCGAACAACGTACGCAACGCAACCCCCACGATCGTTACTACCACTCGGGCCCGACAGCGGGTCATATACTGCAGACATCTCCTTGTAGGCATCTTGAAGCGTAGCCCTCTCCTCCTCAAGGATGGCCCAGAAACACTGCGAGGCCATCATCGTCAAGAGCCGTAGGTAAAGCTCTCAACGCCTCCTCTTCCGTCCAGCTGACAGACCGGTACGCTGCTCCAAACCTGCGGGTGAAGACACTCCAATCCCCCCCCACCACCGTAAATGCTCTGATCAAGGACAACCTTCATGGTTGCTCGGCGGCCCCTCGCCTCGCCGCCGGAGTTGACACCGCCTCCGCAGCCTCCCGCGCAGGCTCCAAAATGGCGGCCGTCGGTCGTGTCGCTTCCCGCGAAATGGCGGCCCCCGACCACGCCGTCTCCAGCGCGGGAACTCCGACCGTAGGCGGCCGCTCCACCATCCTTGCGCGACTTTGCGGCTCGTCCCCGGCTGCGCCGGATCTCGAAGTCGCCGCTCTCTTCGTCGCCACCAACTCAGCGACGGTCAAACAGAGCCGATCCGCCTCCGCCACCAGGTCTTGCCACTCTTCCGTCGCAGGTGCCGCTTTCTTTGCACCCTCGGACTTCGTCACCGGGCTCCCGGCTCCCGGGGCTGCTGGGGGGACTTCTTGGTCGTCTTCCTTCTCCGTCTCTGAAGATGCTACAGGTGGGTTCTTACTCTTTCCTTTCTTCAGCATTTTACAATAGCCACGTCTGACACCACTGTAATGTAGCTCTCAGAGACACGGTCTTGTTCTTTATGTATATTTATTATGAATAAATTCTGCTGACAACTTAACGAGTAACCGCGAGTGACTATATACACTTGTGTCATTAAACAACTCTTCTGAGACAACATAACCCTAGCCTCAAGACTACTCCAAGACGATGGAGACGGCCTGTTCCAAGGCAACGGCGATTCCCCACAACAACAGCCCCCAGGTCCAGTTCACGCCGGCTCTTATCCCTCGCACGACCCGGCCACGCCCCTATTCCCGAACTCTCGCTCACCGCACCTGGCCCTGTCAATCTCCGCCCTTATTACACTTTACCTCACGTGACCCTGTCAACGCTTGTCCCATCAATGATCATTAGCCCGTTAATTAGTAACCATGGTCCCGGGGAACAATACTGTCCCTCTATCGCCATTATTGAACTTATTTCGCATCGAACATAGCCAACCGTGCTAATCGGGGGTGCGGTGGAAGGACAACAAACTAAACACAAAGCAGATCTCAAGAAATTAGTTTTGAATCTAGATTTGAAAGTGCATAGCTCCAGTTGCTTCCTAATATCGGAAGGGAGGGCATTCCAGACGACCGCAGAAGCGCATATGAAATCATGTGGTGTGGTTCGATGGCTAGCTATTCATGGGGGACGGACACAAGCCTTGCATTCTTTCTCTGCATTTCGCAACTGCATCAAGATTCCAAAATGTCTTACGGCTCTGAGTTTCATACCATAGAGTTGTGTGTGCTGTATGAATACCTGCATTTGCAAATCTTGCATTTTGTTAGGTGGGTAAAGATATTTAGATCCATCATTTAGAAATTATTCAATACGTGCTTTGAATCATGTGCATAATCCTGGTTTCAACTCCTGGCTTGAGGTTTCCTCAGTGCTTGAGAAAATATAGTTATGTGTTTATTTACTTCATAATGAAAATATTTATACTGGAGGAATCCGATGAGCTATCAAGCTTTTTATACAGATGTCCAGTAGATATCATACCTCTGGGGCAGTTGAAATTAGTTCTACTTTGTGGGGAAGTCAGTTGTGGTTGTCCTCTGGGTAGAATGTCGATACTCAGCTCAGGACTGTAAACTTTGTAAAACTGGTCAACTCACCTAATGATGAAACAATGTGCATCTTGAAAGTCGTTTTGTTTTCCTTTCTCCTGGTGTATCCCTCCAGTACAACCACCACCACACCTAAGTTTTTACTGGCGTCCATAAACGCATAAAACTACTTTAGTCTCAATGCGAGTTTTTCAGATGCTTCACTTTAGAAATAGCATTTCAATAATGGAGCAGTGTGCTAAGGTCATGTCATATTGTGTAACCCATATTTTTTTATGTTTTTATAAGAACTTTGTCCACATCAAACGTGCCTCATTTTCGCCATATAATCACCTCCTGGAGCTGTCTGTTGCCACATGAAAGCTTACGGATCGGAGTAACCAAGGGTGTTCTGAAGATCAATACAGTATTTTCTTTTGGGATTTGTGCTCTATTTTTGATATCCTATTCCATACAAGCAATCCCATCGCAACATCAAAACAAGCTTCAATGAGTGTAGCAACAACAACAGCAACATTAAAAGATGAAATCAGAAGTGCTATTTGCGGGAAAATACAGCCTCTAAAAGTGCATCAATACAAGGCACTTATTGGGGAGAAGGGCCCTCTCAAAAACGAATGTAACTTGCACAGGAAGGCTGAGCTGATAGTTTTGTGGGCAATTCTATGACTTTAAGCAAATCCGAGTGGACTGTGCACTTTGGAATCTGAACCCTTAAGTCCATTATCACGTATAACTGCGGTGCTAACTTTAATCCTGAATTCTCCAAAGCGAGTGGAAACACGGGCTCTTGCCATTGAGTTTTGAAAGAGCAAAAACGCGCATCTCGATTCAAATAAAAGCATTGATTTTTTTTTTGAAATGCAGTATAACGATTGTTTCTGATTATATTTTTTACTAGCCTTTTGTCCGTCCAAGGACGGGTGTATTTCAGTAAATCTGAAACTTGCAAGCGAAAAGCAGACTACGACGTGATATTCATTGCATAAATTCGCGTGCAATTTTTAAAGGCCGTGGTGACACAGACTTATTTCATGTTAAGGTTATAATCCTTTGTTCATCATGATGTCTTTTTTACTTCTATGTCTCAATAGCGTTACGGAGATCGCGTGACGTGAGGGTTCTGCCTTTGTAGTGTGGGTTGTAAGTTGACGCTGAGGAGGGAGGAGGAGGCGCTTCGCCCCCCCTACCCCATGTGGAGTGACGTCACCTGCTCATGATTATTAATGAGGGGGGGATCCATGTCGAGGACGTCACCTGTTCACGATTATTAATGAGGGGGGGTGGCCGACGTGGAGTGACGTCACGCGCGGGACATATACATTCTTGGCTCATATTAGTAAATGCTTGGTTATGAGACATGTTTTAAATCCTGGATTTAGTGTTTTGGGCTCAGTAGACTTTGCATGCTGAGCACTCCGCTTCGCTGTCTGTAAGGGAGTGTGGTGATGGCTTCAAGCAGTGGCTTTGTGCAGCTAAACTTAGGGAAATATAATTTTACCAAAGAGAGCACCAGGGTGGCAATGTTACGACCTCGCCTGGTATACAGGAGGTCTTGGGTTCGATTCCGACCCTGACGCCTGTATATTTGGAGTCTGTGTGTTCTCCCCATTGTCGTGTAGATTTTTCTCCGGGTCCTCCGGTTTTTACTTCCACATTTACAATCAACATCACGCTTCTAGAGTATGTGGCTGCTATAAATGTCCACATGATAAGCCACTTCGTTGAGCTATAATTTGTGACCAGGTCACTTTTGAAAAAAAATCAATATAGCTCAGTGGGATTAGATTCAACAATCTATTTTTGTTGTCTTATTCTTGCCGTCTCATTCGTATAACGTTATCTCATATGTTTGTTAGCTTCATCTGGATCATTACCACACAAATTAAGACTGCGTATAATGTGCATGAATCATAAACTGTGTGTTAATGAATGTAAGTGATTTTCTGCGCAACTGAGCATTTGGGAGGTACACTCATCTCCCTGTTCCCAAAGGCATACGTATTTATGCGCAGGTCTTTTTACGTGTCACAAAACCCATTTACGACTGTCAATGGCATTATGTAACAATGAAACTATGTAGCGTGGGATGCTACAACAGTCTTACGATTGAATTGCGCAAGTTCTGAAGGAGCAGGCACTGTTTAAGTTATTGCCGTCCGCCCGTTCACCTGGCCATTACAGTCGACAAAAGAGAGTTGTTTTTGATGGACCTCGCTCAGCCACTTTGCTCCGTTTTTGCCTTGAACTCTGGTCACTCGCCAGGGGGAAGAGCGAAAAGGGGGTCCCTTGAGCATACCCCAGGCACCCCGGTGGCCCCTAGTAGGTGCCCAAGGAAACCCGCAGAGGCTTTGCATCATTGTGCACTACCACCTCCCATTCTTTCGTAAGAATTGCACTTGGTGAATTGCCGGCAATGCAGTGGCCTCGTTTATCCATCGTTACACCTAAGTGTACCTACCGCTTGCGCTGACCTTTGCGCTTGCATCCTCCATCCACTGTTTGTCTTTGTTGCCGCACCAGCAACCTGTGATATTTAATTTGGATCGCGTTTCAATTCCTACCGCTCGACTTCTACCTTTGCCTTGCAATCCATTGAAAGCTTTTTGCTTGGCCATTCATCTTAGGCGGCGGGAATTTGCAGAAGCAAAACTTTGTCTGACAAGTTTTCTGCTACGTTTTGAGCAGAGTCATTCCATAAATTGTGCAAGAGGAAATGTTACATGTTACAGCTGAAACATAATCTGCCAGGTTAGTTTTATTTCATAATAAAGAAATGACTGGAGTCTCATTGAAAGCGGTTCAGAGTTTTCCTAAGTTGCTTTTGGGCCTGCCCATAGTTTAGCTTTTCCTGGGTAATTTCCCCTCTTCAAAAAAAATATACTACTGCAGAACATGGCTATACACTTATTGAATAGCCGCATTTTAATTGTTCACCTTACTTTAACAGGCACACAATCATAATACAACAAAGCATTCGAAGCATGAAAAAAACAAGTTAAAAGGGGAAAAAACGTAAATCTTATCATGGTTAATACGGCTGTGCGCTGGCCAATTGTATAATCTGAATCTATAAATGTTTTAAGATGTTGGAAGTGTAGCATTGTTTATTTTTATGACAGCACCCGATCGTGTCACAAGCTTCTTGCGGTCCGTTTCCCGGATGTGGCGCTTGCAACACGCTCACCCAGGGTTGTTCACTTAAGTAACTCTCATTGAGAAATATTCTTATTAGCAGTGAAGTCAACAAGACGGTGTTGCAGCTGGTGATCTCTCGTTCTGCTCGGTGATTCGTGAGTTATGAACCGCTAAACGTTTGCCTGTCAAACAGCATGCTCTGGCCCTCTGACGGATTTGTGTCTTATGAACGTTACGGCAACCTTAGGTTTTTGTGTCGATGATTTGTACATGTATGCCTTGTTTGTAAGTATACATCAAGAATTAAGATTTCTCAGTATGAGGGAATGCTGTTAAATTAATGGGGTTTTTTTGCTAAATATAATTAACCAATAATTGCAAACATAGAAAAAACTAGACTTGAAAATGTACACATAATTAAAGCAAATTCACGTCCCAAGTTTACAAATGCGGGCACCGTACATTCATTCATAGGCAAATATGCTTTGTGTGCACTCCTATGCTTTAAAAATTTTTTATTTCCGCTCTCGTAAAAGAGCTAGAAACCTAATTGTGCAACCGCGCATGAATGGTCACCCGCATACATTTACCAGAATTCACGAGATTTCGTAATCTGCTCACCGATCTCCACGACTGCCATTGCCCCCACCAGCATTGCTTAAAACATTCTAAATCCACGTCGGGGTTACGGGCTTTGCAGTGTAAATATGGGATAAGAATGTAAACCGGTAGGCGAAGAATAATCGGCATTAATATTTTTTTTTGTCCGAGTGTGGGTTATGTTTTTGTCCGAATGTGGGGTTTTTTTCTCCCCCCTCTGGAAGACTCTTTTGGTTGACTTGCGCTCATCTGAGTCGAGTCGCGTCACAGGATTGTTTGAGTGCGAGGTGGCGGGCGATGGGGGGGGGTGGAAGAAAATCGTGACATTATAGGCACCCGCCGCCGGTATAAATAGAGGAGGAGGAGGGGGGGGGCAGTGTTTAAATGTTTTGATGTGTGTGCAAGAAAATGTGCGCTGCGGGGGTTGTGCGATTTGCATTGACGTAAGGAGCAGCTTTGGCGTGTAGGCGGGGGCTCCTCCTCCTCTCTCTCTTCGGCGCCGGGGCTTGTTGCGAGGGGCGAACTCGCCACGGACCTGGGCCGCGAGTAAAATCAACAACAAGAAAGCAGCGGCGATGTTTGGAGGAGAAGGCGTGGGGTGGTGGTGGTGTTCGTGATTGGGGGGTTTTTTTTAGTTATCGCGGCGAGGCAGAGCCGTTTTGGGTTTTTTTTTCCGCCGTCAAAAAAGATCGGCGATGAGCGGGGATAGATTGAGGCGAGGATTAAAAGACGAAGAAGCAAAAACACCGCGTTGAAAGAGCGCAGCGAAGCCAAGCATCAGCGTCTCGTTGACTTTGGCGTACAAAGGGAAATCGCCTTGAAACGCCGTCGCTGGTATGTGTACTGCGTGCGTGGATTTTTTATTTATATAAAAAGCAATACATTCCGCGTCGTGCTATATTTAAACTTCGCAAATGGTCGACAATTGTAAAAAGGGGTTTCCAACGTCCAGATGAATTTTAATACGAGCCATTGGGTTTTATTAAACGACAATAACAACAACAACAACACCACTCCGCGTCGCCTCGTGCGTCCGCGCGCTTCCTCGACGGCGCGGGGCGCCCAGCGCGGCGGTCGTTTCGTGGGGGGGGCAGTGCAGGCTGCTCACAGCGCTCATCAGCCGAGCCCCCCACGGTGTGTG
>CM025627.2:2803005-2849988 GCA_014621495.2 Entosphenus tridentatus
GGGGTGGTGGGGGGGGCAGGGGTGGTGGGGGGGGCAGGGGTGGTGGTGGGGGGGGGGCTTCGTTGGCCCCGCTCGCGCCGGTCCCCAGCCCATTTCTCGGGGCAGATTCGGGTCATCACGGTGGGTCTCGTTCGCCACGTGCGCGTTCGAACCACCCTAATCCGTGTGTTTTCTGACTTTACATTTTTTTTAAATGCGGCCGGGCCACGTTGACGTGGCTTCAAGCGACCGCGCGGAAGGACGAGTGCTCTCGTCTCTCCATCGTGTGAAATCGTCGATGCCTTACCTATCTACCTACCTCGCTACCTCGTCGTCACAATGCAGACGTTACTGTTGGCGCGAATAATGCGGCGAAACGGCTCCTTCCGCTTGCCACGTAACGCCGCTGCATCTCAATGTCTGTAAATACGCAAAGCCTGTTCTTCTCAAGGCCAGCGTATGTATGCGAGCTTGGCCCTTGGGCTCGTATGTAATGACCCTTATGCCGTCTACTTTAAGATCTTCTCCACTGAAATTATCCAAGTGACTGAACAGTTTACACCGTGTGCACGACTGTGCATTACCCCGGGTTTTGAGTGCGCTGGATGTAACAATACTTTCGCTGGATGTAACAATACTGAACTTATCCGAGTGCCGTTCATTGCAAACACGTGCAATTAATGAATGTAAAAACCCCAAAACATTGGGGGCAGATATACGTAATGCGCGCGTTGCATGTAATGAATGGCTTTAGCAAATAACGCGTGTGTGTTCTTTTAAACGTATGCACATGCCACGAATCGGCCACTTGGGACCATTTTCATGTTGGCGCAATAAATCCCGTCGGGCAGCTTGTACAGTTCACACAGCAACTCGGCATCAGGTAGCTTAGCAGACGAAGTCTACGTGCTTTGTCAGGTTCGCAGGTTTCAATTGGGCTCGATTTATATTTTGTGTGAATTATTCAAAAATTGGAAGCAAAAATGGTATTGTTGATGAAAAAGCAATTACAGCAACCAATGGATAGGGACTGCAGGAAATGATAGAATCACTTAATAAAGAAGGCTGCGAGGTCGTGCTTGAGATAAATACTGTATAAAACAAAGAAATAGTCTCAGACAGAAAGTTCACCAAACAATTGAAGGTATCTATTGGACGGACACAGCTGGAAGACCAGGATCAACATTCTCAAAGAGACAGACGAGAGCACGTTGGATTGCCTTTGCAAAATTGAGCTTTTAATAATGAAAAGCAACGTAGCCATTATGCTTCAGGAGGGACGTTTAACCATTTTACATTGCCTGCTTATGACCGTGTGGATAGAAACGTTGACAACGAAAACGGAACAAAGGTTGAAAAGTCTGCAAGGAAGAATGAGGAGATGCATGCAGGGAGCACGTGGCATCGAGAATACAAACGAGTTGAAAATGTCACACTGTAAAGCAGAGCCAGTGGGCTTGAGCCAGACACATCGGCGGTCGAGACGAATAATGGAATGGTAGCCAAAGGGTGAAACATGTCTGAGGGTATGTCCATTGTGGAGATGGAGCAATGAAATCAGCTTGCATGCAACCGCTAAATGGATTTTTGCACTATGGGCCTGTGGGAGATGGTGGTGCTTTGTGTGTGAGGGGGGGGGGCTTCATCTACCAGTGGATAGATCACAGCTGATCGTGAAGATGATGCTCAAGTCTCTTTCTCACTCTTTCACACACACGTGCATCGTCAGCCTTTGCCAATCTTCTTCTGACTTACTGCAGGAGGTGTTTCTCGCATCAGTCGCTCTACTGGTGCCTTAACGAGCAGCCAATAACCAAGAGACATTTTTTCTCGGCTGATATAAAATATCAATGCTGAACAATGAGCACGAAGCAAATCTACTACACATGTGCCTCCAAGCTCGTGTTGGCGGTGTTTAAAATGAATGTAATTGATTGGTAGATTAACTTGAAACGTGACAATATCTGTTTGACTTTGTAACTGCACGCTGGGTGAAAAGCACACCATATTTATCTTAATTGGTATTACGAATGTGTGCCTGCACATGATAAAAAATATATACTTAGATCGTGAGTGCATGGAAATGATAATTCTGATGTGTAAGGTAGCCTAGAAGCCGCAGCACACTAAATGAAGGCATTCACATTAATTTGGCGGTCATACTTGCATGTGTATGCCGGTAGACACCGATGTATGTATGTTGAACTTCTTTCGCACCGTACATAGTCAACCGTGCTAATCGGAGGTGTGGGGGAAGGCCAACAAACTAAACACAAAACGCAGAATGACTGTAGTTGCCCTCTGTGCTGATTGATCTTAAGGGCAAGTTATGCATTTTTTCAATTTTCACCCAAGTTTTAATGCCCGCCTTAAGATTTCCTTCACGTTGCTTTTCCATTCGCAAAAAAACATTGGCGCTGCTCATGCAATTTCTGCAGTGTACAGATGGTGACTCGCCGCTTTTATTTGAGCTGCGTGCTCTTAAAATTATAATAATTTGAGTGCATTTTTCTCCAATGCTTGTGTTAGATGTTTAATTCTTTAAACCGTATACGTATACAGCTCCAGAGGAAGGTTAAAAAAAGTACATGGATAAAAGCAATTCTTACTTGGAGATGTCAGGCTAATAACAGTATTGTCTGTTCCTTGCTCGATTATTAGTGTTATTTTTTCCCCCTAAATAAATTACACTTGGGTCAATTGACAAAAGCTGTAATATGCTTTAAAAGATGTTGAATCCTACCCCACAATCAGATCTCTGTTGCAACGGTATTAGGATACAATCTGCCAGCACATGGGTCACCATCATCAGCCATGCTGGCCACAATCGCACTGTGGCCTGTCTTTTAATTTTCTATTTATGAAGCTATGGACCATATAGCAAACCGCTCTAGTCTGCGCTCCTTCAATGGAGAAATAGCAAGACGACACGAACTCTCTCCTCAAGCCCTCTTGTGGCTAGCAGACCATGACATTGGCATTTACAGCCTGAATATATTGTCATGCGCAAGAATATAATAATCAGTTATGATCAAATCACTACTGGATGAAGGCTTCCCCAATGCACGGCCATTGCTCATAGTTCTGTGGTGCGAGAATCCAGCCAGCACCTGCACACGAACTAAATTCATCATTCCATCTCTGGGGTGGACGATCCTCTCGAGCGCGTTCCCATCCGTTGCCACGTGGCTATTCCAGGAGATTTGCAGCAATAAACATCAATACCTAAGGTTGCCCAGGCAGCAACATTTGCACAAAAATGCCTGTCGACCGTAAGTTGAACTAGTACAGTGTTCTTCATTGCAAGGCCCGCGGGCCACTGGCGGTCCCTGGTGGTCTATAGTGCAGCCCCTAACGTGCGGCCCCCGACAATGCAAAAATGTGAAAACAACTCATTGCAGTGTGGCGGCCCTCACGCTGATATCTTATCGGCGAAAGTGGCCCCCCCTCTGAAAATTAGTGAAGAACACTGAACTCGTGGATGCAGTTGTTGCTTGAGCTTTGTGTAAGCCTTAGGAACACGCGAATGAATTTGATGCTGGGAAGATAAATTGTTTCGGTATGTTCCTGCATGAACAGTGGCATAGAGCTCTCAATGTTATAGAAGGTTGTATTGTGATTGTTATTGAAAAGTGCAGGTTTAATTGTGACGTAACAAGTCCCTGTGTAACAAAATGAGTAACGTTGAGTCGTGCAGAGTTCCTGTTTCGCGGTGTGTCCAAAAGTTGTAACACTGCGTTTGTATAAAGACTTCACTATACCCACGTGACTGTATTTAATGTAGTTGTCATAGTAGGGTAAAATTGTTCCCTCTGTTTCAGGGAGTGGGGACAACAGCCAAGTGAATGCATCCAATTTCAAACAAATTCTTAACAGTTGGGAGGCGTGGCATAATAGGAAATAATTTGAAATGTACAATCGGTTGCAGGCAAATGGTTTAGCCTTTGCTCACGTGTGTACATATGCCACCTCTGAAGGATCTCAAAATATACAGCTGCAACATTTGGACAGGAAAGCAGGCCTTGCGTGTGCTCGACTGAATGACTGCGCCCTAATCTCACGTTCATTTTGACTCGCATGGATCAATCGACAACCACATGTTCAACCTCCCTCCACCTGCGCTTTACAAATACTAATTCGTTTGCACACCTACTCTTTGAGTCCATCATATTATAAACTTGAGCTGTGCACATAACTGTCCATGGTGTTGAGTGGTGGCACAGTGGTTATTTACGCATTGCACGATGACCACAGAAAGCAAATCTGAACAGGCCTGGGCTTGGCCCGCTTCACCAACCTGTACTGACCAGTGTAGTGAAGTATGGTCAAACTACCCTGGCATGGGGAGGCATTCATTCTGCAGTGGATTGACAAAAGGGCTGTAATGTTTTTGTTTTAAATATCCCATCCACCCTCTTGCTCAATATGCTCAGTGGGCTCTGTTTCTGCTTAGAGGCATGTATTGACGCTGGGAACATTTCACAATGAATGCCGTAGTCGAAATGTCTCTCATCTGTTAAATCAGAGGCTGCTGCTTTGGACCTCAACTTGTTGCCTCGAGAATGCCTATCCCTATAGCTGCGTTGAGTATAATCCCATGGCACCTTGGATTTATAAACCAGAAGGGGAAAAAAAACCCCCACAGAGCTGAAGTGAATGCGTCATCATCGCCCCTTCGCTCTGCTCCGGGTGGCAGGCTACTGGGCAAACGCAGCTCGTGCACTCCTCCAGGTACATTTGTGAGCAAGCATGGGCCGAGAGGAACAAAATGAATCGCATACTAATAATAACGTTAATCATACAGGCTATTTCATCAAGTGCATTACGCTGGTTTTAGCATGTGATATCAGTTTATTAAATCATTCTCATGTGGCGTTAGCGCAAGGAGTACAAGCAGACGTGACATTATGAACCTATTCCGCCGATGTCTCGTTGCTTTTTATTCATGATGGAGATGGCTATGCATCACAAGCTGTGTGTGTAGATGTTAGGAGTTTCCTTCCGTGAACACATCTGCTACAAATTAGAGAGAGGTTGAATGTCACTGCTTCACGTAATATCCCCCATCACAGTCTTTAAACGCCAGCTATTAACATGTAAAACATGTTTCACATTGCTTGGAGATCTGTACGGGTTTCTGAGCTACTAATGATTGAGGATTTGAAGAAAGCAAGCCTTGTTCAGCTCGTAGGTTAAAAGGCTGGCCTGTTTTTTTTTGTTAATCCAATAAAATACCTAAATGAAAAGTAACATAATTGGGAAAATGTTGTTCCCTATTTTTCCATCTTACCACGAGCAAAATGCTCTTGCTGTTTTCTGTAAGAGTAACCGCTAACTCAAGTGGACAGCCTTCGAGTATTTTTAGACGCATACTAAATGTTCCGTAGCTTTTTATTGCTCTTTTGCTCTTGTTTTTTTCATTAAAGGCCAACAAAAGCCCTACGTGAGCAGCATGCTAGGCATACGCGGCGCACACCAGCCACCCCTCTGGCACCCGTCACTTATTGACGAATAAATAAAATTAGGTTTCTGTTCTAAAGGGCGCTTGCATTGATATTTGGATTTTTATTTTTGGTCGCTCCGTTTATTTACGTGTGCGACATGTGAATACGAAATCGTTTCTGCTCTTGTCGGTTGATTAAATTCATCCTCGTCGAGAAATGGTCTGGTTGGAAGAATGAGGGAATCGATTATTTGATCGCCTGGTTAACATAGCGAAATCAAGGGTATGTTGCGTAAGTTGACAATTAAGCTGTATTGATATCGAGAGCAGGTTGGAATGCATTTTGGAAGCTGAACTTGTGAAACCGTGCCAATGTGTCTAAAGATAGACGTGTTTACTCAGTGTTTAGTACCTGCACTGACATGGTTCACAAAAACATGTAAATTCACGAGGAACATGGGACAAGAGCTGAAAAGTGCACTAAGATTCATGGAGAGATGCATGCTTGGTATTACCCTGAGACACAGAATTGTCAACATATGGATATAGCCAAGGGAGTGGAATATATCTCAGATGTGATGTCGCTGTGAAGTCAGGTCGTTTGCAGGCCCAAGTTGGATTGTTCGATTCCATGATCGTGTAAATGGTGGTGACGACTTGGGGCGGGGGGGGGGGAGACTTTCATCTAGCAGTGTTTTTATAACCTTTGACGATGTCGTCGAGCTTAGCTGCTCGTCGCTTGCCCTCGGTGGCGTGCCGCGTGGCTTGCGAACCCCGAGCTGGCCGTGTTTGCCCCGCAGGCGCCCTGCCCTCGAGCGTGCGGCCCGAGCTGGAGGCGGTATTCCGGGGGCCCCCCCTGGAGCAGAGGGGCCCCGACCTGCGCTCCTCGCTGCACCAGCAGCTCAGCATGGACATGGAGATGCTGCGCCGGAATCACCAGTTGCAGCAGCAGCTGCTGCTCGCCGAGTTCCAGCGCAAGTACCAGGAGATGAACCAGCAGCATCAGTCCGAGCTGCAGGACCGCCTGCAGGTATATAGCACGTGGCCCAGCGGGGCGCTCGTCTGCTCGTCCGATGATGAACCTTTACGAATCGAGCGATTCGCTGTCCAGCGTGTGCAGTGTCGCGGTGCATTGTAGGGGCACGAGCCTCCATTAATGAAACAATGAGGACTTGGTGAAGTGCCTTTGTGATGCACCGTAACCCAACTGCTTTGACACACAGCGGCTGTTTGTGACTACGTTTGCTTGCTTTAAGGTGCTGGCGCTGCGGCAGCAGCAGGAGTTGTTGGAGAGGCAGTTGATGCAGGAGCAGGAGAGAGATCGGCTGAGGAAAATGCAGCAGCTGGAGCTCAACGCTATAAAACGCAAGGACAAGGACCAGAACAGTACGTCTCTTTGCAAATACACCCACGCATAACCTTGTTCGCATCCACCTGGGCTTATTAAACTCGTGCCACAGTGCAATGTTTTTTGTTTTCCCTCTGAGCAAAAACATGTTTTGGCATTAACAGCAAATAACGTGAAGTGTTTTTGGTGTGCCCTTACGATTATTATTGCAGCATAAGAGGGGTAAACAGAATGTCCGACCTTACAAACATGTCGGTGGTTTCATCTCCAGTGGTTGTTATTTTGCACAGATACAGCTGCGGGACCCTCCGCCAGTTGCGCACTCACATTTGTCATTGGTGGGCGAGAAAGCTCTGCATCCTAACCACGCTGTTCGCTTTTCAGGTGCCGTGGCCAGTCCTGCCGTCAGGAAACACCTCCAGCAGTTTGTCAAGAGCAGGTGAATGCCAGAAATATTTCCAAATGCGTATTCATCATTCACTTTGAATGCACTGGGCATTGATGCAAGTCACACCTTTTTGTTTTTTTACTTTTTAACAAGAATTGCATAGAGATGAAGTCACCTGGATTGCATCCGATCTCATTAGGCCTCAGAAGCTAAGCAGGTTTGAGCCCGATTGGGGCTTGTATGGGCAACCACCATACATAAATAGGTGGTTAGTTTAACAGGTAGGCTTTCGCGACCAATATCATCCATGACAGGTTTTTGGGTTAGATCGCGTGAATTTATAAATGTGTCGTTAAAACCCGCCACCACCCGACACAACAATACAGTACTCAGATTGTAAATGTTGTGGCTTGGCTCTCCAACACATCGGTGTGCTGTTATGGTGACGAATTGGCACGTTCTGTTTACGTGACAACCCTTACTAGTTGGCTGTGTCGGGTGGTAGCGGGTTTTAATGACACATTTATAGATTTACGCGATCTAACCGAAAAACCTCTTTTAAATAGGTGGTTATTTGCTGCTTCGGGGGTTACTTTGTGGGCAGTGGAGGGCAACGCAGAAAACTCCATAATTGTACCGCATGTCCTCACGTCTATTGCTCCCCGCCTTCACCAACTCACACTGACCGCCGTGGTGACGTGCACGGCATTGGGAAGAGGTCCTCATCCACCAGTGGGCTGGCAAAGATCTCTTGCACATACACGTACGACAAGAATCGCTTCTTACTTGTGTTATCACCGTTGTTGGGAACTGCATTGAGAATGTACATTACAAACGTTCATCCGTTTCCACGTCCACAGGACAGGTTAACCTTGTGTGGTCTAAACACTAAACACTGTTTTTATTTTACCAGGTAAAGCCCACTGAGCTGTATAGCTCTTTTTCAGAAGCGGCCGCAAATCATAGCTCAACGAAAGTGGCTTATCGTGTGGAAATTTACAGCTGCCAAATACTCTAAACGCGTGTTTCTAAATGTGGGGGGAAAAACTGGAGGACCCTGAGAAAAATGTACGCGATCACAGGGAAAGAGAACATGCAAACTCCAAATATACAGCAGGCGTCAGGGTCAGGATCGAACAGACGACCTCCTAACGTGGATCGAAGCCACGTCTATATAACCCCCCCCACCGCTGTGCTCCATCAACGATCATCCTACAAAGCAGTAGCAGCAAGTGCCTTGTAAAGCGTGCGCTGGGTTCCTCTGGCCCACGTGGCCAGGGGGTTGCGCTACCACGTCTGATGACGCCATCGTCTCATTGCAGGCAGCCCCGTGAGTCTGGCACGACCATCTCACAGGGCAATGGATCAGGCCCCACGGCACTAGGAGGACCCAGCACGTCCGAGGGCAGAGGCAACTACCCCCTCCGCAGAATAGGTATGGCGAACCTGATTACGCTACTTTCGTTGTCACGCTGTTATTAATGCATCGTTATTATTTTTGCCCGCGTTTTTTAGAGGTGTTAAAATCATTTTAATGCGCAATTATAATTACAATAACGTACTTTCAATTCTTCGGTGGTCTATATTGAATTGTGACTTTGACAGGCGCAAGTCTAAATTGCCCTCATTGCCAGCAGCAAGTAATGTTCGAAGGCTGTATTTAAAGAATGAATCCATTCAGTGTAATATTAATCAATTGGCGAATCAGTCACACAATTGTGCCACTGCCAACTCCTTTAAGCAATTAATTTCTCTCTCGTTATTGCTTTAATTTCGCCTCCCGACTTGCAATTCACCCGCTGACTTATGCCTTTGGTGCGCGATTCCAGCCTCGGAACCCATCCTCAAGGTGCGCTCCAAGCTGAGACAGCGCGTAATCGAGATGCGCTACACCCCGCTCCCACTGAACTCCAAGCCTCTGTGTGACGCCTCCGCGGGGAGGAAGCCAGCAGAAGGGCTGGGTACGTCCGCTCACCCTCACAAGTGCACAGACGCAGCTTTCATTCACCCACCGGTCACGCTCCCCAGCCCTGCAACCACCACCCAGAGGCAGAAGGGCGGCCGCGTGTGTGTGTTTACGTCCGTGTGAGAAAAACCGATGGCTGACTCCTCCTCAGAACATCGGTTGTGAAGTTTGGGTCAGTCTGTCTGCGGAACTCTTATTACACTGGTCAAAAAAAAAAAATTCTGGCCTGGACTTTTGCAGCTGTTTTAGACTAATTTCAGGGTGCTGATTCCAAATCTGATCTCAGATTTGCTCTATCACATCTCATTTTTATGCTATCGGCATACCCCATTTTCATTGATTTTACCCGAAATTAATTCTGTCACTTATGATTGCAAGTTGTTGCGAGTCAGTGACTGCTTTAGTGTTAAAATATGGTGCTGTATTTTTAGGATAGTGTGTTTATAATATCATTTTATGTAGATATCCACATTTATTTAATATTTTTCTTCTGCAGTTTTTATTGAAAATGCAATATTTGATATCTCAAAAAGCTGATGTGATAGACAAAAACTGATGCCCGATTTGGAATCAGCAGCCCAAAATTACCTTAAAACCGTTGGAATACCTTATGCCAGAAAAAGTGTGACCAGTGTTATCGGCCCATGTGTGTATGGCTATTCACTGTTGCTTCTTCAGGACACTTTGAGCTGTCCCGGGGGGTAAGTGTTCTTGCAATTTCCAGCTCTTTGCAGCGCCTCGTGGAACAATAATCCTCAAAACCAGCTTAGAATTCCACGTCTAAGCCAGCAGAGAAATCTCTCCGTTCATTAACATTCAATAGCTTCATTAAAGCAAACAAACACACGTCAGGGATTGTGTTTTAATGCCCCCTCAATGGAAATGGACTCAATCAAACTAATCCTGATTGAAATAAAAGATGTGAAATGTTTTTTTTATTGTCTCTTGTGGGCACACAGGGTGGTCTGTCTGCCATCGTTTGCGTCAGTGTGCTCATGTAAATGAAACTATCTATTTACAATTATTCCTCTGTTTTAATGCATTCGATAATTGTTGCCCAATACACTTAAAAGTAATACAGAGTAATTGTAGTGCAAAATCATACCCCCTAATTAGCCCACAGTGTAAAAGTGCCGAGACGTAGATTAATTACCATCCCCATATGACGCTGTTTTAAACCCTCCATATGAATATTAAGCGGCAAGTACCTAGCTTTCTCAGTGTGTATTGTCCAAACAAATTGGTATTATGATTATTTATGACCTGTACCGTAAGCTGCCATCTCAAAAGACAGCGCTATAAAATAGAAGATTAACACTCCGATAGATACCGTGAGGCTCCACTCAGCACGTTGGAAAATACTGCTATTTGTATTGCATTTCCGGGAAGGTTGCTTCTTATCATAATCAGCTCATTGCAGGCTTCAGTCGGCTCTGCCCCCTCCCCCCCTTACTGCTGGGCTGGCAGTGTTTTCCTTTTACAGTAAATGTATAAGTAAAAATGTTAAGTAACCTTTTAGCCTCTGGTCGTTGAGAGCAAATATTCTAAAAACCAGTTGCATGGGGTTAAGATTGCATGTGTTTTATCGCTAGAACAGTGTTTTGCCATAGTGGTAAAAGAATACCCTATTTTATGTCTATTTGTGAGCGCTGTGTTTGTAAATCTTGAGAACTAAGGTCATTCACCAGTACTCTTTGTCAGCGTGTTGCTCACCGAAGAGGAGTGGTAGTGTTAGAGGTTAGCGCACTTGAGTACGTCTTTCTACTCCGCTCGTGTGCCGTGCCGGCCTTCAAAAGTGCTCCGTCACACCATGGGGCGTATTAATCGCCACCTTTACTCTGACAGGCAGGGACCAGTGCAGAGTGTTACGTGAATTTCACCCAGCGAATATGCCCCAGCTCTGGAACTCACAGTGGTCACCTTAGCCACTTGAATTACCAAGCTGCGGTTATCTATAAAATAACTTCGCAGACAGTGCAACAGAGACGGTACAAACGGTCCCAAATACAGTGGCACCGTCGTAGGAAACTGCATCTTTCCAGATATAAATAAAAATGCTGTTGCGAATTAACAGGGGTAAACTCCGAGGAAATCAGATAGCGCGGTGCATGGTGTGCAGTGATATTGCGTGATAGCTCAGCAGTTGGGCGTAGGCTTCTCCACGTCCATGGGGTGGGATGGACATAGCGATAAAGTGCGTGCGTCTCTCCTCCCGTGTAGATGCTCTGCCGTCCGACAGCGCCCCGGGCTCTGAGCAGAGTTCACCCAACAGCAGCTACAGCAACATCGTGAAGCTGAACGGCACTACAGGATCTGTACCCAACATCCACGGAGAGGTCTGCACACCCACACACCTCCTCCGCACTGCTCGTATCCCATTGTGTTCTCATGCTGCTGATGCTGCTAGCGTGCGGTGGGCCTTCTACTCATTACGTTTGTGAGACCGCATTCGCCTGCTTTCCCCGGCCTCTCGGCTACTCCCATGCACGCTACGAGGCATTGAATCACTATATATCTTTGAGCGTGTTTATTAGGCAGCAGCAGACATTCATCGTGGATTGGCGTGCGACTTTTCACAGAGCCACTCGATGCTCACAGTAGTGCATGGGGCAAAAAAACTCGAGAGAAGAAATGCTCGTCGCGCGGCGAAACGCGGAATGATCACGCTTCACTGGCCAAATTAATTAGCTCTTTTGACACACTGATTGTGTTATTCATTGGAAGCCCCCACTTGGTGTACCTGGTTGAAAAGAGCACATCTTAAACAGGAATGTTTCCGTGGTCAGTGACTGCAGCGTAATTTTCTGTACAGCCCTCATTTCTAGTGTTGTGGCATGACACCGGACTCCTGCCACGTTTCTTTTTACCACCCTTTGCGACCACATGGTTTTTTGGCAATTCTCAGCCAAATACAATGTTTAAGTTGTAATGAAAAAGGCAATGCGTTTGTTTTGATCTCATCAGAATAAGCAGTCAATCCATGGTACAAACAGAATGTTATTTCAATACCGTTTTGCAATAAATCCAATATTTACATTGACAAGTTCCGGGTATTTCACCCAGCATCCTTTTGACTAGTTACCTTATAAGCCATGTTTGTCCAATATTAAACAGGGTTTGCAGAACGACTGCCAAAAGAGAGGTTAGTCATTGTTGTAAGCAGGCTATTTTTACTCGCTTTTGTTTGCCCAGCAACTGTAGACCATTGTCGGCTTGGCAATTCCACTTATTGCGCTGTTTACGTGCATAACTGTGAAAGCAAGCGCTCCATTATTTCTATTATCACTCAAAGCGAGGCACAGCACGCCTCTAGATGCTCAACGCCGGCGGCCGCCTCTGTATTCTCAGCGTGCGTTGTGCCCCATGCTTGGGCAGCACGGTTCTGCGGTCAGGGGCCAGACAGGACCGACAGCAGCCGTGCTGCCGTTGTGCAGGAGGAGTAAGCGCACTGGGCTTGTGTACGCGCTGCGCTAGCTGCCAGTACCCCCCCCAGCCCCCTCCTTTGCCCCCCTTCCCTTTTGCCCCCCCACCATGCATCGGTGCCTGCCAAACTCACGCTTGGCGTGCCAAGCATACGGAGAATGGCTTCATCTTTAAACATCTTCAGAGCTCGTGATGTTTAGAAATATATTGTTTTGGAGTAAAAAGTGTCATCATTTTTTTTACACAATTTTAAGTCGATTTACTCCCCCCACTCTCATTATTTCCTCCTCTGCACTTACAGTTAAGAGAACCGTAAGTTCAATAACGTGATGTATAATGGCCCTGAAGCACCTACTCAGTAACTTTAATAGAAATAAAGTTGATCCATGCCATGCACAGCGTCATGAAAAACTTTCGGTGAATGTGCCCAAGTAAGCCATCATTGAAACATTTATCAAAATAATCTCCCTAACAGCTTGCACTCGCCGCCTATTACATCTTACACGCTTTGAGAAATACGATTTAAAGGAAGCTCTTCAACAAATGCAGTGCTGTGGTTCGGTTAACAGAGAGGTGCCTATGAAAACTGTGACTGGCCTCAGTGTATAACGCCAGCTGTTCTTCCCCGCAGCACGCATTGGCGTTGGCAATAAACCGGGAGCAGTCCGTGAGTCACCCCAACCTCTTCACATCCCCATCCCTTCCGAACATCTCTCTGGGCCTCCCGCAGTCCGCATCGCAGGTACGAGTGACATCGGCCGTGCGTGTGTGTGTGTTTACTTCCAAAGGCGGCCGGGCGTAGTGCTGGCCACCCACCCCCTCGTGTGCCGTGCCGGCCTTCATAGGTGCTCGCTACCAGCACTTGCCCCAACAGTCTGTTCAGGCTATACGGGGGATCTTTGTCTTTGCTATTGGTGCAGCAGCTAAGCCAGACATAGGTGAGATCTTCTCCAGAGCACTGTGCTCGTTTTAAAATAGTGTATCTCGACTCTAGAGATTATCTTATTAATGAATGCAACTTAGCTTCTCATTAGGCAACTTATCCATAAAAAGGAGCATCGTTTAGTGCATGTATTGTTAAACCTGTGCTACTTTGTGTTTACTTGCGCGTTCTGTATAAATGAAAGTCTGGGTTGAGTGTGAGCTCGCCTGGACAATCGGACCGCTGGAGAAAGAGCTTCGGCGGCATATGGTGCGAGCACACTTCGAGTGCCTGCATGGCTGGTGTTACGAATGATGGCGGGGTTTAATTAGACAGCACTAAAAATATCTCTCGCAGTGTAGTATCGATTGAGGACGTACACCCATTAGAAGCTCCTGAGACGATGGGAAGAAGGGAGATTGCTTCCCGATTGAGTGGAGGATGCTCTTTACGTCTTGTTTAAAGGCCCAATTATTGGCAGTTTTTATCTCTTTGCGTATAAAACACGCGCGTCTCAAGTGCATTTTCTGCGATGTTTTTATTACTACACCAAAAACACTCCAATAAATTTCACAACTTACATTTTACGCTGGACAGCAAGTCGTGCAAAAATGTCACACCCCGCACCAAGAATTGTTAACGCCCAGCAAATTGTGACGTAGAGTCATGACCATTCATGCACGCCCCGCGTGAGGAAGTGCAAGCCACACATTTTGCAGCGGAGCTCACGTGTGAACGGTACACAAAGTTAAATGGGTTCTTCCGCATTCTCGAGACGGCTTCACGTGGCCTCTATCGGTGTCTTGGGTGTGTAGATCTCACAGCCTTTATCTCGCGCGACGACTCGTGCACATGGTGACATTGTGCCTCTCGCTGTGTTGCACTGTTTTGGTTCTCCGTCTGGCGGAACGTTCCACGATCATGAATTAATAGGGCTTTCACATCGATCCGCGGCTTGAATACACAAAGGGGTAGTAATGTTGCTTACATGTGCTTATTGTACATTTAAATCAACTCAAATTTAAAATGGCCAATCAGCATGAGATGTTTCACCCCGCACCACCTTCCTCCAATGCCGCTGTTTTGCATTTCGTTTTCCCTCCGATGTCTTCAAATGTTAATCGCGGAGGGAAGCTCCCTCGGGTGCGGCGCGCCTTGGCTGAGTGTTGACAGTGGGGCGCTGTGCCTGTCCAGGGTGCTTCGGTGCTCAGCACGCAGCAGGAGGCGGAGAGGCAGGCCATCCTGGCTGTGCGCCAGGGCGGCGCCCTCACCGGCCAGTTCCTGGCCAGCACGCCACTGCCCACGCAGCTGCCTCTCGCCGGGCCCGAGCCCGATGGCCAGCACAACCTCATGTACCCCTACTTCACGCAGTCGACGGCCACTCCACCTAAAGGCAAGACGCGCGTGTGTGTAGTGAGGAGCAGTAGTGTTGCGGTTAGCGTGCTGTGTTACAAACCCGGCCGCCCGATTTTGATTCCCGCTCACGGCCAAACACCAGTGACGACTGTGAACCAGTCCAGGCCTCACCTCGGTCGACTCAGCCTCACAAGACAATGGCAAATAGGCGTGGTTCTGGCCACCGACCGCTTCGTGTGCTGTCCTGTCCTTCGTTGGTGCTAGCTAACAGCACTTGCCCCAAGTGGCTGTTAAGACTATACGGGGGATCTTTGTCTTTGTGTGTGGAATGATTGCGAACAGCACTTGGCACAACAGCAGTGTATGTAACCTGCATGGGGATCTTTGTTTTGTGGTGGAAAAAAGTGGATAGTGCTATGGTGATTTGTCTCAAACAAGTGGGCACACTGGGATTTCATTGTCTGTCAGCATCCTTCCCGTATAGCAATGCTTATTATTGTATGATGTTGTATTACTTCATTCAAATTTTCCATGTGGTCCTCACATTTGCATTTTGGGTATCTTGTCACCAGAACCATGCCCCTTAGGGCCCCCTTCCATGCCATACATACTCTGGTGCCAGAGAGAGGCTCTAACACGCACAGCTCCATTCTTGTATCAGTAGCTGGCGCTAAATGCCGTAGTGACTCAATATACATCACTACACTAGTATCAAGTTGTTTTGCAATTCGGGACTTGCCCTAATAGGGAACAAACCACATTGACCAAAGGGTTACCCTAAACTTGGCAATAAAAGCCACCGCTAGAAGGATTACCCTTGTCGCTCAAGATGATTACGTTACACGTCACACATGCGCCTCACCTCCCCATGTCGTCATCGTGCGAGGTTATCCCAGGGCCGCGGTGACGCAGCTCAACAACAAGCGCATTCGCCGCTCGGTGCAAAGGCTCACTGTTCGAATCCAGCAGCCTCCCTGGTTAATCCTGCAGTGTATTTACCACAATGATACTAACTTGCCGTCTGCTTCACAGCGGACGTTAAAGATCCCGTGATGTAATTCGCAAGAGTAGGCCATCGTATGCCAGTGACAGGGTCAAGATTTGCCAAATAAAAAACAATTGCCTGTAAATTGCACGAATTGGGATTGTGCGTCGCAATCGTCACCCCCGACTGGGCAGAATCATGCCCCAGGTCACTCTCGCAAATGAGGCTCATCCTGGTCGCTTGACTTCTCACCTGGTTAAACAAAATAAACTCGAACTGTTTGAGCAGTATACACTGTCTTTTATTTTAAAACTACTGCAGTTTACAAAGCAAGTCTCCTCAAGGTCGAGCATAATCTATATATATCGTATATTCAGTACAGTGTTTATCTGAATTAAGCGGGAAACCACGTTGGAAACTCCTTTTAAAGAGCTGCCCACACGGAGAATGCCGGGAACACGGCACACTGGCCAGTGGCCTTTACTGGAAATACTGAGGCAGAGCAGTGGAAAACCACGGGCCGTGGTCTCAGTAGGGCACGCACAGCTCTCATATCTGCAACAGACTGCCGTATCTCTAGCGTGTGGTTCCGATGGCATTTCAGCCACTGACTCGATGCATTTGTTCACATTTCACGCCTGTGTGGGTCTGATGGCAATTAACAGAATCCCCTAGTAGTGCTCGAAGCAGTAATTATATATTTGTTTTTTTACATCTAAACAGGTTTGATTGCTTGGCTTTTCCTCTTAAAAGTATTCATCTTTTTTACGTTGAATCGTAGAAAATATGATAAATTCTCCCTTCCTTTGCTTGATATCCAAGAATAATATTTTTATGGAGAAATGTGGCACAAAAGGCCTCTAACATTACACAACGTGAGTAATCACATAACCAGAAATTTAATTGCTTATGCAGTGGTAGAGTCACCACCATCATCCATTATCATTCCACTGCTGGACAAAGGCCTCCCCCAGGGCATCCGAGTGCAGAGCATAAAAAATAAATGCGCGACGTTTGCGTCATCCCTCGGGGACAATCTCCAACCGATCTGGCCAACCGCATCTCCACGTGGTGAGAAAGATCGCTAATTCTCCTCCACTGTGGCAAAGTAGTTTATTGTAACCCAGTTGACGCTGCAGCTGCCGTTGCCGCTGCTTCACACCCTGGGTCCACGTGCACACGAGTGGCCCTCTGACCTGCACGCTCGGCTGCACACGCTGTGCCGTACGGCGTGTGCAGCTGAGGCTGGCGCGGCTGAGTGTTTGCCCTCTCCACAGTGCACACAACTTGAGAGAGAGCACCGTTTCATCGGCCGGGCACACGGTGTCACCTATTGAGCTCTCTGAGGAGGCACTCTAAACTAAAACTAAAAAAACGCATTTTTATTTTACAAGGTAAGGCACGCTGAGCTATATAGCTCTATGTCAGAAGCAGCCTAGCCACAAATGATAGCTCAACGAAGTGGCTTATCACGCGACGTTATACAACAACCAAATACTCTAAATGCCCGTTTCTAAATGTGGAGGGAAACACCGGAGGACCCAGAGTAAAATCCACGGGACCACACTCGAGAACAAATAAACTTCAAATACACATGCGTTAGAGTCAGGATCAAATTCATGGCCTCCTGCATACCAGGCGAGATAGCTAACATCTTGCCAGTCGTAGCAGAACAGTCCAGCGGGCATCGCCAAATTAACATTTGTCCTAACTCGTGTTCAGGTGTGAGAGATAAAATCAGCTGCACTTGCAGTCATTTACAGCATGGTTTTGTAAATGTTATTGAAGATTTACATTTAAGTAAAATATAAACTGTGTGCTTACATTGAACTCGGCGTTAATGAATAAAAGCGAGTGACAGACGGAAGTGACCAGTTCACTTGGGTAACAGCGCGGAGTCGGCACCATTGAGATCCTGGGTTCGAATCTCGATTTCGGTTGCCTGTGGTTTCATTGAGTTCTCAGCTGTAGTCAGCTGATGGTCTTCACTTAATTTGGTTTATTTCCGTTTCTCAGATTTTTTTTTATTACAAATATCAGTTTTACTGCCATGTGATGAACATTGCTCTGGAACATAGTACCCCCAAATAGGTATTTAAATGAAATGATCACTTGGAGGGATCTCTGAAGCAGTTTTGTGATATCTGGTTAAGTGGGCCGTTCAAAATAACACACGGTATTTTCACTCCACTGTGGGCCTTACAAATTGATACTTCATCTCATAACAGGGGCACTCATTTTATCAGTTTGAATAAAATAAGGAAAATAAAAAAAAGGGAGTGAGTGATTGAGCAGGTAAATAGATAACTGAGTGAATGAGTGAGCAAGTGAGTAGCTAAGCTATTGAGTGGTTGAGTGAGTGGGTGGGTAAGTGTGTGGTAGCACAGTGCTACGAATCCAACGACCCAAGTTCGATTTTAACCAGTCCTATGCCTTGCTATGTCGACTCAGCCTCAAATGAGTACCTGGTCGGTGTTCAAGCATCACCACTAGGGAGACAAAGGCGGATGGGCGTGGCATTGGTCGCCCACCCACCTCGTGTGCCATGCCGGCATTCGTAGGTGCTCACTAACAGCCCTTGCCCCAACAGTCTGTTAAGGCAACACGGGGGATCTTTGTCTTTGTGAGCTGAGACCTGAGTGTGGCTGTGTCCGTGTGTGGTGCAGGACTCGTGGGCTGCGTGGTGCCCGGTGTGGCCGTCGCCCCCCAGGCCGGCCTGCGCGCGGCTCCCACCCACCGCACTGTTAGCCGGACACACTCGGCGCCGCTGCCCCAGGCCCCCCAGGGCCTCCAGCACATGGTTCTCATGCAGAGGCACCAGCAGTTCCTGCGACGCCAGCAGCATCTTCAACAGCAGCAGCTGCAGCAGCAGCAGATGCAGCAGCAGCAGCAGCGACAGCAGCTGCAGGTTGGCACGAGCGGGGTCATGGAATATCAGAGGCTTTGCACTTAGGGCAGCATTGGGAAGTACAAGATAAATACTCTTTGGTTCTTTCGGTAAAGTCACGTAGGTGAAAATAATAAAAATAAAAATACAATTTAAAATAAATATGAAAATAACTCAATTAAATCACGCCGACGATTGTTTTTTTGCTGTGGTTGTCCCCACCTGATGACGGACGCTTGTGTTGCGCCCGAAACGTCGTGATTTAATTTAATTATTATTTTAAATTTTATTATTATTTTTAATTTTATTATTATTTTTATTTTCACCTACGTGACTTTACCGAAAGAAACAAAGCGTATGGATCCTTGCAGTCATGAAAACTTCAAATCTAGAATTACAAGATAGATGTGCAGCCCAGCAATTGCTTGCTGACACCACTGCTGGTAGAAGGGCCTGCACTTGACAGAGTTGTAGGGTGTCGTTCTTCAGGGTATTTTTAACCTCCTCTTCGACACATGCCAGACGGCCAAAATCCTGCAACCTGGGTTTAATTCTCAACTGTGAATAACATTAGTGGCAGTTGGTATCTGAATGGGTCCTTGTCCTCCCGTAGGTCGATTCAGCCTTAAATGAAGACCTGGTGTGATGGGTTAACACCATCACTGGGGAGACGGAGGTGGTTGGGTGTGGTGCCGACCACCCGGCACTGGACGTGGTGCTGGCCACATTACCCCCTCGAGCGCCTTGCTGTCCTGAATATGTGCTTGCTGACAGCACTTGCCTGAAAAGTCTGTGTAGGCTACACGGGGAGGGTCTTTGTGTTGCGGTATGAGTGTGTGTACATGTGCACGTGTCCGTGTGCCTCCTAGAACTACGACCATCCGCGGCTGGCGCACATGGAGGACGAGCTGAGCCCGCTGCGGCCTGCCTTCGGTCCCGGCGGCGTGGCCGGGGTCCCGCACCTGCCGGCGACGGTGGTGAGCGGCGGCCCCGGCCCCTCTTCGCCTCCCCAGATGGTGGCCATAAAGCAGGAACCCCGGGAAGAGGAGGGGCAGCTGGGCGAGCGGGCGGACGAGAGGGAGCGGCAGGCGGAGGAGCAGCAGCAGGTGTTGCACACCAGACAGGTGAGCTGCAGCAGGGAGCAGCGTGCGGGGGCGTTCGGTATTTGCAGAGCTTGAACTGGGACGGTTAACCGATTTAAGTAGATCAATTTGGATGGGATTATAATTGGCTACTTTTTCTGTGGTCAATTATTTGGGCCCGTTTAAAAATGGCGGCCGCCACTACGTCCTGCTTTGCAAAGTCACGCCAAGCGTGACGCGAATGACGATACCAGTGATGTCACCGAGGCCACCCATCAGCTCCCGTCCAGTGTTACATATGGGAACAGAGGTGAGACATTTAAAAAACATTTTCATGTTATCTGATCAATCGAATAAATGCACCGATAATGTATGTTAAACATCTTTCGCACCGTACGTAGCCAACTGTGCAAATCGGAGGTGTGGGGGAAGGGCAACAAACTAAATACAAAAGGGATTCTCAAGAAAATATTTGTAGATCTAGATAAGTGCAAAGTTGCAGTGGCTTCTTAATATTGGAATGAAGAGCATTCCAGATGGGCACGGAAGCACTTCTGGTAGAGTATTCAATTACTTAGTGCAGCTATAGGCGGAACAATGCATCGAAATATCGAATAATACCGATTTACAAGTCAATGATAAATGCAGCGAATGGTGTGTGTGAAGATCTATGTTTTTTGATGCAATACATTGTATATAATTGGTTTGTTTCACCTCGCAGCCACTAGAGGCACGACTACTCTCCATAAAGTAAGAGACAAATAATTGGTCCTTGAATCTAATAACGACCTTGAATCACCACGGCCCATCATATTGTCGGGAGAGTTATTGTTCCAGACCGACCATTTTGCTGATGGCGGCAGCAGCAGCGTCACTGATGAACGGCACAAGGGAGGGGAGGCGGTGTTGTCCTGTAACGACGTCACTGCCCACGCCCCGCTCGCAGCCCGGAGCGGTTGATGATATAACGAATCGTTCCGGGCTGCGAGCGCCAACTTCCAATTTGCTAACATCCCCGACCTAACAATCAGCCGGCAGTCTATCGGCGGTGATTAATATGCCAGCGCTCGATTCAGAGCAGCACCCTTACGGCCATGCTCTACGTGCCAAGTGCAGTTTATGTTAAAATAAATTAAGGAACTGTTCAAGTGACGTTTATACCCTTCCAGTTTCTGCTGCCCAGGATTTAAATTCTTTTTTTATTGAAGCTTAACTTTTTTTTTAGCAACGGCACTTGCAGTCACTGATGGAGCAGCAGGAGACACCGTGGGGCCTGGGCGCGCACCTCCCGCTGACGCGCGCACGCTCTTCGCCGGCGCACTACCCCTCTCCCCTGCCTCCTGAGCCCAACCGGCCGTCCTTCTCCACCGGCACGTAGTGGCACACGCCGCTTAACCAGCACACACGCTTTCTACAAATTCACGGTGGCGAGATGTCTACTGGGCATACGTGAAAAACTGGACATCTGCGAGAAAGAGCTTTATAGAGCATCGGATTCCTCCAGTATAAATAAACATTCCTGATTCAGACCTCGCCCGGTGTATAGGAAGTCGTGGGTTCGATCCCGTCCCTGACGCCTTGTCTATATTTGCAGTTTGCATGTCTCTGTCCCCATTATTTCCCGTGGATTTTTCTCCGGGTCCTCCGATTTTTCCCTCCACCTTTAGAAACAAGCATTTAGAGTATTTGGCTGCTATACATTTCCACGTGATAAGCCACTTCGTTGAGCTATCATTTGTGGCCTGGTCGCTTCTGAACAAATGCTATTTAACTCAGTGGACCTTACTTGGAAAAATACAAAATAGTTAGTTTAACACGTAGCTTTCACGACCAATATTATTCATAATATAGGTGTTTGGGTCAGATCGCATTATTTATAAATGTGTCATAACCCTCCACCACCCGACACGGCCAAACAGTAAAAAATGTGTTACGTTTTTCAAAGGACAAAATAATTCACATCTTTAGCCGACTGGTGTGTTGAAGAGAGAATCAACAGCATTTTAAAATTTGAGTAGTGCGACGTTTCGCTGGTAATTACAATCAGCTTCATCGGGCAAGAATGGTGAAGCTCTCCTGTTGCTCCCGGTCTTAAACAGAGCAGCATCAGGGTGACATCATCATTTAATTCAATCTGGTGCAGTGATTCGAGGCAAAGAGGGGGAGGGTATTGTAATTATATAGATTGGTAATCATTCAATTGTTATTCATTGGTATTTGTTTCCCATAAGGAATTGTAATTGTATTTATTTAATAATACTCTTCCAGGCCGCACTAAGCCTGTAGCTGTCAGAGCGATTGAAGTTATTTCTGTTTCTCTCAATTTCAATGGATTCTCTAATTAGTCTTGGCCAGTAATAATTCGTTTTATACAACACTTCAACGTTATCAAAATCAATTGAGTGTCCTTGTTGACAAGCATGCTCTACCACTGCCGACAGTTGTGTTTGAGATAATTTAATGTTTATTTGGTGTTCTTTTAGTCTTACGTTGATGTTGCATCCCGTCTGTCCAATATAGCATCTGCCGCATAAACAGTTAATCCGATATACACCTTCTGTTGATAAAAACGTGACACATTTTTTACTGTTTGGCCGTGTCGGGTGGTGGATGGTTCCGACACATTTATTAAACGCGATCTGACCCAAAAACCTATATTATGAGTTAATAGCTAATATAGTTACGTATGTGCATGCACTTGTGTGCATGCGTGTGGTGTAACGATAAGCGCTCAGCTTGAGGCATGTCAGAACTTTCCTTGGCCTCCTCCCCTAGGTTGACTCAACCGTAAATGAGTTTCCGGTGCCACGTGTGATCGTGAGTGCTCGGGAGAAAAAAGTGGTGGGGCATTGTTTCTGGTCACACCACCCTGCCATGTACCGTTCCGGCTCGAATATGTTCTCTGTAACGGAACTTTTTCGAAGGGTTCAAATCGATATGCGTGGGATCTTTGTTATTTTTGCATATATTTGTGCGTGTGATGCGTTGTTAAAAGTGCACAGAGTCTGTATCACAAGCATTGTGGTGCTATCACTGCAACTTAGTGGTGAATGTTGAATGAATGTTGCACGTAGGAGTGGGCATTTACAGGATTATCATGCACATGTACAGCTCTTTGTCAATCCACTGCTGGATGCGGCCCTCTATATACAGCATGTGGGTTATTTAACCACCAGAGCGGGTTGGTGATGTGGGAGCGTAGGACCGTACAACAATGGATTTTGGTGCACTGACCTCTTTGCCCACAATGTAGCCCTGCTGTAGCATAGTATTATGTGTGATGGTTGCCCATCCAATTCCTCTTCATGCTCGAACCCACTTGGCTTTTGTGATACGACAAGATGGGATGCGTTCCGGTTGACGTGCTTACACGCACGAGTGCAGTCCAATCGATCACCCTTGGTGCCGTTCACCAAGTGACACCGTGTGCGGTGCAGGCGTCGTGTACGACACCCTGATGGTGCGGCACCAGTGCAGCTGCGGCGACGACAGCAACCACCCCGAGCACGCGGGGCGCATCATGGCGATCTGGGCGCGCCTGCAGCAGACTGGGCTGCTCAGCAAGTGCGAGGTGAGACCCCCCCCGCCCACGCGCGCCACCGGAAGGATGGCTCTTGTAGTCTCCGCACCCCCCCCACCCCGTGTTCCAAGCCTGACCCCCGAATCAGCGGAGCCGTTTTCTCGGCACAGGAGTTTCGTTCTGCCGCAGTGGCACTGCGTTATCCCCGTGTCGATCCACGCACTAGCCACCTCTCGCCGCATGTTAACCCATTCCGGTGACGTACGTCTACGTCATCAAAACAAAACCGGAATACATTTTTTAATCATTTGTGTTGGTACCGAAGCTCCCACAAAGCCATGCGGGAGGGCGTGTGGCACAGTTTAGCGCCACATGTCACAGAGTGCGGTCGTGTCGCTACGGTTTTCTGCGGTGAGTACAGCCCAATGTCTTTAAAAACAGCAGCGCTAGGCCTCTAAATAAAATTAACGCTAACCATTTGCGCGTGCCGTGATTCAGCAGTGAACGGGACCCAACTTACAGAGGTCTCAGAACGGAAAAGGGTGAATATGGGCTTTGTACTTTGGGCAAAAAATTTACTAATATGATCGGGCGATTGTCGTGCTGCGTTGTTAATTTGGTATTTATTATGTGTGATGGTGCATCTATTCACCGGGTAAAATGTGTTAATTAACTGACTATGCATTAAATTGTGCATGTAACCATCGATTGTGTGCAAATGTGTGCATTTTATATGCTGATGTTACAATCAATGTAAAAGTACAGACAATACTCTAAATGGGAAATAGCATAGGAAAACAGACAAAGCGACCAAAAAAAAACAATACAAAATGAGATGGTAAGATCAATATGAAAAAAAAATACATGATTGAATCACTATGTGGATTAAGTGTTACATGCAAGGCACTTATATGGTCAAATTATGTGCTTAAGTGCCTTTGTAATGGTGCTATCCCTACTATGTGCCAAGAGTCCCCTTGTAATGAACATGAATATGTTTCACTGTGGTTATAAATAGAGGTAATGATGAGTGAAGGAGAGCTAGGAGCTGGTTGGTGCTGGTTAACAGCGCTGTCTGGCAGCGTCCCTTAGTCTGTGTCTCTGTGGGGCATGACCCTGTGCTTGGCTGTAGCCCTATAGTTGCGTCATCGAGACAACTGAGTGTGGAGCTGAGGCCCCATTGCAGAGTTGGGCACCCTGTGGCGCGTTTGCCAGACTCGGCACTTGACTTCATGTGCCCGTTATTTAATTTTATTCGGGCGCGTGACCACCTTAGCCCTATCACTACGAAGCCGCCCGCACTATATTTATTCGTCTTGGCAAGCTTCTTAGCCGCACGAATCGGATACTAGAGGGCAATATATTTGACCTGAGAACAACACTGTTTTCTCATTTTAGCATGGCAAGTCACTGTCTGTCACTGCAAGGGTCCCTAGCAGAGACAGAAAGGACCGGATGTGTGTGTTGTGTGCGCAAATGTGCGGCCTGCCGTAGGCATTTAAAAAGTCCTATTCGGGGGCTCAGAAAGAAGGCTCCCAACGTCCATCCCGTGCGGATCCACGGCCGTCACCATCGGCCGGTGTGCGCGTGCAGGTGATCGCGGGGCGCAAGGCCTCGCTCAAGGACATCCAGACGGTGCACTCGGAGCTCCACGTGCTGCGTTACGGCACCAACCCCCTCAACCGCCAGAAACTGGACTCGCAGGGGCTGCTCGGTAACGTAACGAGGAGGAGGGGGGGGGGCTCGGGCGCCGGTCCCCGCCGCCACCGGCTACCAGAGCGCGCGCAGGGGACGCCCCACAGCTTCTTCCTCTCGTTTCTCCCGTGGAAAGGAGTCAAATTATACAGCGGCCAACCAACGTTTGTCCCCGTTAGCCAAGCGAGCCACTTATAAAGAAAGGATGTCCATGGAGCTTCCTAAAATAATCTGGGCAGTCGGCTTGACAGAGTGTGTGGTATGAGGCCGATAACGATTAACTTTGCCTCATCGTCCACGCTCTGTACTGCAAGACTCGAGATCTCAATATCCACCTTTCCCTTTCCACCTGATTCCGAATTTCTGGTGTGTTTTTTGTTATTTAATCTAATGTCAAATGCTAACTTATTGGCATTGCTGATGGGAATTAGGGTTACATTAAGTCTGAACGTCTTGTCATTAGCCTTCGATTAAATATAAAACGAGAGGAGACGTGATCTGCCACCGTTGCTCTTAATGCCCCAGGGCTCTCGCCATTCGGGGAAAAAGCGACGTGTTGGCTCCGACGTGTCGCGCTTGGTAAGAGCCGTGGCGGCGATCCCCCGTGTGATGGGAGCGCGCGTGTGCGTTGTGTTACAGACGCTCAGCCGACACAGCTCATGCTGCTGCGGTGCGGGGGCGTTGGGGTGAGTGGTGAAGTGCACTGCAGGAGGAGCTCTTCACGCGGGACTCGCTCACCTGCTGCACGCTCTGTTCTCACCCCGAGTGTCGATGCCATCCGATAAAATGCACTTAACCCTTGCAAAACGCTTTGTGATAAGTATTATGTAATTGTCTTCACTGAGATAAATGTTTCATTTTTTTTTACACGTATAGGTTACAAACAGAAGGTAGCATACACAGAACTATGCACATGTGTATGTTGAACTTCTTTCGCATCGTACGTAGCCAACCGTGCTGATTGAAGGTGCGTAGGGAAGGACAATAAGCTAAACACAAAGGGCAGTTCTGAAGAGATTCATTTACTATTTAGAAAACAAATATTTTTAAGTTTATGTAAACCCGTTATGAGACAATAATGAGACGAGAAATTAGGGAACGCACAAGAAAAAGTATTGAAGATGTCATCGTGAGCAATGATGGGGCCATTGATTGTTACTTCACGAAGAGTAGCCCTCAGAGCAGCGCTCCTCAAACTGTTTCACTCCACGGCACACTTCCGAGCTCGCTCGAGCTTCGCAGCACGCCGATCCATAAAACCACCGTGGGCCTGGGTTGGTGGGTGGCGGTGGTGGGGTGTGGTGGGTGGGTTGGGGTGTGGTGGGTGGCTTGGGGTGTGCTGGGTGGCTTGGGGTGTGATGGGTGAGTTGGGGTGTGGTGGGTGGGTTGGGGTGTGGTGGGTGGGTGGATTGGGGTGTGGTGGGTGGGTGGATTGGGGTGTGGTGGATGGGTGGGTTGGTGTGTGATGGGTGGGTGGATGGGGTGGGGTGTGGTGGGTGGGGTTATGGGATTGGTGGGGTGGGATGGGGTGAAGTGGGGTGGGCGTCCAAGGGTGGGGGCCAACGGCTGGCAGGCGTACTGCGCCAATGGAGAGGGGAGGGTGGCAGGTGGGGGTGGTGGGCAGCTGTGGATTGGTCACTGAACGGCAAGGAGGAGCGTTTGCCTGTCTCGCGTTTGCGAGCAGTGAGGATGTTTCGTAGAATTCCGAAAATACCACGGCACACCTGGGATGCTTGCGAAGCGCTGCCCTGAGGTGAGGGCAGCCGCCACAATAGAGATTGATCCACAATTCTAGTATGGTGGAGGAATCCTGTGCAGATCTCTCTCACCAAATAACATCATTTAACCCAGCGGTCCCCAACCTTTTTAGCACCAGGCACCGGTTTCGTGGAAGACAATTTTTTCACGGACGGTGGGGGGGGGGTCATCATTGGGTCTTTCTCCCTTTTCAAAGAAGCTCTCCAGCGACGTTTGGTTTTTACTAATTTTGACTAGGGTTTAGAGCTTGTGGACTGACCAAAACTGGCTGAGACAAGTGCGCAGTGCGGGAAAGAGGCGCGGACGGAAGTGGTAAATAATAAAATAATGGGGGCGGCCCACGCGCGGACTCACCGCTCACCTCCTGCTGTGCGGCCTGGTTCCTAACAGGCCACGGACCAGTACCGGTCCGTGGCCTGGGGGTTGGGGACCCCTGATATATGATATAACCCAGGAAATAAATATTATCTCAAATGAGCACGACGGTGTTTCAGAGCTCACACCTAATTTTGGGTAACCACAGCCCTTAGCAGTATGAAAGATGGCAACGCTCCCAGCACGGATGGTATAATTTAGAGGCCAATAAATCACTCAACTAAGCTGAAATTTGTATTCTACCATTGGCCAAATACATACATACCAGCTATTAGATTCTCAAATGAATATATCAAATACCACTCATTATGTACTCGGGTTGTAAATGTTGTGGATTTGCTCTCCAACACACCGGTTTGCTGTACTCGTAACGAATTGGCATGTTCTGTTTACGTGACAAACCTTACTAATTGACTAATTGACTGTATCGGGTGGTGGCGGGTTTAACGACACATTTATATTTACGCGACCTAAACCAAAAAGCCTATTTTATGGGACCACTCACTATCCATAGCTTTTGTCGACTATGAAAATGCATTTGATTCAGTAGAAACTGGTGCATTCAATCAGAGCCTTAATAAAATATATAAATCTAGAAATTATCAAAACCATATATAAAGATGGCACAGCTACGCTGAGGTGACGTGGAGTTGCAGCCAACAGCAGAGATCAAGCCCAAGTGGATGATCACGTGTGTGAGTGCACGATGATGGATCGTGGCAACGCGGGACCACAGAGAGTGGGGCTGACATTGGGAGAGGGGAGGCCTTCACTCCTGCATTGGCTCAAGCAGTGGGTCCCCAACCTTTTAGAAACGCGCATTTGGAGCGTTTGGCTGCTATAAATTGTCACGTGATGATAAGCCACTTTGTTAAGCTATCATTTGTGATAGCCAGGTCGCTTCTGAAAAAGAGCTGTATAGCTCAGTGTTCCTTACCTGGTGAAATCGTTTCTGAGGCTCACTGTAAAACCTAAAAACTCTTTTTCCGGGCCATCTTGCACCAACAATATTTGTGTTTGATAATTAAAACTACTCTAAATCGTAGTAACTGCAATCATTCCGTGGGCCACATTCCCCCGGGCCTTGCAGATCGTCAGTGTTTTGTGGATCTGGGCTAGAAAATGTCTTGGCACACAGCTCACGATGACTGTCAAGAGTCTTGGCACACAGCTCACGATGACTGTCAAAAGTCTTTGCACACAGCTCACCCGTACGTGGACGTACCTTGCAGGTCGACAGCGACACGTACTGGAGCGACGCTCATTCGGGCAGCGCAGCACGCATGGCGGCCGGCTCCGTCACCACGCTCGCCTTCCACGTCGCGTCGGGGCAACTCAAGGTGCCGGCCAGCGCCTCGAGACAAGCAACCGTGGCACTCCTCTAATTTGACCGCAGTGTGCAAGAGGCCTTCTTCGTTCAGCGGTGTTGACAAAGGGATAAAAAAATAAGGCACCGTTAACGTTCAGTTTTTTTTTTATACATAAATCGTAGGAGTAAGGGACGGTACCAAAGTGTTAAGTGGTTTTGTTCTCGAAGCCTGAGTTTGGGAGTTAATTAATGACGAGGTCTAACCGGTTATAGTACAGTAGAGTTCCTTTACCTGGAGGTGAAATCACCATAATGATTTGGCATCAGAAGAGAAGAAAAGCTCAACTGGAGAGAAAGCAAAAGTGATTGGATAATATTTAATTTTGTCGTCATGCCCCCTGTCATTCGCCTGCAATCCGATTGGACCTGTTGGTTAATACATTCTTGAAGTAGTAAAAATAATAATCATTGCGTAACGTTCCAACAAACGACTGTGTTGTAACAGCAGGTGTCTCTTGTGTCCTCTAGAATGGCTTTGCAATCGTCCGCCCGCCCGGCCATCACGCCGAGGAGTCTGCCGTGATGTGAGTTGCAGTGCACATGCCAGATGGTTGAGAGCCAGTGGCGTGGTTTGGTCATTGTTTTTGTTATTATTAAAATCGATATGCCTGTTCGCTTCAGAAAAGCCTCACTCAAGACTGCCATGTATGTGCGATAGGGTCCGATGCTACGATACGTCATTCCAATTGAGTAATTTATAGATACATTTTCAGCATTATGTTTTGGCTAATACTAGTTACAATGTTTTTAGAAAGTTACGTGTGTAGTGTGTATGACCAAATCACCCAGAATGCACCCAATCTCATGATGAAGTAAGCTAGGCAGGTTTGATAATTTTTTGTTCTTTGAAGAGGTGACCACCTCACACGAAACATGTTCTTTAGCTCTGGAGCTACATGGTGGACAGCAGAGGGCAGTGGAGCATAATCCGTTGTTGTACAATACTCCTATACCCCCACATCTATGCTCCCTGCATTCATCAACACACACTGATCACCAGGACCTGCGTGGTGTTGTGAGGCCCGTCAGGGTATTGACAAAGGGCTGTACGTGTGCAATCGGCGGAGTGTGCTTGCAGCACATGCCATTCCTAGGCAATCGCAATGTGTCATCCCAATTGACAGTTGAAATCGACAAAGACAACAGTCCCTGTTGTAGCTGGCACTGTTGGTCACCTAACCACAGACGCCTCCTGTGTTGTATGCTCGTGCGAGTCGGTGAGTGCTTGCTTGTGAGATTAAGGAGGGTGTGTGTGGTCGGCAAGGTGGTGCACTTGTGCAGGCCGTGTGTCTCTGGAGCTGAGCGTGTGCGCTCCCTCGCTCCCCACCCTGCGCTTTAGGGGCTTCTGCGTCTTCAATTCGGTGGCGATCGCAGCAAAGCTGCTCCAGCAGGAGCTGCATGTGCGCAGGATCCTCATCGTCGATCTGGTGAGCTTCCCTTGCGGCTGCACTTTCTAGCTGCATGCTGGATTTTGTTTGTTTCCTATGGATGTTTCTCCATCCCACTTTATATCACGATTGTGCCATCAGCTTTCACGTGATAAATTGAACATGTGGGAGCTCTCGCACAGAAGTGCAACCTTTTAGTGTTAGAGAACGGCTCGCGGATGTGGATATCACAGCTACTCTGAGATCCCTTCAAGTAACCTCTGGACCTTGCAATAGTGGGCAGCACTTTCTCACCTGCTCTGCCACTGAGAGAAATGTTGGATGTTTTCAATTCTCAGTACTCGAATTTTGCCCAATTAGGTGCAGAACCAATTAAGTGTGACTGGTGACCAGGATGAAATAATCAACTCGCTACGCTTGAGAATCTGGTATAATCACCGCATTCGAAGGCAAGATCGTCTGGCCACCTTGCATGGTCTTCTCGTTAACCTCCCTTGATAATTACTTTGAGGTCACTGCATTGATCGGTAAAGCATACTATTAATGGTCTTGCCAATGGATCTTTATTGTCTGCAGTCGAATTGGACATCGGTCTGACCAGACAAGACAGTGGAGCAGAATGCCATTTTATATTCTGCCTTTTGCGCAGTACTGAAGCCAATATTTCATGGAAGTCTGGTGCATTAAGACAGCCTGTTTCTTATTAACAAAAACACACAAAACAAAAACACACGCACGTTCTGGCTGTCCGTGGACCTCTCAATGTAACCGAGCATTTGTCCGTTCGGTTCACGTTGCGAGGACATACTGAGCCGTGTCCTGCCTCCCCCCCCCCCGCCGCCGTGCCCTGCGCTGTGTTTGGCTTCACAGGATGTGCACCATGGTAACGGCACACAGCAGGCGTTCTACAACGACCCCAGGGTCCTCTATCTTTCCCTCCATCGCTATGACAACGGAAACTTCTTCCCCGGCAGCGGGGCGTCCAGCGAGGTGAGGGCTGACCGCCGCACTGCCCGCTGCACGACGCGTCCGATTGGTCGGCGTGGGTTGAAACCCAGGTGGTGGATTCGCCGCGGTCCAGCTGGGCCCCGCTGATCGAGGGCTGGGGGCTGTGGTCACCGCGTGCGCGTGCAGGTGGGCGTGGGGCCGGGGGAGGGGTTCACAGTGAACGTGCCGTGGACCGGTGGGCTGGATCCCCCCATGGGGGACGCCGACTACCTCGCCGCCTTCCGGTGCGCCGCCGCGCAACTCTCTCCCTGCTGCCTCCTGCTGGCGCAATCGAAGCCATAAACCAATTCCTGCTGCTGCTGCTTAGGTTGTTTTTTTTCGGCCGAGCTGTGTACGGCGCTCCCAAGTATTTTGTGTTTAGCGCCGCACGTCGTTCGGTTCGACCGTCCTCCGTTTCGCTGCACGTGTCGAGAGCTTCGTGACGATGCCGAACAATTCCGGCGAGCCATATTTGGCATTAAGGCTTCCAATAAAATTATTCTGGCGCGGCCTCCACGCAGTCTCCGCTCCCCCTCCCCTCCACCACCTCCCCCCGCCCCAGAAGCATGTGGCATGTGGAAGCAATCCCCGCGCTCCCCCCGCCCCAACTGTGCTTGACACAGATTTTAGCGTGTCGTACCTCTCTTACCACTCCACGTTAAACGAGAGCGTTAGATTGTAAAGCTCTGCTCTTTTTTTCGCTCTTGACTCAGGCCTTAGGGGGACAGGAGGGCGCTCCGTGGGCACAGTTTGGCCCTGCCTCAGGGAAGCGGTAGCAGCCCCCGGTGTTGGTGACCGCTCTCGTGTCGGTTCCTGTGCAGGACGGTGGTGATGCCCATCGCGGTGGAGTTTGAGCCGGACGTGGTGCTGGTCTCGGCCGGGTTCGATGCGCTGGATGGACACCCGCCGCAGCTCGGTGGTTACAAGCTCACCGCCTCCTGTGAGTAGCGCCTCCTCGTCACTCGGCGGGGAGCCGCGGCTCTCGGCGTCAACGTCGCGCAGCGAGCAAGACGTTCCACGATTGCACATCTTCCGTGCACACCGCCCCTTTCGTCGTCGATGCGCTGCTGGATGAGGGCTCTCCCCCACGTGATGCGGGAGTCGTGGAGGTTTATTTCGACATACTTGACCCCCGCTGGTCGGTGGCACGTTGGTGAAGGTGGAGAGCGTAGACGCAGGAGCGGAGCACAATGTAACGTGGGGCGCCACGGTGGTGTAATGTGATCTTCCGCGCCTGGTATGCAGGAGGTCGTGGGTTCGATCCCGACCCTCACGCCTCTATATTTGGAATTTGTGCGTTCTCCCCGTGGTTGTGTGGATTTTTTTTCCCCGAGTCTTCCGGTTTTTCCCCCCACATTTAGGAACATGCATTGAGATGATTTCGAGTATTTTGCTGCTATAAATGTCCAAATGATAAGCCACTTTGTTGAGCGATCATTTGTGGCCCGGTCGTTTTTTTTTTAATAAGTGAATACCTCAGTGGGCTTTGCCTGGTAGGATGGGGATGGTTTCGTTTTATTTGTGTGCATTTGGGTGATCTGTTTACCTTTCTTGTACTGGGCACTACTATCCCCTGCCCCTACAGCTTTATAGCTCATCGGATTCTTCCAGTATAAATAGATATTCTGATTCAATGTGTTTTGCTGCACCGCCCTCTCCTGATGACAACATAGTCCCGCAGCAGCCTATAGCACCTGTTGCATGCATGGCGGTTTCCCATCAAAGCCCTATCCGGGCTCAACACTCTACTGAGCTTCCGAGATCTGACAATATCCAGGCACATTGCGTACTATTTAATCCTAAGCTTTTTACATGAATACGTAATGCAAATCAGAAGCAGCTATGCGATTCTATAAGGAGGCACCAACTCTGTACATCCTGGGCTGAAGATTTTCTTTAGATAGACAGCAAAAGCATTTACCCCCATGACCCATACAGCAAGGAGAGGCCCTTATCCAGCAGTGGATTGACAATGCATTCCATTAATAGTTATAATATGTACGCCGCCTCGTGTATGCAATGTGGACCCACATCAATGTCTGAAATACTCTTTGAATCCTAAGACTAAGAAACCAACTCCAACATACCATTTTGGCAACCGTCTACAACCGCTAATCCTGTAAGATTGTTGAGTGTGATCAGATTTGTATGTATATGAGTGATGTATATCTGAACCGTTCCTGGGCCTCTCTTAGGTCGATTCAGCCTGAAATGAGTACCTGGTGCGGTGTGTAAACATCGCCACTGGGGAGACAAAGGTGGTCGGGCGTGGTGCCAGCCACCCACCCCCTCGTGTGCCGTGCCTGGCCTTCATAGGTGCTCGCTCACAGCACTTGCCCCTACAGTCTGTTCAGGCTATACAGGGGGATCTTTGTGTTGTGTATGTATTAGTATGTGAGTGGGCTTCTGCTAGGTCAACTCGGCCTTAAATAAACACCTTGTGCAGTGTGTAAACATCACCACTGGAGAGATAAAGGTGGCTGAGTGTGTGTATATATGGAATATACGCTAAAAGCCCCTGACAAAAGTCTGTATGTCTACACGGGGAATTGTCGTGTGTGTTTATGGAACAGGCTTTGGGCATCTGGTTCGCCAGCTCATGAGCGTGGCCAACGGGCGGGTGGTGCTCTCCCTGGAAGGGGGCCACGAGTTGGGTGCGCTGTGCGACGGCACCGAGGCTTGCCTGCACGCGCTGCTGGGCGACCAGGTAACCTCCACCGCATCAGGCGCACGTCCGGGGACGCCTCTTTCGTACGGATTGAGAAGTGACCGCATAAATCAAAGTCCCAAGTCGCAAATCCAGCCGACGATGGCTTAAAGAGACTCAAATTGCGCACTTCAGGTTGGCGGTCAATGTTCGAAGTGAACTACGACCTCTCAAAGGAATGGCGCCGCCCCCCGTGGTTCCCCCCCCCCCGCCTGTGATCCGTGGATCAAACTAATCATTTGAGGCACCGGTGTATGGCAGCAAGAGCAGTTTATGCGAATGTTCTCGCAAGAGGTCACAGGTTTGTAACAACGGTCCTTCGCTGACTATGCACGCTGATGAATGAGCGAATACTTTAGAGGACAGCGAGTGTGGACCACTCGTGCACTCAAAGGTCGCTCGCTGTGGACACGAGTTCACACACAGACCTACAGACTCGCACAAAGACCGATAGACTCATGCAGAGGTCCACAGACTAGTAGATAAACTCACAACGTGGGGCGCCGCAGTAGTGAGATGTTAACTACTTCGCCTGAAGTTTGCATGTTCTCCCTGTGGTTTTTTCTCCGCGTCCTCCGGTTTTTCCCTCCACATTTAGAAACATGTTTTTACAGTATTTGGCTGCAATAAATTGCTACACCATGAGCCACTTTGTTGAGCTGACATTTGTGGCCAGGTCGCTTCTGAAAAAAGCTACATAGCTCAGTGGGCCTTACGTGGTAAAATAAACATAGTTTTAGTAGGTGTGCGGCAGTCGCATTTGGATGATCCTTTAAATGTTTCAGTTGTGGAATGGGTGGTTCCACCCTCTGTGGCCAGCGCAGACACAATCTACACGTCCACTCATTGCAGCATGGCGCTGCTCTGCAGTACGGAGCTCAACTCGCACACGCGTCGCTTTGTGTAACGCGTTGAATATTTTTGCTGTTGTTGTGGGAGACATTGTGGATGCGACGATGGTAATGGAATTTCCCCATTGCAGCTGGATCCCCTCCCAAAGGATGTTTTGGATCAGAGGCCTAATCAAAATGCGGCGGAGACTCTGGAGAAGGTCATCAACATTCAGGGTGAGTCAGTCTCGCGTCACGGCATTAGTGGCATCGCGGTTCTCGCCCGAGCGTGCATAAATACGAGACGTGCGATGATTCACTCCCCGGTGTTTCGATTTATGTGTGTACGTATGTTGAACGACTTTTGTAGCCAAGCGCACTATAAAGATTCAGGGTTAATGATTCGGTTCAACGATCGATTTTTTTCTGTTTTGTCTTTGTTTCTCATTATTTTGTCTTTATTGTGCAGTTGTTTTGCTCCATTCGTGTGCGGCCCTTTTGTCAATCCACTGCTGGATGCAGGCCCGCCCCACGCCATGTGGGTTATTGTACTCTCCTTCACCATGCTGCTCGGTGTGAGTTGATGAAGGTGTGGAGTGTAGTCGCAGGAGCACAGAAGTGCAGTGCAACAATGGATTTTGCTGCACTGCCTTCTGCTATGACCTCGCACAGCATGTGCGTACGACTCCGATAAACAGTCGATTGTTGCACACAAGCGACTCGACAGCAAAAAGACTTAATTGCAGCCTCGTCACCGAGCCCAGCCGTATCTGAGACGTCAGCGTCGCGTAACCCACGGGGGGCCCTCGCTGTGCCGTCCACTGCGCAGGCAAGTACTGGGCGAGTGTGCGGCGTGGCGTCAGCACCGTGCGCCTCTCGCCGCTCGAAGCTCAGCGCAGGGAGCGCGAGGAGGTGGAGACCGTGTCTGCCATGGCCTCGCTATCGGTCGCCGTGCGCAGCGACAACGGCACGCCGGAACGGAGGTGACCGCCGCCGGCACACGGACACACGCGGCGCGCACTCCTGGGATTAGGGGGGCGCGCGACTCCCCCGACTCCCCCCCCCTCCACCCCGCATGTCGCCCGATTCTGTTCTCCTTCAGCGCCGTACTACACACCCCTCCCCCGGACACGGCTGACTCTTACGTCGGTGGCGTTGGAACAGCCGCGGGAATGTATTTTTTTACTTCGCTAAAATGTAAAGAGGAAGAGGTCGGCCAACAAACCGGCTGGATAATGAACACCAGTGTCTCGGGAGAGAGATCGGCAATGGACGTCTTGCAGGTCGTAAAAAAACGTCACAGGACGCGGAGAGAGATAATTGCCAAAGCGTGGCTGGTGTCCCCACGACCTTGACGGTTAAGGGAGGGATGGCGCCGGTGATGGATTTTCGGAGCACACTGTTCCTTCACCTAATTTATTTCTCCCATAATTGCATCATGACCTGAATCGTGCATCAGCTTATTCAATGAGTAATTGCAAATCTAATGGGAGGAATTGTGCTTAAGCAGTTGCAAGGACGACTAATTCACCATCGTTGCTCGTTTACTCTCTAGATCCCTGGAGCCTATGGAAGAGGAGGCCGACTGAACGAATTCCCGCAGGGGTGACGGCACGTCGCGCTACGTCTCCGCGCCTCGCAGCACCGAACCCGGGTGGCTCGCGACTCCTAACCCGCCGCTCTCGCCAGCGGCTGTCCGAGGTCGACTACGATAACGGAACACTGCCGATGACGCACGTTTCAATGGGAAACGGGTCCCCTAAACACGTTCTTTCTGCGGTCGCCGCTCTCGACCGTGGTCTGCCCATAGTCACGGCCTCGTACGCGCGTTCGCGTGCGTGTGTCCGTGGGACAACCCGGCCAGTTCGCTGAGCCCAGAGCTGTTTAAACAACTTCGAGGTTGACTACAATAACGGAACACCGCCAATGACGCACGTTTAAATGGGAAACGGGCCCCGTAAGCGGTACTCTCTGCGGTCGTCACTCTCGACCGTGGTCTGCCCGTAGTCACGGCCTCGTGCGCGCGTGCGTGTGTCCGTGGGACAACCCGGCCAGTTCGCCGAGCCCAGAGCTGGAAAACCACCGCTGTGACCGTGACTGGCTGGGCCCCGCGCGCCAGCCCCGGTGACGGCTGTCCGCGCCTCGGCATTCCCCGAGCGAAAGACGTTCGAAGGTCACCCTCGTCCTGAAGCCATCGCTAAAATAAATCCAGCAATTTATGTTGTACATAGACGTGAAAATTTACATGATATATATTTTTAACGTTACTCTAAAATTATATTTCATATAAAGAACATAAACGCCAAATGTCGGACGTAAAGCACTAACGTGTGTATGCACGCGTAAATGCATATTCGCAGAGCGTCGACGTAGAAATCGCGATGATTCGTAGAGTCGTGAAATAGGTTGTTAGCGGAGGCCGTCGTCCATCGCTTATCGATGATGCTGGGGTCATGTCAGTAATTCGTCCGGTTGTAAATCCGTCAGCACATTTGCAAGGTGACGCTTTGGTACTCGTGCGCATTCAAATCGGACGTGGCCGGCTTTAACACGTGTCGTTAGCCAGCCAATTGTTGTATCTACCTGTGAGTGACAGCCAATCACACAAGTGAGCCTGCAGGAGACAGCCAACCAGTCGACTCCCAGGCGACGTGAACGTTCAAACGCTCGCCTCCCCCCCCACCCCCCGTTTTTTGGACCACGTCTCAAGTGTCGCTGTATCGTCACCGCGACACTGCCAATGGGCTGTGGGGTCATGGGAGCGAGGATCCGCTTTGTTGTTTCGTTACCTTTATAGTATTGGCCTTCGTTCACGATGTTTTTCTGGGCCGTGGATTTACGGTGGAGTCCACCGCGCTGCTGTTCGAAGAGAAGCGGGCGAGCCATCGAATCGCACTCGTTGCCGGGTAAGCGTCGCGTGCGTGGCATCCACTTGAGGGTTGCCCTGCCCTAAACGCTTGCTCCTTTTATTTTTTTTCCACATTTGCCTTGGCAGCACTTAAGACTTTGCCGTTTTGTGTAGAGGTGCCTCTGAACGCAAATTGCTCGCCGCGTTGCGGAGTGACGAAACCGCTACACGGCACATGAGACGGTCGGGACCAGTAATCTGAAAAGCGCCGGTTTGTCGTTGACTCGTGCAGGATAGCGATGCAAGAAATAGCCACAAGATGCAGTTATTTTTCAAAATACGTCCCTGCCAATGGGGGTAGACTTCAAATCGGGAAATTAACGCGTGACTTTCAATGTATGCACTAATCTAGGCAGTCCACGGCACACCTGCAAACAAGGCGATTTGTAAATTGTCTAGGAACGGGAAAGTGTGGCAATGTTCACAGGGAGTGATATTTTCAGCCGAGACAGACACGACAATTTCCATTGGCTGGGATTCACTGCACACCGGTGCATCCATGGGGGCGGGCGGCTTCATACCAGGCAGTGCGGGAAAAAATACGTTTTACGTCCTTTTTCTGTGATTTGAATTGCTCTCGCAAGAGTGTGGAATCTTGAGAAATACCTGTGTCCCGTATGTCCTCGCCCTGCCGTCTGTGTGTGTGTTTGCTTGTGTACATAGACGGCGGCGGCGCGTTGGAGTGTAAATAGGCGTGCCAGTGTATCCTGTAAGAGAGCCTCGGTTCACCATCGCGACTCCGTAGACATTGGGACCAGTGGCATCATAAATAATGACACTTTACCTACTTTACACCGGTGCTCCCACAGACAGCAGACAGGTGACTTGCCCAGGAGTATGACAAAGCACTAAACATACTTATTTCGTTGCCAAATTGAAAATGGCCTTTTGCACAAAAGATCCATTACAGGTTTTTAAGTGAACATGTCAATAGACTCTGCCAGACACCTGCTGGACATTAGCCGTGGCCATTCTTTTTGGTTGTTTGAAGCCACATTCACTTGGCAAACAAGTTTAGTGCGGCTGTTTTCTTTGCGTATTCCTCATTCTTACACACACTGCTCACAGTTGGGGATGACCTGCCTGAAAAATGCTAACATTGTACGGGGAGGAGGGGAAAAAAAAGACTGGAGTTTTTGGTGCAGACGTGTTTTTTCTTTGGAAGAGAAATATTCGGTAGAGTGTACGTGCACCAGTCTCTTGCGAGGCCCCCCCCCCCGGGGCCCCCCCCCCCGTCTAAACATGCGCCACACCGCTGCCAAACTCCACAGAGCGCTGAGCACCCAGCGTTCAATATTGCCCGAGGGCGGATCCTTATCGGTTTGTGAAGTTCATGTCAGTTTTTGGTTCTGTACGTGTGTGGCTAAGGTTAATTCGTCGCCTATGGTGAATGGGGAAAGATCTCGGGCTGTACGTGTGCGGAATGAAAACGCAGCTCTGGGTGGTGCGCGGTCCGACCGAATTACCCCGGCGTGTCGATTCACGAACAACGGAATGATGTACAGTTTTGTCTTACTTTTCATAATATATATTTTCATCAAATATGTAAACTAATATATTTTACGTAGAATACCTATATGGGAGAGACCTGGTTAATCCGCATTTTAGAGACATTTTTGATACGTGAACAGTGCAGATTGCAAATTCCAGATGCATGCTGTTGCTGTAACTCTGCCAAGCACGTAGCCAGGTGGATTTGTCGGCGCACGGCGATGGAATTCGTTGCCGCACGATAGCGACGGCGGCTAGAGCAGCAGCGCCGCCGCTGTTCAGCGCGTGGTCCCCGATTACCATGCCGGCCGGTCCCTTCCCCGTTCTGTTGCGTCGCTTTCATGCCACTTGGCGGGCGGGCCGTGTGCGTTACGGCCGCCCGAGAGTGGCCTCCCCCGATGCCTTTTACTTTGATGAAGCAGAAAGGCGAAGGCCGTGTTAAGAGCGCCGAGCATCTGCGGATCGGTTGCCGAACGCGCGCTCGCCCGCTCAGCTTCCCCGGCGGGGTGGACAATGGACATCGGAGTGGAGGTTGGCCATACGCTCCGCAAATCGATCGCGTTCGGGCGACTTTGCCGACGTCCCATGGCCACAACCGGGAAGAGCCTGGCATGGTGCGCTCGTGCGCTGGCACTGTGTTTACTTTATTCGCGAGTGCATAATTTTTTGTTAAAGAAACTAACACATTCCATTGAACCATGTTTTGTTTTTCCATCGTATGGAAATTTATCGAGAGAGGCCACGAGCGTTTACTCGGATCGTACGTCGGCACTTTGTAACCGTTAGAATCACATATCTGGGATTGGTGTGCTTTCATGATAAGGCTTCAGTGTGGGTAATGTCCTCTAACGTGATGTAAGTCAATGCATTGTAAAGTCCCTGCGAGGTGACCTTTATATTAAATGATTGTTAGCAGAGTTGATATAATATATCTGTCATTTAGATGAATGTGAAAAAGGTTTATAAATTACACAGCCACATTTGCACATGTAATGAATATGTCCTGCACTACAGGAACATGTAACAGCATATCAGTGGAGCCAGTTATGGTTTGTTTGTTTTATATTTAACATACAAGTGTACGAGCCATAAAAGACTATCTTGTCTGCTTATTGAGAGAAATCGACTCCCAGAACCATACACGGCAGTGGCCATCAGTAGCAGCAGCAACAGGGGAGTTGGAGCTTGCAGTGTTGCTGTGCCTCTGGTTACCGCCACCATTCATCGATGCTCTTATAGAACACGCAGACACGCGTCTGTGCGAGGGTCATTCAAAACCTTGTGCCGTCAATTTACTCGAGTGGTTGGGAGGATTCGGCGTCAGATTATTTTCTTTTTGCCAGGCTAATCCACCCTGTTCCCCGCCCCACTCACGGCCTCCTTCATAGCTCCATGTCTACCAGTCGCGTGTTACGGGAGTGATGTGCATTAGCTAAATGAAACGTGAATGTAGTGCGATTGGCGGACGGGGGAACTCGTTTCGAGGTGGCGCGCTGTGGCCAGCAGTTTGGGGTGTGCTTCCGTGCAGAATCGTGGTACTTGAGACGATGACAAAATCCTCTGTCCCTTCCTTACAAGGTTTTCGGCTTTTGAATGACCCTCGATGGTGCGTTGCGCGTGCGTCCCGTGCCTGTGCCTACGCTCGTGCATCCAGACGCAGCGTTTGGTCCCCCGCGTGGTGAACGTGAGCCAGTGAGGACTTCTCCGAGTACCGATGTGATGCGCGCTCGCGTGTGTGTGTGTGTGCGCGCCGTGCTGGCACCCGGTGAGCTGAATGTAATTTTAATCGAACAACTTTGTGGGCCACACGCGATGCCTCGCCGGCCTCGTTTTCATCGGCGACACGTCGACTTAGAACCAGTCCTGTGCGTAGTTAGACGATGTACTGACAGTGCAGATTGTTGGGTTTTTTTTCTTCTCAATTGCTGTTCTGTGGTGAAAAGCATTGTGCTTTATTAAGGGTCCATCGTTTTATTTCTTGGTAGGTTTTATTTTTCCCACGATACTGTACTGTTGTTTATTCGTGCGCTTCGGTAAGCGTGATGCTGTGATTAAAGATCTCTAGCTGTGCATTCATCTTAAGGTGGAACCATCGGGGCATTTGTATACACACACTTTTCTACTCTTGATGTCGATGAACATTTACAATGTATACTGTCGTGACGTTGTTTTACGAATGCAAATGTTTCGTTATGTTCGGGCAAGTACTGTTTTCTGATTGTTATTTTTTTCGCTCATGAAAACTCCGTACTTTTTTTTTATACACGTATATATATAAAAACGTAAACTTAACAACAGCAACAAAAAGCCTTTTTCAGCACATCACATCGTAGCCTTGTGCCGTCGCGCGATACACAGCTCCTGTGACAATGCTCCCCGCCTATTTATTTCCAAGATCAACTGTTTTCATCGTACGCGTTTGTTACACTGAGCGGGCACAGAGGAGGGAGCCGGGTGGTCTCTCTCGTGTCTTGGCGCACAGCATTCCTTCGCGGCGCATTCCAGCGGGCTTCGCTCCTCCACAAAGCCCGTGCTTTTTTGGGTTGTTGAAATGCTTACACATATCTGTGCGCCGCACACCGCAATGAAAACGTTACTGCTCCTCTGTAAAGCAGTGCTGCCCGACACGTTAGCACCGCGGGGTTTTTTTTTATTTTGGGGGAAGAGGAGGGAAAGGTGGGGTGGACGCGTTAATCGGTGCGTTGTTCATGGGCCCGTTGTTCATGGGCCCGTTGATACCGGTCGCCGCTGCACGCACGAATGAGAAGGAGTGAGCATGTGGGATAACGTCGGGGTTGTGGGATCGAGTCGGGACTACCGGATTTAGCTTCAGCACTATTTTTTTCGGAACAGCGACGTTTCGCGCTGCCCCCCTCCCTCCTCCCCCTACCCCCGCGGTGTCAATTCCGAAAAGCCGACTTCATGGTTCAGGTGTTTCACACCATAGCCTTTCAGCTTAGTGCGTATACTTCCAGCGACATGCCTCGAGTTCGTCGTGCAAATTCTAACGCCTGAAAACAAAAGGCAAAAAAGCACGTTCTTCAAATGAAGTGAACTCGCATCGATTACACTTAACATCGGCGGTTTCGTTTGGCGAGGGCGCGAGCTCACATCGCAGAGAGCAACGGGAGGTCCATTGGGGCCCATCTTTCGTCGAGGAGAAAATGGCTTTGAAATATTTTTCTAACATCTCGTACTTATTTTTGTCATTTACGCCGGTGATGTGTGCGTTTTAATAATATTCGCGTCTTTTGCCGGGATTTCTTCGAGTAGCATACCTCCTTTGAACGTGAGCGGCATAGAATGGATCGAAGAGGCTTCGAATTGGGCGATGACGAAAACTACCTTTGGCCAGGTCGCGTTTGCGGTTGAGCGTCGTGTGACGGCCACTCGCTCTGCGCGCGGGGTCCTGTCACTCGACCCCGAGTCGCGAGGGATCCAGGATTTTGCGCGGAGTCTCTGTGCCGGGTGTTTGCAGCTGTGAGAGTGACTGTTAGGGGGCGGGTGGGTGGTGGGGGGGTGTAGTTGTCCACCACTTTTTCACTCTTGTTGTGCCCGCATTGCTGTGCCGGAAGCCGGGGAGTTGCTTATCCCCCAACCGTGATTGTTGGCTGGAGGTTGTGCAGCTTGGAAGCGAGTGTGTGAGAGTGAGTATATTTAGAACGAGTGTGGGGGGGGAGTGGTGACGTGGTGATTAGCGCGCTGCGCTACGAACCCGGCGGCCACCTGGGTTCGAATCCCGCTCACGGTCGACCCCAGTGACGATTATCTGAACCGGTCCTGGGCCTCGCCTAGGTCGACTCGGCCACTATTGAGTACCTGGTGCGGTGTGTAGACATCGCCACTGGGGAGACGAAGGCGGCCGGGCGTGGTGCTGGCCACCCACCCCCTCGTGTGCCGTGCCTGGCCTTCATAGGTGCTCGCTAGCAGCACTTGCCCCAACAGTCTGTTCAGACAATGCGGGGGATCTTTCTTGTGTACGAGTGAGGGAGAGTGCATGCGTGAGTGACTGAGTTAGCGAGCGAGTGTCCGATTGGTCGCCCCCCCCCCCCCCTTGCTGTTACGATTCGTGGGGAGCTGGAGGTCGTCGGTGGTTGTTCGAGGACACGGAGAGGCGCGCGCGTGCGGACCCGGCCTCCTTCACTGTCAACGAATCCCACCGGCGCTCCCTTGGCGGCACGCAGTGCGGGCACTGAGTGGGGGCATCGGCGGCGAGAGGGCCCTGCGGTCACCGCCGCCGCGTGCCACTTGGCGTGGGTTTCATGTCCTTGTACGAGCGTCGTGTTCGAACACGTGCGCGTACACACACACACACGAACACAGTACTAAATGAACAAGATAGATATTTTATACTTACAGTTCTAAATAAAATAAATATATATCTGTGCTGTAACTCTCTGTCATGATTTGTGGATCGCGTTTTGCTGGTTTAGGTCAACGCAAACATTGATGATTGTGGTGTTGGGGGAGCCCCTCGCGCCTGAAGCAGGCATCTGACCCGGAGCGTTGTTTCACCGGCTGCCGGTTCGCGATGGAGAGGGTCGTGAGCGAAGGTTAGAGGTGAAGGCCAGTGACGGGGGCGCAGTAATGACATTGTTATCAGCTCTCAGGGCGTGCGGCAATCTCAGGTGGGGCCCCAATATTTGATTTGCCTCGCAAGGTCCCCTCCTAGGCTATTATAGATCGCGGCGGCTCTTGTCTAATCACATCGTTACGCTCACGGTCTCGAGCATGTAACGCTCTTCGCAAAATGTAGCCACGACACCTCCGTGGTAACTCTTATCAATATTAAGTTACTGCTCAATGAATTAAAATGAAACGTGGAATGTAAATGGAAGAATTTCAATGAGAAAAAAGTTAAGCTGCTTTTCAATGAAGTTTGTGTTATTTTTACACTTGCTGAAAACATCCCATGGTGGTTGTCAAGGAGGCTCCAACTCGGACCTTTGGCCACCAGGGGGGGGGGGGGCAAGTCACCCCTTGCCGCCACGCGAGTTTTGCTCCTGGCCACGGGTCATCACTTGACCTCTTTTCCACGGCGTCCCGTGTTTGTCATGTCCACCACAGACTGAAAGTGTCTGGCAGGAGGTAATTTTTTTTGCTCTGTACCCCAAAACTGGTGACATTGCCTTTGAATTAAAACATTCAAGCCATATTCACATTTTGGCAAAATGACCAAAACACAATCATTGCGATTTGCCTTCCAGTTTGTGATTAATAACAATAGTAATAGCTGTTTACTCTTTCAACTGATACAAAAACTGACACCTTTATACAAGGCATCATGTTTGCAATAAGCAGTCAAAATGCAAACAAAAAGAAACAACTTTGATGATAATGATATGCACTGTCCTTGAACTTGATTGGTCCACACCCGAGACAGCTTTTCTTAGAGCCTAGTCTCCATTGGTGTTGGACCAGATGACGCCAAAAGGTGTATAAAGGTGTCAGTTTTTGTACCTGTTAAAAGGGTAAAAATCTATTGCTCTATTTTGCCACTGGTAAAGGAGGTCTCATAGTATTAATAACAATGTCAATGGTTTACCCCAGGTGAGACTGCCTCAGGCCTATTTTAGGAGGGTCCTCGGTTGCGATGTTTGTCTAATTTAATGAGTCAAACTTAATTTGGAGCTTTCGTGACTGCAGGAATTACTCATAATACGTGACTTTACCGAAAGAACCAAAGAGTAATTTAATGAGTGCCTCGCGTTACGTGGAAGAAAGTCGCCACAACGCGGCGTGACCCGCTTGTAAAAAGCGGCCTTTTGCAGAACAATTCCCGCATTGTGGCTGGCACAGTTCCGGGGCCTCACTGAAACCTGGGGTCCATCTCGGGTCCCAGAGACCCAGGGAGAGCGGAGCGCAGGAAATCCCAGAACCTGGGATCCGTGACACCCAAGGAACGGGACAGCCCCTTTAGTCTCCGCGCGATCGGGGCAATGCCGAGGTTGTGAGAGCCCTGCCTCTTGGAATTGCACTGCAGCTGCGCCGAGCTGTATCCGGATTAATTCGTCAATTCATTTTCGGAGGTGGCCGTGACTCGCTTGAAAAGTGCAACGGAGGAGCCGCAGAGGACGAGATGTATGCGGATAGGTGTGGGGGTGGCGAGCCCAGGACCCAGAGACACTGGACTGGAGCTCACTCAATCACCAACTTGCTCACTTACCAGCTTGCTTACTCACCGGTTGACTCACGCACTCACCAGCATTCTCATTCATCAACCCACAGGCTCGCCAGCTTTCTCGCTCACTCACCAACTTTCTCACCGTCCCAGCTGACTCGCACTCACCAGCGCCCTCACTCATCACCTCGCGCGCACTCACTGATCGGCTCGATCACTCACCACCGTTGGGGGCTGTTCTTCAGCGCGGGTTAACGCAATGCTGAGTGCGATCATTCTGAATGGAGCAAGCAATGCTGATGACCTAAATACGGCACTTGGTGGCTGGCTGATTGATGTTATGTTAAATGTACAAACAATTATCCACCCATAGGTCTTATTCTATCAACACTAGTTGGTTGGTATCACAGATTTTGTCTCCGAGGGCCCGTATTTACCATTCGCTCGAGTCGGGACACGTGCTTTGTGTCTCGTTCTGTTGGATTCTCGCCGTGTTTCAAACGACGATACCGCCTAGTGCGTGTTATTGCGCAACGTTTTATCTTTTTTATCTTTGTATGTGTGTGTGTGCATATGTGTGTGATTATATCTGTGTGTGTGTGCGGTGGGTCATGGTGCTGATCACTCATCCCCTCGTGTGCCGTTCCGGCCTTCATACCGTCTCGCTAACAGCAACTCGCCCCAACAGCCTGTTAAAGTCTACATGGGAGATCTTTGTCTTTTGTGTCTGATATTAATTCGATTCCCAGCGATCACCGGGCCCGTGATAGCCGGGCTTGGTCCTCCCACCGGAGATGGCTCCACCTTCACCCCCATGTGAAAGACGCCGTGCCGCCCGATTATGCACAACCCTCCAGAGGTCGCAAACGGGTTTTGATTCCTTACCCGTACCCGGCCGCACCAGGGTCGCAAACGGGTACCCGTACCCGGCCGTACCCGTACCCTACCCGTACCCGGCCGGGTACGGGTAGGGTACGGGTATCGGGTACCTGATTGCGACCTCTGGGATGAAGCCATGTTGCAGGCGCGGGTGGGTTGATTCAGGGAACTTGAATTGTGAGAAGAGACAAGACGTTGGGAAATGAGTGACAAACAGTTACTCAACAGTGACTCACGGTCTACCCGTACCCGGCCGCACCAGGGTCGCAAACGGGTACCCGTACCCGGCCGGGTACGGGTAGCCGGGTATCGGGTAGGGTACGGGTATCGGCTACCCGGTTGCGACCTCTGCAACCCTCCCAAGCCACGCCCCAGTTGCCACAGGACATTGCTCTCTGGACAGAAGCTCCCTTCTTCATCTTCACTCTGCTGCCCGCACATGGAAACTGCTTCCCTGAACACATTGTCGGCGAGATCACCGATTCCGGTCTCCAGGCCTTCACATGCCGAGCGCACAACGCACGGGACATCTCCTGACTTCACCACACGCCTTGTAGGACTACCGAGTCTTTGAGCTGCAGTGAACTAATTGTTATGCCGATTAGATGTACTTATATCAGATATGGCTGTTGTTCACAATTGCACCAAATAAAATAAAAAACTCTAAATGAGTACCTGGTGCGGTGTATCAACACCAGCACACAAGGGGACAAAGGGGGCTATCAACCTTGTTCTGACCACACCACCTGATCCTTGTTCAGGCCACACCACCTGGTCATTGTACAGGCCACACCACCTCATCTCGAAAACGACACTTGCCCAAACTGTCCGCTGATTGCTATACGTGTGGGGGATCTTTGTGTCTTTTCACATTTTTTTATTTGACCAGGTAAGGCTCCACTGAGCTATGTAGCTCTTTTTTCAGACGACATGGATACACATGATAGATCAACGAAGTGGCTTATCATAGTATGGAAATGTATTACAGTGAAATGTTCTAAACGCGTGTTTCTTAATATGAAGGGAAACAACCGAAGGACCCGGATTAAAAACCATGCGACCACGAGGAGAGAGAAAGAGACGCAAACTCCTAATATACAGCAGCAGGCGTCAGGGTCGGGATCAAACCCACGACCTCCAGTACACCGGGCGAGGTGGTCAACATCTCCTAGCCAC